>OW569404.1:46498489-47055989 GCA_937654795.1 Cistogaster globosa | reverse complement strand
GGTGTCAGCTTGTAGACTGTGGGAAGAGGCAGACGAACTTGAAGGAAAAATCAAGAATTATTATAAGAAGAAAAATAAAATTTGAAATTAAAAATGACTAACAATTAAAAAAAAATTTTATAAACTTGCTTAATAAATTTATATGAATAGATGATAAATATATACTTTACAAAATATTAAATATATTGTAATATGGTTCCTAATAATGGGTAGGAAAAATAGAAGTAGTGAGATTTTGCGAAAGAATAGAAGAATAAAAAATTACTAACAATTATTAATAATAATTTTAAATATTAAAATGGGTAAATCACAGTCCAAAATGATAAACCCTAATGCCAACGTAATAAATGAAGTAGAAGTGGTACAGGAAGAAACAAATTTATTAACTATAGAAATACTGCTCTTTATAATTACTATTCTAGTAGGTATAATTTTTTTTCCACAATTTATAAGATGCATTTTAAAAATTTAAAAAAGAAATAAATTAGTAGGGCGACAGATTTAGAAAAAGTATAGAAGATCCAAATGGACTGGCAAGATATAATTAACAAGGCAAGGATAATAAAAGAAAATTTTGACAGAGCAAACAAATGTCTAAATATAGATAGATCAATTAAGGAAGAAACTACAAAGACTCACTTTGAAAATTTGTGTCAATGGCTAGAAGAGATAAGAGTATTATCATAAAACAGCAACTGAATCA
This sequence comes from Cistogaster globosa, assembly GCA_937654795.1. NCBI lineage: Eukaryota > Metazoa > Arthropoda > Insecta > Diptera > Tachinidae > Cistogaster > Cistogaster globosa. The sequence continues at coordinate 47,055,286 of OW569404.1, read as the reverse complement.
TTTTTCCAAGGCTTAACAAATAGAGCACTAAAACTAGCCACGAGAAAGGGAATAGAAATAGAATTAGCAACTTCTATACATGAAGCAATAGAATACAAATTCATATTACCCAGTCCAAATGTATAGACAGATAATATGGCACAAACAATAGTCGATTTTCTAGGCACAGCCTCAAAACAAATCTCTGATTTTGACGGGAAAACCGAAAATCTACGTTCTTTTATAGACTCGTTAACACTGGTTGACTCTATAAAGGGAGCGCATTAATCGGTAGCGGTATCCCTTATAAAAACTAAGCTGAAAGGCAACGCTAGAAACTTAATAGACACTGAAAACACTAGTGCAGATATTATTACTAAATTAAACAACAGTGTTAAAGAAGAATCAGTTGAGGTACTTATGGCGAAAATAATGAATATAAATCAAAACAACAAAACTGCAAACGCCTATTGCAGTGAAATAGAAAATTAAGCAAAACAACTAGAAAACGCATATATTGCGGATAAATTGCACTAAGAAATAGCTACGAAATATTCAACTCAAACAGCAGTAAAGGCGCTTACCGAAAACTGCACCATAGGTAAGGTAAAACTTATAATGGAAGCAGGAAAATTTACAGCATGAATGAAGCTGTTAGTAAATTTGTCAATAGTTGCACTGAAGCAACTGGTCAGCAAAATGCAATACTACACTTTGGGCAAAGACCCAAGTAATTTCCAAACATTTAATAGTGGCAATGCAAATTATAATAATAAAAATATCAGAAACAATCGTTACAACAATCGGAATAGACAAAGCTATAATAACCAAAGACGGACGCAAATGACAATGATTCGGAAAACTCGAATCATCCCCTAAGGTCAATTCAATAGTCAACAAAATATACAATCTAAACCTTAACTTATGTTTCTTTATTAACATTCAAATCAACAGCAAACACACCAGCATAAAATTAGTGATAGATACAGGAGCAGACATATCACTTATAAAATCAAATTATGTTTTTGCTAAAGGTATTAACACTAATAACACAACAACACTAAGCAGAATAGGACAAGGTAAAATTAAGTCAATAGAAAAGATTTTCTCGAATTAAAATTCAAAAATTGGAAATTGGAATACCCACAACGTTTCACGAGGTTTAACGATAAATCTGGTCTTGCAAAAATGAAGCGAAATGTTTTCTTGTCAAAATGTGACTAACTCTTTTATTAATCATTCTCTTTTACATGAATTCTTACTTCTAATTGGCGTTGCCAGAATATAAAAATATTTATATGTTAGATAGTTACAAATCCCCAATATGAAATTTAGTTTAATGTGTTAGGAGGATGTTAACTTCCCGCCTTCTCACTGGCGTAACCTCCCGTTTTGATAAACATTTTTTTAATAGCTATATTTCAAAAGTGAGATACACAATTTTTTTACAATAATAATAATATTAATTATTATAATAAGTTATAAAATTAACATTGATATTTTCCTTTTTATAAAGTCAACTTTTAATGTATTTAAAAATTACAAGGTTTATATTTGCAATAAAAATCCTTTCTACAATTTTCTCTAAATAAACTTTCTCAAATTAATTGCCTAATCTTTTGTTTCTTCGTACAAATATTAAATATCCTTCGTTCAATTTCTAATTTAGTTTCAACTTTTGACTGGGCAGCTATAATTTTTTCATTTATAGTTTTTAAGATACCTGCATCTATCAAAGTGTTGCATTACATCTATTGTAGAGTTGTGTCCGGTCGTTCGTTTCAGTGACCGGTCTTTTCGGGTCATTTATCAAGGACTGATCCTTTCGTTCAATTCGTTCAACCGCTCTATTTGACCGACTGAACGAATTTGGATAACCATCCTTATTGCATGTGATTTTCTTGTCTTTTTATTAAAACCACAAATAACAGAGGTGAAACCCTTGACACATAGAAAACAATAGAATCAGATTTTCTGTAGTTTCTCAAATATAGTGCTTTTTACTATGGAGAAAACACAAAGCACAAAAAGTTTTTTTTTTCCACAAAAGGAGTAATTATTTTTCGTAAAAATAAGGAATTTAATTATTAAATTGCATAAAAATTTCATATATGAGATAATTCCAGCATATGCAAGTAAAAACGTCCTTAAATCTACAGTGTTTTTTGAATGCAGAAGTTGTGATCTGTGATAGATCAGTGTTAACACACTAAATATTACAAAACTTGAATTTTTTCCATCCTCTATAAAATGCAATTAAATTTTGCCTCTTTTTCTCTGTAACACTTAATTAGATTATTCATAATCACTTTTTTTTTTAATTTAAATATTACAACTTTTTCATTAAGAAAGAAACACTATATCAGACGACTAAACTTTTTGAAAAAAGTCTGTCAATTCAAATAAAAATATAATATGTACTTACAAACGTATATATTGATGTACGAGAACTAACATCTGAACGAAAGTGAACCGTACACCATATTATAATCCGTACACTATTAAACGAAAGGAGCCTGTTAAATGTCTCGCTCATTCTGTTTACTTAAATCATTCTTTCAATTTAACCCATACACTATTGAACAAAAAGACCGCAGTTAAATGACCGGATTATTTTGTTCACTTGAGTGATCCGTTCAATTTAACACGCTCGTTCACGAACGACACAGCTTTAATCTATTGGTCTTGCCTGAAAAACAGAGTGAATAGTTTTATTGGACTTATAAATAGCAAGCAATATTAAATCAGAAACCTCGGTCATATCGCATTGAGCCTTAACACATCTTGCGATTTCAAGTAAAGTCGAGTGAAATCTTTCCACTTAGCCGTTACTTTCACTATAAAAAAGAGGCACAAAAAATTTATCTATCTCTTAGCATATTAATGATTGTGTTAGTTTGAAAGGATTTCTCATTATCAGAGACTGAGAGTTTTGTGTTTTTAAAATTTTCTTATCAGTTGAAAGTGATTAAGTATATTGTCTTGTATTTATGCTAGAGTGCTTAAATCGCAGTGTATTGCGTTAACAACTTATGGATTAACACAGATTTTCCAAGCCAACAAAAGATTTTGAATGTCGCTAAAATTAATTTTATGTCTCTAAAAATTTTTAAATAAATACTTTGTAGTTTTACTGTTGCTTGAAGAGAATCTATTGATTTTATAGTTTTAGAAAAATATATTTCGCTATGTACTGTTTCGGAGTCTGTCTGAGTAAAACTGTTCATGTACTGACAAGACAATTCGTTAACCACTATATTTTATTTGCCAGGCTTATAAAAGAAAATTTTAGAAAAGTTGCCATCTTTTAATTTTTGTATTCGTAGTAGCAAAAGAAAGCGGCATATGGTCGGTAAATATACGAATATTTTTGACACCATACAAATAATTTCGTAATTTCTGTAACGACCACACAATGGACAGCAACTCGCGCTCGTTTGTAGCATAGTTTTGTTCTGTACAGGAGAGTGTGCGTGAAATCATTGGGATTGGTTTACCACTTTGCGAGAGGACTGCACCTATGGCATTAGAGATAGCATCAGTCGTTAGCTCGAAGGGCTTTTCGTAATGCGGGTGCTGAAGAAGCACATCGTCTGATGCTAAAATGCGTTTTATTTTATCAAAGGCATCGACAGCCTCTTAGGACAAATGAATTTTGACCCGTTTCGATGTTTTCGAACTAACATTGCCATTGTTACCTCGAAATTACGAAGTAAGTGGTTTAACTACGTTAGCATAATTTTTAACAAACCTGCGATAGAAGCCTGCTAAACAAATAAAGGACCCCAATGCTCTTAGCGTTTTTGGCATTTGGAAATTAAGAATGTTGTTTACTTTCTAATCGCATGTTTTGATTCCGTTTCGTGAAATAACGAATCCATGTAACCTAACCTCAGGTTTAAAAAATCTTGATTTCTTAGTTGAGATTCGCATACCTGTGTTTGCCAATTTTTTAAGTACTTTATCGATATCACGAATATGGGACATAGTCCATATAAACAAAACAGGTTTCCCCTATTTCATTGAGCAATATGTCGTCAATAGCCCGCTGAAAAATACTAGGTGCATTTTTAAGACCAAAGGGTAAGCCACAGAATTCATATTTGCATTTATTCACGCTGAACGCTGCTTTATGTCTATCTTTCTCGGCCAAGGTGATTTGGTGAAATCCGGATTTTAAATCCAACGTAAAAAATTTCGATTTCATGGAATGTTATTTTTGTCAATTTCTATTGAATTAACTTGGTTACACGAAAAATGGTTAATTGATTCTTTTCTGAATTTGTAAAAAAGTATTCCATTTTTGGTATCTATTGAAGCTTCCTTTAAAAAAATCGCACCCTATTATTCCGTCAAATGAATTAAGGGACGGTAATAAAAAAAATGTTTTGTCATTTAGTAGGTTTATTTCGCATTTTTGGTTAATACGAGCAGATCAACTTATAGATTTAATATAAAAAGGGGTTTCAACTGATTTCACACCTTAAAGAGAATTGAACTTTCTAATATAATATTTTGACGTGCCTGTGTCAACCAAAATGTTAAGCTCTTAATCATTAATTTATTTGTTCACAATATATTGCAAGAGCGATTTTGTGCTAAAAAATTAAAATCACATATTGCATCATTTTCATAATCACTACAGGCAAAATGTTCGCTTTCATGAATGCTATGATTCGATTGAGAATTTGCGACGTAGTTAATTCCTTGCAGTTTTCGAACCGCAGATTGACCTGAATTGCTGCTGGCATTCATTCTTTTTGGTTGGATTTCACGAACAACGACGTTTTGTTTGCTGTAGTTCGGATAAAATTTTTTATGTTCGACATCTACACTATTTCGAGATGCTGTCGGTTTGTGAAAGTAAGATGTCATTTTGTAAATTTTCATTGGAAAGGTAGTATCATATTGTGGCATTTTTTATATTTTGGATAATGTTTGGAAGCATTTTCGTGACTTAAAATGTTGCTTAAACTATGTGCGTTTAATTGGAAAAAATTTTTAGAGTTAGCAAATGTATTTGCAAACTTATATCTTTCGTGGTTTTGTTATAATTCTTGAGCAGTTGCTAAGGCTAAGAGCAAATCTGGTAGAATTGCAGAAAAGCAAATGTCGCATAGAGGCCTACGAAGGCCAGATATAAAAACGCGCAATGCGTTTGAACGTGCACGATCGTTTAAAGCTTTGATTACCTCTTCCTTGCCAGTGTGAGTCATTATAATCTTATTAATGATGATAGTTAACTGTTTATTTACTTTATCGTAATATTCAATTATCGATAGCTTAACCTGCCTCAAAATAGTTAATTCGATTTCTAGTAAAAATAGTGGTCCTTTGTTTGAATACGATTGATTTCAACGTGCAATTATTGCATCGAAATTAAATATTATATTGAATGCTTCGCCAGTTATTTTATTTCTTAAAATTCCCATAGCAACATAATATGTTTCAGAACCTTTTAGATAATAATTCATAGCAAATTTTACCGCCTTTCTCCAAGCTGGTTACTCCTTTGAAAGTCCGCTAAACTGTTGAAGAGATTTAACTAGGTCTAAATTTGTATTATCAGAGCTAATACGGGGCTGAAGAGATATTGGTTTAAAAGGCTCCACTTGACTTGGGTGCAATTGCTGAATAGCGTTTAAGATTTAGATGCATCCGCTACTGCTTCAACAAGACTCAATACGACATTTTATTACTTTTTTATTTATGAAAGAGAATATAAAAATTCTTGGTTTGTAGGTTTACATATATACATACAATTCAAAAAGTAATTACAAACGAAAGAACTTTCGGTAATGATAAATTAATTAAGACAACAAAATGATTATTGAAAATAATTTAGTGTTTAGAAATCTAGTTAGAAAATATAAATATATTATTGGTAAAACCAAACCGTTCTCGGTAAAATCCGCAGACAAGGCAGACAGATACATATGTGAAGCATGTATGAATAAAAATTTTTATTACTGTTTAGGAGAATGCGCCTATAGCGCACCAGCACTTACCTTAACAAAATTAAGAAACAAATTGAATAACAATATTCTAAATAATTTATTGATAAGAAAACCGAATTATATTAAAAGAAAACTTCTTAATATATGTATATACCAAATTATAAAATATATGTGTTAAAACTATAATAAATTATTTTCTTTTCTAATTTTTTTAACGATAGGTCAGTTTTTAAAAAAAATATAATTTAAATAATTTTCAACCAACAAATAAATTGTATTTTTATTTTAAAATCTTAATGGGATATTAGCATAATATAATAAATAATATTATAAAAATTTCCAAAGCAATTCTTAATAATTTAAATAATTTTGTTTCCTGTTTTCTGAAGATGCTACCGAATGGTGTGGCGAAAAATTGAAAAAAAAAAATTAATAAACAATATTTTTATTTTTAAAAACTGATTTGTAATATGAACGTAGTATATAATAAAAATTTTTCATTACAAAATTTTTAACAAACAAAGCAGAATGCACTGATTCGAAAAATAACACAAATAAACATGCAAATTAAAAAGCCATAAAAACAATTGGACAAGCATAAAATCCAAACAAAAATGAATTAATTTATGATAACAATAAACTAAAAAACCTTTCCCAAGATATAATTGTTTTCTCGCAAATAGTTGAAAATAAGTAAATCATTGACTTAATCCTTACTTTATTGCACATATTCACTGTTAAGAGTTCATATAAAATGAACTTTTACTTTAAAAAAAGAATAAAGATCAAATTATATATTTATATTTTACAACAAAAGATATTTAGCTATATCTTTGAGAGCTGCCATAAAAACACTGATTAATAACAAAATTTCCATTACTGAAGTAATGTCATATAAAATGTTAATAACTTAATAAACAAATAAATACGTGTGGACGTAAAATCCAAATAAAATTAAATAAAACATTTCATTTTCTAAGGAATTTATATATTTTTTCAAAATACCTACTTTTTTCATTATGTTCCTGCCAAAACGCACAATAAATATTCACATTTCTCACACATGAGGATGAGCCAAATAAAATTTTCACATTTCTCATCCATGAGCAAATAACAAATGTGAAATTTTCTCACACGTGAGAATGAGCAAAATAAAATATTCCGATTTATCAACCATGAGCAAAGTAAAATGAGCAAAACAAAAAACTTATCATTTGATGAAAAAGAAAAAAAGCACACATACTCTCACATGTGCGGTAAGTAAAAAAAGCAAAGCAGATTCTCACTCATGTGCAGTGAGTATGAGTTAGTGTGCAAATACTTACCCTGAATAAAAAACTTATTCCGTTTTAAATGGTTCTCTTGCGTTGTAAAACGTAATGAAAATGTCTTCAGTTATTTTCCCTCTTCAGCTTGTCGCCAATTTTAATTTATTTTAAATAATTTCTTCTTTAATTTTGTAATTTGTAAAATATGTTAATCTTGTTCCGAATTATGATCTTTCTTTTTCGTTTAAACGAATGAGTTTGAGTTTTTAGGCTTTTTTTCTGTCGTATAGAAATGCACTTACTATTTCTGCAATATTACACATGTTATTTATGAAAAATTTTAATTGATGCTTTATTATGTTTATAACTTATATGTTACGTTTTATATTTTATCTTTTACAAACGAATATTACACAAGGTTTCACGTGGTTTAACCACAATGAAACGACGTGTTTTTTTTTTTTTGTCAAAATGTGACTGACTCTTTTATTGATCATTTTATTGATATAATTGGCGTTACCAGAACATAAAAATATTTATATGTTAGATAGTTACAAATCCCCAATTGGATATATAGTGTAATGTGTTAGAATGATGTTAACTTATACCTCTGTTCTTTAATTTAAACTAATTTTGAAAGGAATTTTATTGTGCAACTCCTCATAAAAAATAATTTATTTATGTATGTGTCGTTATTTTATTAATATATATGTAGCTCTTGATTTAGTTACAAAACCACCGTTTTGATGTTTACGATGAAAAATTTTGCAACAAATTCTGATTTCGTTCGTACTATAGACTTTACTAATTTCACGGCAGTATTACCAGTTCAGCGTTTTTAAGGATATATTCTTATTTTCCTCCGTAGTACTTTTTAAAACTTTTCACAGGAAATTTTGATTTAGCTTCATTACAAAATTTTTTTCTCTGTCTTGCTTAAGCCATTTACATATAAGTTCCCATTTTCTTGAATAATACATTTCCAGAAGAACATTTAGCGTTGTTGTACTTTTCCGAAAGAAAGACACTTTTCTTTGATTGTGACCACATTTTCTTTTCTTTTTTTAGCTTTACTTTTTATTGATTATTGAAACACTGCCAAATTAAAAGATTTATTTCTTCAATTTTTGAAACGCTTAAATCACTTTTTGTAATAGATTTTAACTTTTATTTGTGAAGAAATGTTGTTAAAACTGTTTAGTATTTTTTTGTCTATATTGCAAAAATTGTAAAGAAATTTTTATCTTATACACAGCTTAAAGTACATGACATACCCAAAAGAGCCAATCATTTACTGGTTTGTTAGTAGACGCAGCCACTGCCACAAGTTGCTTAAAATATAGAAAATATCACAGTATACTTAAAATTTATTTTCTACAATTTTTTTTTAACGGAAATCTGAAATTAATTGTCCAAACCTAAAACAAAATTTTAAGAAAGTCTGTTGCTAATAACACAGGCCAACACTCAATTTGCTTCTTTGTATTTATCAACTGATTCTACTTAATTTGGGTGCGCTGAATTCAAATCTGTAATCAGTTTGTCTATATCAGCTCTAGTTTTCATGATATAGCTTTAAGTATTTAAAAAGTAAAACTTTTCCAAACGAATCAAAAAAAAAAAAAAAAACAAAGAAGTAAACCTGTTTCGTACAGTTTTATTAAATTAAAAAAATTTCTCACAAAGCATTAAAAACATAATATAAATATAATTCTAGTTACAGGATGTAAAGCTTCTTTTAAGAGACAATCTGGAATGAACAGCCGGATTAGAGTCTCTTTGAAAATTCCAACAGTAGTCTGCTATCATATGTTTATTCCACCTTCCCTGGTACCGATTTTCCATTATTTTGATATCTTGGTGAAACTTTTCTCCTTGTTCTTCGCTTAAATGACCCAAATTTTCGGGAAATCGGTCTAAGTGACTATGCAAATAATAGATTTTAATACTCATGTTGCAGCCAAGGTCTCTGAACTTATCCAGCATATTCTCCACTAATTGAACATAATTTGTGCTTTATTATGTCCCAAGAAATTTTTTATAACTTGCACGAATGATGTCCATGCATTTCGTTCAGTTTCGGTAATTGACTTATCACAATCGTTATCATTCCTAAACTGCCTTATTTGGGGACCGTCAAAAACTCCTGCTCTAATCTTATCTCTACTTAGATTAGGCATTTTGCTGCAAATATATGCAAAACATCCCTCATCATGATTCAGAGCCTTAACAAACTGCTTCATGAGCCCTAATTTGATGTGTAACGGTGGTAGGACGATCTTTTCACGTGCAACTAAAGCTTCATTTAGAATATTTTTATCGCCAACAATTATTTTTTCTCTCGTAGGCCAATATTTTTGACGCCAATATTTTTGCTTGGATCTGCTATCCCAGAGACACAAAAAGCAAGGGTACTTAGTATAACCACACTGTTATCCAAGAAGAAAATTTACCATTTTAAGATCAACACAAATGATCCATTGGTGGTCTTGGTATTTTATCTTTTTCATCACTAATGCAATGTTGTTATACTGTTGTGGAGTGCGTAATTGGAATTGATGCATACACATTGCCATTGTGCAATAAGACGCACTTCAAACTTCTCTTGGAACTGTCCACGAAGAGGCGCCAATTGCTAAGTAGATACTTGGATAGCCCCATTTCCTGCATAAGACCATTTACATTATTACAAAACACCAGATTGTCTTCCTTAGTAAAAAATTTTAAAAAATCTTTATCCGTAGTGCAGTAATAAGTTATTTTTGTTCCACGTTCTAACAAATTCTTATCATTTAACCTAAAAGCTAACAATTCAGCTGCTTCTTTTGATAAGGCCAAATCTCGAATTAAGTTATTCAAATCGTATTGATTAAAACGTTGAGGAATAGTTTCTGTGTGTTCGAAAACACTGTCGCAATCAGTTAGATCATTAGGGGTATTATGTTCAAACTCCGTATTTAGCTCTGAAGAATCATTCACTTGGAATGGGAATTGGACGGCGCGCTGACAGTAAATCGGGATACTGCCATTTATTTCGATTTTTCCTATTAATACCAGCAATACTCACTAAACAGAAGTAACAGTCGCCCAAATGATTTCTGGGCTCTCTCCACACCATCGGCACACCAAACTTAAGCCTATTTCGTTTTCCTTGAGTCCACTGTCGCAAATTTACACAGCAGGTATTACACGCAATGTGTGGAGCCCAGATTTTATCTTGGTCACCAAGATCAACTCCAAAGTAATCTAAATACGATGTTTTAACACATTCTGAAATAGGTCTTATGTTTTCTTTGAAGGTGTATTCTCCACAATTATAACAAAATGTGTCAGATGAATTTTTACACAATCTTCTATTGGAAGTCATTTCTATTTAGATCAACACTTTTTTAATAAACTTTGCCAACTGCAATAAACCACTTCTTACAAGCAACTAACTTCCGATATGCAATTGGAGTGCAAAAAGAAAAAATAATATTATAAATAATATTGCACAAATAAAATTCCCGATAATCGGCTGGCAATTACACATAAAATAATATTTTCAGAAAAAACGGAATGACAAACTGATATATACCCTCCTCACTTACAGTGAAAGGTTTAAAAAAGCTATATCATGAAAACTAGAGCTGATAGAGACGAACTGAGTACAGATTTTAATTCAGCGCACCCAAATCAGTTGATAAATTCAAAGAAGCAATTTCTTAATTTTGTCGGGCTGTGTAATACGAGAAATGAGAAACACTTCGAGGTGCCCCTTGCAGTTGTTTTAATATTCCTTGTTATACGTATGAAAATTAATGTCTAAATATTATCCTCCAGTGTAAAAAAAAAACTTTGGTTGTAAGAGTACAAGCGACCTATAAGCACTAAATAATAATCGCCCAAACGAACCAACTATCTTTTAAATAATCTAAAAAGGACCTTGAAAAATTTTATTGTGTTTTACGTTACACCAAGTTCTTTACCGATGGTTAGCTAAATTAACAAAAAATGTATGTGATGATTAATAAGAGACGCAAATAAGGAAGCTTTAGGTTTGATTGTGTAAACTACTTAAGGTTTAAGTTCCCTTGAACACATCGTATGAAAATAAACTTTTTTTTTCAAATCAAATTAGAACTGACAAGAAAATGCCTGACTTATGTTGGACTTAAAGTTGATCATTTAGATAGACATTTTTATTTAAAAAGTTTAAAATTACGTTTTGAATAAAGAGATACCAATTGGTAGAGCTTTTGCTGTGGAATTTTCACTTTTTATGTCACAAAAACCTAAAAAATTTAACTTTCATATTGGTTGAATATTAGAATCTTCCACAAAAGACTTTTTTTTAATCCAGTGCAATATTATTTTGGTTAAATAAAGTGTTAATATAAATGTAAGTAATTTCTTGGTTGAATTATATTACACTCACTAGTTATGGCACATACGAGTGTTTATGTTTAGCATTGAGTTTTTCCAGTTTTCCTAAAAATAAATGAAAATGAGCTTTAATATTACTTTTTATATTTGCAGATGTACATATGCGGTGCCTTTATTATCACTTTTTTCAGTTTGTGCCAGCAAATGACTGCTGTGGTAAATCAAAAATGTCAACTAAATACCAGAGTAACATACGTATTTGTGCCAGCAAACATTACTAAACTGTTATACATGTTGGTTACAGGGCACGGCCAAATTCCACATCTTCAAGGGTTTGTCTTACATATTTTGGGTTCAACTTAAGCTGAGATTATCATAAGTGGCAAAGGATTAGCACTGATCATTTCTGATTTTGTATTAGTCAATTTACGACATTCGATTTTCGGATCTTTAAACTATAAAGCAAAAAATACCACCAACAGAAAGATGACGAAAGTTAAAAATATATTCCTGGCTTTTGAGTTTAAATTATTTAACGAAATAACAATGAGCGGAAAGTCTAGACAGAATAAAATGACAACTAAGAAGAGTAGAGTAATTTTTTTATTCTAATGGAAACAAACCGTAAGACAATACAAACGAAATGGTAACTTCTTCTACTGTATTTGATGTCGGTTAAAAAACAAAGAGTTGCTGGGGGCTCGGCTAATAATTGCCATGTTATGCTCAAATTTTGTGTGTGCTAATAGCAGAGCTAATACTAAGAAAGCAAAATTATTGCAAAAGTTATTTTCTACGTAAGCCGCTATTGATGTTCTATTTCTAAGTTTATTAACTATACGAAATAGTGCTCTAAAAGCCGTTTCTGGATAACTCGTAACACTCAATTCATCTAGATAATTTTATTTGCTCAGGCAATCCTTCGAATATCAAAAAGGCTTTAATGAAATGCAATTATTATTTTCAAACACAGGGTTTTTTTGATAGCAAGTATCAAATCTTGCGATCACTTGCTATCAAACTTCGCCTTTGAGAAGCTCTACTGTGACTACATAAAAATTGGTCTCTTTTTTGCTTTGTTGTACAGGTCACTTAGCCTTTTCTTCTTTTGCTCTAATATACAGATAATTTGACATCTTGTTCTAATATACAGGCGCTTTTGTCGTATAATCAACAGCGTTATAAGAAAAATTTACTGCTGTTTTTCATTTATTTGCTTCTAAACAACTTGTAGTCATCGTGGTGGATACCCAACAACAAATATTTTTCTATAAATTCGTACCTCTGATGCCAGTTGAAGTCATGGCTCGTAGTCCCTTGTTTTTAGGCATCTCTACCAAGGCTAAGTTGCTAATTATTTAATTTGTTCTGTTAAGACACACCAGTCTTATTGCTGACTGAAGTGTTAACTTATTAAGATGTTTCTTGCTTAGTTATTTCATCTATCAATGGGTCCGATTAGACCTAACGGATGATACGATATGACGTAAAAAGCTTAAAATTATAAAAAATTTGTAAATAAATTTTTTAATTTTTTTCCAATCAGCATTAGAACCGTGGATATTATAAGTAAATTAATATTTACTTTTTTCGGCTTAGGTTCGTTTTTTATTTTAATTTCTAAAAAATTTTAAAAGGAAAAATTATTTAAAAATGTATGTGGATGTTTACCAAAGAAAACAAGAAAAATTAGACACCAGCAGAATAAAATGTAGCATTTTCCAGATCGCTAAATCGTTTTGTACATTTGTTTTTGCTTTCGTATGGTTGGTGTCCAGTTTTTCTTGTTTTCTTTGGAAAACGTCCGCATACATTTGTAAATAATTTTCCTTTCTACAAATTTTTGTAAGTTAAATAAAAAAGAACTTTAGCCGAAAAAAGTTAATTTTAATTCATATAATTGTAAATAAATTAATATAAATATACTGAACTCAAATAATCTCAACAGTTTTCAACGATTAGTACCACAGGACCTTTGAAATCTCTAAACAAATATCAATGTTACTTCTTAAATAATAAGTCAATATTTTTTTTAAAATCTGCTACAATTATAAAAAATAGAAACGTTCTTAGAGATGTCAACAAGCCCTGTTTGATATATAAAATATTCTATGTACAGAAGAAATTACTTTGTCACATTTGGTTTGCGAATTGTTTTTCTTTCGAAAACAATTGGAAACATAAAAATATATATAAAGTTAAGTTACTCTTGATGGTTTCTTATTACTTTGACTATATGACACATATTTAACGTAACACCGTGCAAAGACCTGCTCACAAGGTAAAAGAACGTTTGTCTTTTGTTTTATAAACACAGGAAAAGACTAAACAAATACAAAACCGCATACGAGCAGAAGATGTAGAAAGATGTTTATACTTCTTAAAAAGTTGAGTGAACAATTTTTTACACACATTCAATAAACACAATTAGTCTTATGGATGTTGGGATGGTTCTTGTGCTTCTTATGCTTGAATTGCTAAATTTTGTTATGTTGTTAAAATTATATATGTACGTATGTGTCCTATTGTGTGTAGGTAGTTTTACTAAGAGAGTTTATACAATCGTAACTTACCTTCCGCTCCGTTAGACAAACCATTTTCGACATTGATGCTATTACCAGGTCCTACCACAATACCATTGATGATGTTGACTTCTTGTGCACTGTTGCCTCTTACAATTTCGTTTACCTGCATTTGATTGGTTAAATGCGTTTCTTTGGCTCTCACCACTTCGTTGATGCCTTTGTTCAAATTAGAGGATTGCTTGCGTCGGGGCTTTTGTGTCGTGTGCACGTACGGTGTTGGGGTTGTGGTTGGTTTTGGGGGCAAACGAAGCTCTGCAACAAATTAAGGCAATTAACACAATTAAATGTTGAAAATTTGAACAGGAAAATTTATAATAAAAATAAAAATTTTTTCTATTCTGAACAACCACATAGTAAAACATAAATTCCATTTAACGGCTTAGAGAGCAGTTTATTTAAAGATTATAATTATTAAAGCTATGATTTTTAAGCATTTTTTATTTATATGCCAATCAAAAATGATGTTAAAAATTAAATAAATATGTACATATGTATCTCTGCGCAACTAAATAAATTTAAGGGTTTCGTCAGCCTTGGTGGTCCACAAAAGCTTCATTTGGCATAAATTGTAACAACTCAATTAAATCAAACATACAGTTATGTGTTTGGTGTTTACGAATTCATGTTAACTGGAAGGATTTGTGATAAAAGAGAACTGTTTTGCAATGCTTGTAAACGATATTAAGAAATCCCGTTACAATTTGTGCTTCTTTTTCTTTCGTTTTGATAACAATTTATTTTTTGTAAAGTCCGCGATTTCTGCTGTGAAAAATAATGACAGTTTTTACTCGAAATAATATAAAAAATTTAAGTAAAAGTAGACATAACAAAAAAATGGCACAAATGCTTTATATTTCAAAAACGATGAACAAAACTGCTTTTGAATGGATTCCCAAGAATGAAACCCGCGGTAAGAAAAATTATACCTACTATAAAGAGAAGTATCATTCGATGCGTAAAAAGATCCATTTATTACATCTTAAAAAATGATTTAAACATTGACGTTAACACATCAACTAAGGCAACAATAGTACTATTGCTATCAAAAAAAAAAAAAAAAAAAAAATAAAATAAAATAAATAAAATAATAATAATAATAGTAATAACAATAATTAACAAGGATCATATCAATTGGCCTAGAATAAATTAGCGTAATATTCTATGATCCGATGCATCAAAAGTAAACTTGTTTTCTACTGATAGAGGTGTCCACCATATAAGAAGACCTATCCATTAGAGTTGTGCCCGGTCGTTCGTTTCAGTGACCGGTCTTTTCAGGTTTTTTATCCAGGACTGATCCGTTCGTTTAATTCGTTCAACCGCTCTATTTGATCGATTGAACGAATTTGGATAACAATCCTTATTGTATGTGATTTTCTTGTCTTTTTATTAAAACCACAAGTAACAGGGGTAAAACCCTTGACACATAGAAAACAATAGAATCAGTAGTTTCTCAAACATAGTGATTTTTACTATGAAGAAAACACAAAGCACAAAAAGTTTTTTTCCACAAAAGGAGTAATTATTTTTCTTAAAAAAAAGGAATTTAAAATAAGAATTTTTTTGACTCTTTCTTTTATTAAAAAATTAACTAATTTTTTAGCTAATAGAGTCCTTTATTAATTTAAAAAATTGCAAATATTTTTTAATTTATTTTTCGATATTTCGGTACTCCTCTGTGTACCATCTTCCGGAATTAAAATGTATATAAAAATTTTTGAACAAAAAAACAAAATTTGAAAACATGAAAAAACTTTTTTTCATAATGAAGTTAAAAGAAAAATTTTGTAAGTCATATTACCAAAAAACAAATATACATATGTATATGAAAAAACAAAAAACTTAACTAATGTTCTTGTGTTCGTCCATGTATTAACAAATAATTATGTAATTTTATGTATTAAATGTCTATATATATGTGCAACATTGTCAATATCAGCTTTAAAATTAATTCTTTTTGTCATTGGTGTATTAACTATATGTAGCATTTCTAAAATATAACGTCTCTTATAATTCTTTTCAATATTTATAACTGAAGCATTTTCAAAGTTTGGATAGTGACCTATTTCAGAACATGGGGAAGATAATGCTGTTCTTTGTGAATTAACATACCTTAAGTCAGACTTATGTCCAGCTATTCTTGTTTTAAGCTTATTCTTGGTTGTTCCTATATATACTTTACTACAGTTCTCCTGATCGTTTCCTTTACACGGTATTCTGTAAACTATATTAGAAATGTCAAATTTATTAATTTTATCCTTAGTCCTACTAAATAACCGATTCAATGTGTTATCTGTCCTATAGGCCATATTATATTTATTCTTATCAAAGATATTAGATTTTCTTAAACGTTCGGAAAAACCTGGTACATAAGTTAAAGGTTTGTAAATTTTAGGTTCCATAATGTTTCTTGTGTAAATATAATGTAAGTTAGAGTGGATACTGTGCCTATTATTTTTCACATAACTGTATTTAAGCTTCGATTCAATTATTATATTTAAATTATCGAAGATCCAATAGGAAAAAGAAATTTTTTTCTCAAATACTTTTTCCACCATTAGTGTGCCAATAAAAGTGTCAATACAAACTAGATATTAACACAATGTCATATTTTTTACGACGATATTTACCAAATAGTACTAATATATCTTCGAATATGGCTTCCTTATGCTGTGTTTTCTTTTCTGCTTCATTTTTAAGAGTGACAACTTCAGTAAACAGTGTTACGATTAATGTCCATTTGGAGAAAAAAAAAATTTGGATTTTAACGAAAATTTTGTTATTTGCGAAAAAATTAATGATTTGTTATTATTATTTTGAGGGTAAAAACTTTATTTTTTTTTAGGATGGAAGTGAAATCTTTTAATCCCAGCAGGAAGAAGCAAGCTGAAATATCTTTAAGAATCATATCCAAATTAAAAGCATTCAAATTTATGTTATATAATTAGAAATGTTATAATATTAGAGAACAAAAATATTAAAAAATTTAAAGCTTTAAAACACGTTAATTTACTTTTATTCTAATTAATTGATTCCTTCAAATATAAATATTTAATGATATTCTCATGAAATACTACTATATAGTTGTCTTAAATAATTAATATTTCATGGTTATATCATCAAATGTTTATATTTGAAGGAATCAAGTACAAATAAAGTAAATTAAGGTACTTTAAAATTTTGGAAAATAAATATTTTTTAATTAAATTTTGATTATAATTAAAAAATTCGTTTGGTCATATGGATTTTCATTGCATATTCTTTGTTAGATGTATTATCATTATTGTTAAATTAGAAAACAAAAAAGAACCATATTAATTTTTCCACCAGATAATAGCATTCATGTTCTAATACACTTGATTTTGATGGTAAGGTAAATACATTTATAAGAATATTCTTAACGAAGAATGCATTTTAATTTTACTTAAATTAACAATTTCTAAACCAGTGTGATTGTGTTCAAATTTTAAGACATTTTTTTTTAATAGCCTCTTAATTCAAGATAAATTCATAAACGAATATGAATTACAAGTTTATAGCTCTGATATATAAAAAAGTAATCAGTATTCGAACTGTTTTCACTTGAAAGATTATTGCATAATCCTTAATTTTTTTTTAAGAGAAGTAGCTCTTAAGGCAATAATGTCTATTTAGTTATTTTCGTAACCGTGCTACATTCTTTAGAAAAGGGATAGATGAGAGATAAGACAGGTGGTGAAAAGAGAAAGATAGATATAGCCATTTTATTAATTATTTTACTTCGCGGCGAATATGCTATCAAAAAGTACTGACGAAGGAGGCCGCATGTTTAATGTTAGTTCTGAATATGTACTCGTATTAATGCTATTAAACAGAAAAAAAAAGTAACTTTTTATTTTTTGGCTGCCGCAGGGTTTGAACCCTGGCCGACCAGGTTTGCAGTCAACGTGTTTACCACTTCGACTACATCTTTTTTATTTTATATTTGTTTATATTTTGTAATACTGTTCAAAAGAAAAATTGCAGAAGTTTAAAAAAAGTTGTGTCATTTTATTTCATTTATTTAATTTGGTGTGTGTAAGTGTGTCAGTAAATTAGAGTACGTATCTAGACTATTGGTGCGAGTAATACATTTTGAGTAAGATTAGTCTTCTGCTGATGCTGCTGCGTATGGTAAGAGTAATTCATGTGATTTCTTATTTAACTTGGCAGTTTGTGGCAATAACTTTGGCCCTGTACAACTGTGATAAAAAGATATTATTGACTTTTGTATCTGAATGGGTTCGACCATTTAAACGGTTTTAATATAACACACAAGCCAATACGTTATTCTTTACACTTATACATTCATAGACATTCACTTGAATACACTTGCAAACTCATATATATGTATTGGTTTTATTGTGTTCTTTTCGTTGACTTCCCAAATACCAATTGATTTATCGTACATGATTGGAATGGATGAATATAACAAGCTACTCGTATCTAACATTAGATATCAGGCAAAGAGTTCTTTCGCTCCTGCTTAATTTTCTTTATTTTTATTTTTTATTTTTTTATGTTTCTTTATCCCACACAATTCAGGATCAATTCAAAGTTTTGCATAACTTCAAAAAATAGGCAAAAAATACTGTTTAACTGTTAATTACATTTGGCTACAAAATATGTATGTGAAAGTTCGTGTTTTAATGCCGAGGAAAAATTCTCCATCTAATAATAGAAACTATGGACGAAAGGAAAAAAAGTTAAACATACCTTGTAGTCGTATTCTGGCCTCACTTTTGCCTAAAGCATTTACACTAGAGCAACTATATGCGCCAAAGTCCGCTTTTGTCAGATGACGTATTGTCAGATTAAGATGCCAAGTGTACATGTTAATCATGCTCTCAGATATGTTATACTTGTTGCCATTGTGTAGCTTTAAGTTTCCTTTAGAAATAATAGCAATGATAATGGCGATGGCAATAGCAGCAGAGAAGTACAAGGTTAGTTGAATAACAGCATTAAAAAGACACAAAGAGAAAAATAAATATACATTAAAATAAACTTAATATAATTACATATATGTATAAATATGGCGTTTCTTATACATTACAATAATATCAAATTAAATGCGCATGTATAATACAAATATGTATATGTAACACAATAAAGCGATCTGTTCTGAAATGAGGGTGTCTCGTTGCAATGAATTTTAATGTGTGAAACTGGAAATTAGGTTTTATTTATATTTTGCTTGTGAAAAAAATTTAATTCATGCTCTTAGATGTTATAATTAAAACATGTATTTAAATCGTCATTAGTAGTGTAGTTATCATTTCTTTGAAACATAATATTAATTTAAATTTAAAATTGAACCAGTTTTGCTATAGATTTTGGATTTTTATTCGAACTGTGTTAACCGCAAAGGAGTTATATATTTTTTCTCACACCAAAATTTGTTTTAACAAATAATATTTCTTTATCATTTCACACCCTTAGATCTATGTAGAGATGTGATATGCTCTGTGCTTATTACGATTAATTATATGAAATAAATCATTAAGAGCAGACTGAAAAATTCTAAATTCTCTTGTTAGCCAATACCTATATCGTTAGCTAAAGTGAAAAACAATATAAGAATCATTTTCCTTAAAAAAAATCAACATAAGTATTTATGTTACTTCATGATTTTTCATTTCAGCTAACGATTTTTTGTACATAATTGTAAAGGACGGTCAAAATCAAATTGCCGAATTGCTCCAAAAGTGTCAATTTGATTCCTCAGAAAATAGAAAACAAAAAAAAAAAAAAATTAATAAATTCTGTAGAATACAACTAATTTGAATTTATTTCTTTAATTTTTTTTTTGCGAATTTTAAATGTGCTTTCAAAACTTTGAAAATTCGGCATTGTTAAGATTTATAATTTTTGAGGAACAAAAAATTAATGAGATGGTTCAGTCATTCCGATCGGCACTTCTGTGGATGTTATTGAAACATTTTATTGAACATTATGGACATTATGAACACTGCTGAAGAGCCACGCAGTTTCTGATTGTTCTTGACGTAATAGAAAAATAATTACTTTTTCAAAATATACTCGTAAGGGTACAAAATGCATAAATACAACAGAAATAAAAAAATTAAAAAAGATAAGAAATAATAAGAACTTCTATTTCTATGTAAAGTAAAACTAAACAATAGCAAAAGAAACAAGTAACAGTAGTATATCCGGCTATGCCAAATCTCGTATACTCTTCACTATGTACGTAAATCTAGTTTAGTGAAGTAGCTCCTAAAAAAAAAAAAACAGCAAAATTGCGGAGACAGAGAATTAAAAATAAGAAAAAAATGACTACGATATATAATTTTGCATAAAAATGTCATCGGCTCTTAATGGGTTAACCATTTTGAAACCCATATTGATCATATTGACATTTTAACTTTTTTATGAAAATTTCAGAAGCCCATAACTCAGAAAATATGGACGAGCACCAATTTATTCACTTGATCTTTTTTTCTTATTTTTTAATTTTCTATCGCTTCATATATTAATTTTTATTGGAGTTACTTCATTGTTCCAAATGACATAGAAAAGAAAGAGAGGCGTGGTGTTTAGCCCACTGCCCTTAGGGACATTTACCGATCTTGCAGATTTCTAATGGCAAGTCTTTCGAAGCTATATCTGATCGATTGGTTTATTCAAATTTTCTCTAGCTCGTCTAAAGACGCACATCGCTCGATCGACTTCGCTGAGCATAAGGACTTAGAATATATATACTTTAAAAAGTAGAAATTACAAACGAAATGACAAGAACAGAAGAATGCAGTTTTTAAGAACAATTGACTTTTCTTTCTATTGTTTAATTTCGAACCCACTTGTTTTATGTCATCGCTTATATTATTCTAGTTATTCCCGGTCCGCTTCGCTATCCCAGTGAGAGTAATCGTTTCGCAACCACGTTTTCAATCAAGCCAGTCTTTTATTTCGTATGCTCACTAATATTGAACTTATTTGAGCAAAATTTTGAAATCCTTTCCTTTATAGTTTCCCAGGTAAATAACAACAACTTCTCACTTTATATGAAACGTACCACGGCCACTGCCCCAATCCATCCAGTAGTAGTCTATAGCAGTCTTTGTTTCGTTAAACTATATACACCAATTGATATGTAGATAACTGATGCCAAATTTCAAGAGTCTACCTGCTATAAATCTGTCGGTATGAGGTACTAATTTTTTACTTCGTATGGATTTTTTACTTCACTGTGCGCATTAATAAGACAGCTATTTGAGAGCAAAAAAGGCAATTCTAAAAATAATTTTAAATCGTTTTATTTACATAGACAACATTTGCAGACGTATAGTACTTCCATTTAGAAGGATAATGGAAGAAATTTTAAAATAGCAAGAAAGGAAGAAATAAGAAGAAATAGTGGGGTTGTGGGTTCTTATTCACATGTAATTTGTAATATTCTTCTCTGTTGAAATTATTTTAAAAATAAAGTTATCTATGAAAATCTTAAGTTTTTTATTTAACTCACAATAATATTTTCGATTGATTATCCTCTTTCTCGAATCATTTTTTAATTGGTTACGAGTACATTATTCATTCAGTCATTTCAACCGAATTTCAAATAATTCTCACAACCGACAAAATTCGAATGGCAACAAATTCAGTTGTCACAACGAATCTCTTTTCTCTTTGCATAAACTTATTATTTTAAAGCCGAATACTGGTTTTGTTAACGGAATATATTTTCCAGACTTCTATTTTTTAGGATAAATCAACGTAGTTATAATGGAGTTAAATAAATGGAAGAGCCATTTTCATGGAAGAGCCATTTTCCGTGACATTTTTGCAATTCTTTTTAAAAGTTTTAGCGAGTTCCATGGCGTCCATACAATATGTAATTATTAATAGCATTGGAATTTTTATATTTGGCTTTTATTTTTTTTTCGTTATTGTATGCAGTCAACGTACACAAAACAAGTGTAAAAACATCCCCATAAAACTCAAACCATGTCATTTTTCTCGCCCACAACAAAAATTTCATTAAACTAGCTTTATGCAAAAAGCGGTCGTGTAAAATGGCTCTAAGATCTGACTAGACATAAGGGAAAAATTATGTTTTAAAAGTTAAACGGAAAGGAATGCTGTATTTAGATTTTGGGGTAAATTCTGCACAATTTAATAAATAATTTTTTTAATTTAATATACTTATAGTGCATTTACCTAACACCGAAATTTACTAGATTCCCACTGCCTTTTTTGACACTAAAAACGGAAAAATATGCATTGAAAAAATGCATTAAATTCAATTTACATTTTATATATTTTTTAAGTTTTATTCATCTATTTTAATTTAATTTTATTCAAAATTTTTAATCTTTGTTTAAGAAATTTTTCTTTTGTAATTTAACAAAAATGTCATCTACCGAAATATTTTTT
The DNA here is from genome assembly GCA_937654795.1 of Cistogaster globosa. Classification (NCBI taxonomy): domain Eukaryota; kingdom Metazoa; phylum Arthropoda; class Insecta; order Diptera; family Tachinidae; genus Cistogaster; species Cistogaster globosa. Next base: position 47,032,720 of record OW569404.1, on the reverse strand, counting down.
CTACACACAGAAGAAAATAGAAATCATATTTGACAACAAAAAACGCAGATCCAAGCAAATAATTTTTCAATTTCCAGCCTATAAACGATTTTGTCATACTGACTAAAAAATTTGTATGCTGTTTGTCAATTTGTTTTTCAATTGTAGAAATATTGTTTAAATGGAGAAAATTGTTGAAGTATAACTTAATTTCTACAGTAAATTTGTTGAATAATATGAACTTCCTAATAAAGTAATTTGTTGATTTGATTATGATATTTATTAAACAATAAAAATATATTGATTAAACATTTTATCAAACCAAAAAATTGTTTTATTAAATGAAAAGGACTTTTTGATAAAATAATTTGTTCACTTGATTATGTTATTAATTCGGTAGTAAAAAATCTTGATTAAAAAATTTATCAAACCAACATTTTTTTATTGAAATTTACCATGATTGGACAAAAGGTTTTTCCACCTAAACCAAAAAATATATTTTTATGTTAAATAAATATCATAATCAAATCAACAAATGACTTTATTTGGAAATTCATATTACTCAACAAATTTATTGTAGAAATTATGTTATACTTCAACAAATTTGTTCATTCAAATAATATTTCTATAACTGAAAAACAAATTGACAAACAGCATACAAATTTTTTAGTCAGTATGACAAAATCGTTTATAGGCTGGAAATTTAAAAATTTTTTGTTTTCATCTGCGTTTTTTGTTGTCAAATATGATTTTTATTTTTTTCTGTGTAGATTTTATATAACTTTAGTAGATAAGTAGATTTTGTTGCACTACACACAATTAGTTATAAATACTTAACTGGTTCACTTTTTATCATTTATCTTTTATACATTTATCTTTTATACATATAAAAAAAGTAGTCTTTGTTTCTTAGTATCTTCTTTGGCGTCTTAAGGAAACTAAAAGCTATACATTTTTTTTATATATAAAGTGTGAGAGGCTAAAGAACTATAATTCCCAAAAAAGTCTTTAATAAATATCGATTCCCAGATTCTCTCAACTCCTTACAAATAACTTTGTTGTTAATTTTTCGTGACACTTCCAATACTACGTATAACTTGGTATAGTTCAGGATATGACAGAAAGAATTTTGTAGTATTAACAAAGAAGTATCTAAGCTTGGCTGGAAAGAAACGGTAGAGCGGCAACTAATATATGAGGTAATTGGTAATCATGCGATGATGGATTATTAAAATAAAAACTTAATGATATATTTTAAACTTAAAATTTTTTGTGGATGGAAATTTCCAAAAATTACGGAAATAAAAAATGTTCGCGTTAAGCATTACAAAAATATGTTAAATTATATTTACCGATTGCTTTCTTTCATGTAACTCAACTTAAATAACAAAATTCTTTCCATTATATTTATATTATTTTTTGGTTATTTCTGTTTTTCTCATTAAAATGAATTATCATATTCCATTTTGTACTAACATGTTTTAAGGTGCTTTTGTTGGAAATCAAAAAGTTAGCGAGCCTTAGTTTCACTTTTAAATTTAAAACTTATTGTAACCAGATATCCTTACAATTTTACAAATCCTTACAAATATACACATGATGCTTGCTTTTTACTTAAAGAATACAAAATCAAGTTAAATTGTAAAAGATTGTCTTTTATTCGCTTAAAAAAACTAAAATAATCAGATGAAGAAGGGTAGGAAATTCATTGAACTTGGCGGTTAATGGTCGGTTGGTTTGTATGTGTGCATGATTTTTATATCTTTTTTATCCTCTTGCTATAATTTTTTACTTACCCTCATTGCGATACCAGCCATTCAACGGCTTTGGATAGACTTCTACAATACATTCTAAAGTAACTTCTCGCTCTACTGGGGCACCCACTAACTGATTTACGGCCTTGATGGATGGCGGAACTGTGTAGCGGTTTTTAGAGAATACACAAACCGTATGCGAATGAAATTAAGTAAAATAAAAAAAAGAATAAAATTAAATAGTCAACAGACACACATTAACAAAAGTATGGAGTTGGTAAGTAAATTTATATAATACAATAAAAGAAGAGTATAACAAATTGCTGGATTAAGTGCAACGTAAAATGTCTGTTTTTGTTTTTCTTGTTTATTGTGTTTTTATATTTTGTTTTCCTACAAAATGCCCCAGAATCCAGAAAAATGTTTACAAAATTTAAAACTTAATATTATTATATGCTCGCATGTTACAGACTTGATAATTTTTAACTTTTCACACAACAAAGTAAAGAGTACACAAACAATGATCAACTATAAAGGGTTCCTTCACTTTTTTATTGGCATATAAGGAATTATAAATTCAAAGCGTTGAAAAATGCTGCATAAAATAGCGCTTTATTTTTCTGTATGTATTTTGCAAAGGAATATCAAATAGGAATACAATAGAAGGTGGGGGAATAATAGAGTTATCACAACCGAGATGGGCTCACATGAGAAAACCGAATGCGATTTTAAATTTCCTAAATAATGAATACATTCTATTTATTTTTAAATTAAAAAGTATTCTTTAAAATGCGTAGAATAAGGTATTAATATAATTTAAGATAAAAATAAGGCAAATCCGGAAAAGCTTTTGAGTTTCCGAAATTGCGTAATTAATTACATAGTTTTATATAATATCCTTCTTTTAGCACAGGATGTTAAAACTAGGCAATGAATTTGAAAAAATTATTTGAAAAAATTTTACAGAAATTGAGTGTCTGTAAATGTTAATCAATTTCAATATAGCACATTTAATTGTATTGAAGTTTGACATTAAAAATGCAAGTTTGATATATTCTGTTGACAAGTTAGTGAACTACCTTCAAGTGCCGCATGTGTCTTGAATAATGTCTTTTAACTATAAAGGAATCACATAGAAAATGATTTTTAATAATATAAGATTTTTGACGTATTTTTGTTTTATACGTAATATTTAAGTAAAAAAAATACATGCAAGACATAATTTATTTATTGTATGCAAAAGACTTGTCTGCTCGTATGAATTCACATCACTTAACAAATACATTTCTGAAAACACAAATAACAATAAACAAAAGAACATTTAAATGCTGCAATCACTCAACAATATTAATTGTTGTTGCGCTTTTGTTTTTGACCGGAAACATCAGATGCATTCATCTACCCAACAATTAAAAAATCATAAACCAAGCACAACTTTAAAATCCTTTTTGCACTTGAACACATGCTAAAATATGTTAACACCAGAAAGAAAAAAAAAACAAAAACAAAACGAAAACAAAAAACTGTATTAAAAATATTACTTCGTACTCGTACGATCTATTGAAATAGAACAAGACCGTTGAAAATGAAAAATGTGCGTAATGGTCTTCTAGGGTATTTTTTATACGTCCAAAACTTTGAGCTGGAAACACTGTCGTGAATATATTTTATTTTTGTAAGCTTTAGTTTTGGTTAAACGCTTATGCTAATAAACTGACAGTACTGTCTCAGCGGTGCAGATAATTCACAAGTTATTGCAGAACAACTATTCGTGTGCTTTTTGGCCAACAAAGTCATTGGTTCTATGTCGCCAAAAATGATCATGAACACAATAATATAATTCACGGTTGACGGTATGGAGATATAAATAGTAACTTATTCTGACCTAAATTATTTTGTATTTCTTTGCCCGAAGAAATATTATCTAAAGTTCACAATAAAGTTTAAAGCTTAATTATCAAAGAAATACACATTGTTAAGACTATAATAACGAATTAAAGAATACAAAATCTTTAATTCTAATATCCCTAAGTAAGGAACTAGATTATCCGTTACTCCCAAGAATTCATCACAACTCGAAAAGTTTGCCGTAATTTGTTAAATGATCCCAACTTAAAATATGTTTTGCATTTGAAATAAAATGTTAGAAGGCAGTACGATTTTTAAGTTAAAAAAATAACATGTAAAAATGTTCGGCAGCGGAAGCGTTTACAGAAACGATTTAATTTAACGGCTTAGTTTTATTATTTACGAGCTTAATGTATAGTCGCAGATAACACAGAAGGACCAAAACGAGCCCAAGTGGGCTGTGGCACCATGGCTACCTGCTAAACCTAACCTAACCTAGCTTACTGTACCCGGCGTTGCCTGAGTCCATTTTAAGGGACTTTATATGCAATGTATTATATATTATAGACTCATTTGCTATGGAGAGAAACAATGTTTTTTAATCCAAAGAGTTACTTCGGGAATAGCATATTAAAAATACCAGAAAAGGCGTCACCTATCAGGCCCAATTTATTATTTCTGCCCATTAATTTGTTTTTTTACTTCATCAAAATTATTTCACCTTCGTATTTGCATTGAACTTCATTCCGCAACTTCTGTAACGTATAAACGAAGGTCATAATGTTTAATAAAGTTTAAAAAGTTCGTTCTATTTGTTTACAGCATATAATAATAAAGACTTCGGTTACAAAGTATTGTACGTTTTATTATGCGATACAATAATAATATGTTTTAATTGCCATCTAAGTTATATAACTTTTGAAAATGCAGGTACTTAAATATACCTATTCATATACATATATGTCAATATTTTATTAAAGAAATAGCTCTTGATTTAGATATGATTCGTTAGATCGTTAGCTTTATGGGATTAAAGATTTTGCAGCTACAGTTTTTTATTTTAATAGTATTAATAAACCAAAAATGGTTAATCGTATTTTATAAAAAGTAACTTCGGTTTAATTGAATAGAGAAAAGTGAAAAATTAACGCTTATTCTTAAATACGCCATGAGCCGGTTGACTACCATTAAAAAGAGTGATTAACGGCACTTTTTCTCACATCTAGGTCCTAGCTCTGGACCTTATAGATGAGGATCTGTCTATATTTTAAATTTTATAAAAATCGATTAGCTGGGATTTTGTTAAAATTGATTTAGGCGCATAAAAATTACAGCTTCCTTATTTTCTCTCTATTTTAAAATATTAACATATTAAAATCGGTTTAGCCCTAAAGACGTGACTAAAAAATAAACAAAAATTTTATATATTATATTTATAATATATATTATAAACGGCCGAAGTCACTTAAAATTTACTTATAATAGTTTTCAGAAAAGGTTGTTGCAAAAACGAAGTGAGAATTATGAATTTAACTTACATGCAAATATCTTTGAGAATATATTAAACAAAACTAGCCTTTAAACGATTTTTAAAATTTAGGCAAAAAACAAAACGTATTTTATTCTTTAAAACTTTCAACATTGTTACGTTTTTTACTCTTTTCCGGCATACAATATATGTATATATATATATATATATATATATATATATATATATATATATATATATGTGTGTGTGTGTGTTTTATGTGTGTATATGTATTTATGTATATATGTATGTATATTTACGAACATCTATGCATTTATTTCGTTCTATATAATAGAGCAAACTCACAATTTACATGGACATCAAATCGCTTGCTTACTGATGGTGGAACTCCATTTGATGCAATACACAAATAACCACCCATATCAATGCGATGGACATTCACCAGCACAAGTTTCTCTCCTTCTACACTTTTCACAACTAAAATATATGAAAACAAAAAAATAATAATTTTATTATTTCTTTTAGTTTAATTTTTTAAAAATGTTTTTTTTATAAAAGAATATTTTTATTTAAATGGCACAAAATAAACGTGAAGTAAAGAAAATTCAGTCTTTTAACTATTGGTCTTTAAATAGTTTAGACGTCGCCTTTTTACATTTGATTTGTTTATTTGCAATCTCATTTATGTGAAATATATGAAAAGTGGGTGGCCTGGCAAATGATTTTTAAATTAAGGTTTAAATGTATATGTGTCATTACCTTTGACATAACCTACATGTTAAGCTCATTTCTAAAACAACTGTTTTTACACTGAAATTCCATATAAGTAATTTTTAGAGGTTTTGAGATTTTTCAATGTATGTTAAATTATAAATCCTTGTATGATAGAATTTACAACAAACGTAACTACGATTTGCAGAAGAAATAGTTATAAAGAAAGAGATTTCAAAATTATCCTAGAATTTCGCACACAAGCTTTCATTATCTGCTAGGAAAATTGAGCCCCTTGAGCGCGATATTCAAATATATGAAGCTATTTCTTAAATAGCAATTAGATTTTCGTTGTGTTTCATAATTTTAGATAATATTTTTTATTTAAGTTGCTTTTAACTTTATCGTGCTTAGCAATTGGTAAAAGATACGTGTAAAAACCTAATTATACTGAACATTATCTAAAATATTTATTCTTATAAAAGTAAATAAAGTAGATGCGTTCCCGTACTTTTTGGTAAAAGAAAGATAAAATGAAAGTAAAAAATTTTATTTTTAATTATAAACAAAAAAGCCGAAAAGTACCCGAACACTTAAACCCAACTTTCTATTCCAAAATAAGATGTCAACCAAAATTTGCATGCAGTTTTTCAAAGTAAAAATAAAAACACAAGTATTTTTTATGTAGTTCCATTTCTTATTTATTTTATTATTTTTTTGCGATATAACTTTGATAACACTTTTGGACATTTGCAATCTTGAAATATCTGATTTTTGGGTTTGCTACTGTTTATTTTTTAAAATGCTGATGGTTTGTAGTTCACACAATTCACCCAAAGAACACGTGTGGGCTATTTCGTTAAAGAAGAAAAAGCAGAATCTAATTTTCTCAAAAGCTCTCCTATTTACACAAACTTGTAGTACGGAAACAATTTTCGGTAACATTGGTATCTAGCGCGATTCCAAAGTTGAGTACTCAGTGAAAGCATATTCAGAAAAGCATTTATTAATTTTAAGGGTTTTTTTCTGACAATGTTTTACATTCAAATGCAGCTCTAAAATCGATAAATAATATTAATTTAATGATTTTTATTACAATTTGTAAGTTTATGATTAAGGCATTGAAGCTCAAAATTATTAATTAGGTTGATCATGTCGAGTAGTTCATTATGCTGTATGTCGAATATATAATTTTTTACTTGCATGAGATGAAGTTGACAAAGTGAAAAATCTTAAAATAATTTATTTCCTGCTCTTTTGACTAAAAGTGCGGTCAGATTAATCAAATATTTTACCGAAAAGAAATAACCACTATTTTTAAAAATATTTATTCAATCTTTCCGAACACGTATCATTACGAATGAAGATTTATAATAAAATACACAAATGTTTTATCTTACCATTTATATTGAGTAGGATCTTATATATCTTAATAAGTGTTTGAGAAGGACAAACATTTTTTACATTCTTTTGGTCATATATTTGATAAATCTGACCAGACCGTTTATTATGCCAGTTTTTCTAAGTCAAATACACTTATATATTGTTACTTTCTCTAAAGGACTACATATGTATTACTTTTGGTAATTCAATGAGTTTTTTACTTGTTTATTAAATATAAGTTTTAGCTTCTGTTTATACATATTTGATTAGCAAAGTAAAAATGCAGCCTATTAAAAGTTTTGTAAATAAACCTGTTCCAAAGATCAGGCATAATTTGCATTATATTTTTTATAAAAAAAGTCACAATTAATGTTGTTTGCTACAGACAGACATCACACGTATACAAATGTTTACATAATTTTTTTAATTTTTCTATTAAGAATGTGATAGAGACCAGGGTTTAATATTCAGCGTAAACAAAATTTTTTTCACTGGCGACTGAACTGAAAATAGTTTTAGTTTTCATTTCCAACTATTTGGCTGCTTAAAATGGTTTAACTGATCGCACACAAAACTGAAAAAAACTGAATTTAGTTTACTATTTTCAGCAGCAAAACGAACACACAGTGACTGTCTTTTCAGTTTGCAAATTAAGTGTATGTAACTGAAAAGCCAGTTCGTGTGCGTTTAGCGGACGTAGTTGAATTTTTTTAATAACGCAACACAACTGAAATTGTGAGTGGATAATTAACTAAATAACTTGATGGTGTATTTGTATACAGTTTTTTTTTTATTTAACAAAAAAATATATTTTTTATATCATTGATTGCAAATGTCTTGTTAAATGTATGTGTAAATAATATCGAAAGAACAGATTTTCTAGTATTTTTTTTGTTAATTGTGTAAAAATTAAAATGGAACTACACAATTAGAGTAATTTTACTCAACTTACTTACATGCGGCTTTTAAAATTTTTTTTGTTTACATGATCTTGTTTTCAATTTGAAACTTCATTAATAAAATAACCTTCAACTTAGTAAGTAGCTAAATGTCTTAAATAAAAATTTTAAAATAAAACATAGTTATTCATATTAAGTCGACAATAATTTCATCTAGAAGTGTAGAATTTAGTTTAGCCAATTAAATATTATCCTGATTTTCTTCGCCTAACCTATTTCGGCAGTTTGTCAAAATAAGCTTTAGCTATGAAAAAACTCTTTCTACTGAAGCCTAAAAATTTAAGTACGATTAGACTTTTAAACATGAATAAGAAAAATGTGAGTTTTAAAATAATATAATAATAAATCTACATAAAAATATTAATTTATTGAAAAATTGTAAATTGCATTGTTTAAAGAAATGCATAAAGTTTTTGAATAAAAAACAACATCTTCATTATTTTTTCAAAAATAACTTTAATCATATCATAATGTTTATATTGGCAAAAACACTCTTGGAAGTGTCTTTTTAACAATAAAAATTTTAACGCATATTCCTTATTGGGATAGGGATAACTATGTATATCGCAATGGCGACAAAATAATTTTTAGATATATGTAGCTTGCAATCTATACTAGGTAGTCTTTAATTTGTACTTTGAATCATTTAATGGTTTTAAAGGTTGAATTGTTTGAGTCAGATTATTTGTTTTTTTCCCTATTATTCAATAATTTAAATTAGATTAATAAAACAGAAATTAAGAGAATCCAAACAATTTAAAACGCTTACCTGAGTAGGAGGTACTCCAAAGATTATGTTTGGCAAAATGTATAACTCAGGATTGGTGGATCTCCGCTCTATCCAGTATTTAAAACATACAAATTGTGCTTTTAAGAAATAGAAACTTTTTGTATATACAGTTGTTCTCTCAATATCTTCCGTGCAATGTGGTTTTAAAAATATTGTTAAAATATCCTCTTCGGTTGTGTTTTCAGTTTCACATTTGTTTTCACTAATATGCACGTATTCTTTTTTAACGAAAATGAACTTTTCTTACGAATTTTTCAAAAATTCAATGGCCTGTTTTTTCTCATGTAGTTCCAGTGTATATTGGAACCTGGGATCAAAAAAGAGGCAAGCTCTTAGAAAGTCATTCTCCAACAACTTTTTCGAGCGTATTTCAATGTTCGCTAGTAATAAAGTACCAACATTTTTTAAAAACGGATTTGGTGCAGTATTCTAAACGCCTTTTTTTTAATAATAGTTTACATCTTATTCAATTTAATAATTTAGGGATTGCTCTTAAAACTCTAGAAGAATTTTATTTAATGGGGCAAACACCAGTACAAAACCAGTCACATTATCCCAATACTTTTCATTTATTTCAAAATCTTCGGATTTCTTTCCGACTGAAATATCTATATTTTCTGTTATATTTCTAGATGATTTTGCATCAGAAATCATTCGGAATGTGAAACCCCAGCGGGTTAGGCAGTCAATTTGCGAAATTCGAAGTTGGTTAGCCTTAAAAAGGGATAGAAATCCGTTGAAGGTTTCCTCGGAAATTTGACTTAGTTTCTAGTTTATAAGACGAAATTTAATATTTCTGCACTTTTTATGGAATCTATTGCCACTAGCTGTGCAGTGTGTGCAGCACAACGGCACACGGTAATAGCCACAATGTTAAAATTTTTTTCGCTTTTAATTTTTTTCAAAAGCATCAAATACTTCTCATTATCTTAATAGTAGATTTCATTATAACTTTTAGCACATTATGATAGCAATGATGTAGCCTTAAGTATATTTGCCCCATTGTCCGAAGTTGTTGATATCACTTGTTGTAAGTTTAGATCAAATTTGTTTAAAGTTTTAATAACTTCCGAAGCTAAGTTTATTGATTTGCATAACCTACTCCTTTCATTTCACTTTCCTTTCACTCTCGATATGATGGAAGCATCTTTACAGTATTGTACACTTATACCAAAAAAAAATCTATCAAGGCGCGTTGCACTATCTATTTTTACTGAAAACAAATTATCATCCAACTCATGCTTTAACCACACTTGACAACAAAACTTTAGCATTTTCTGAGCTTAAAGAAAACAAAGTTTCTTTCTTGTTTATTTCGCTAGAAATTGGTTTCATCAATTTTTCCATATTAGAGCTACTCCATGTTCTGGTACTAATCCAATGTATGCTCTTATAATTTCACATTTATATGACTCAATTGTTTCTTTTATGAGACTTTTACTGTTTCTATTCAAAGTTTATTTAGTTTTATTTAATAACATTTCAATTTTCTGACAGCTTTTTAAATTATAACGCCTAGATAAACTTAAATGTTTATTGCAAATGTTACATATCATTTTGTCACTAATGTTTGTGTTACTAAAATAATTATACACCTTTTCCATTTTAAGTTTTTAGAGAATTGTCTTATATTTTTGCCATTCTAAATATTTTACAAATCCTCTTGATTTTTCGCTTTCAGAATCACTTGTTGAATGACAACTATAAGCTTAACAAACATTACAAATGGTTATTAAATTAGCTGGGACTTATAAATAAGCGCGCCTATAAAGCGTAGTTTACTTACTTTTTATATACAAAAGCTCTCAGTTCGGTGGAATTTGCTTCGGGTTTTTACATCCGTAAAATTTAAATATACCTATGTTTATTTTTCGGGAATTTTGTTTACAATTATAATAAATTTGAATTACCAAAAATTTAAGGATTTGGGCGCGTTAAAAAGTAACCGCCACTGATCCGTAATTTCCCTACCTAAAAAGAATATATGGTTAACTGGAAGCTCATCACAATAAATTTTTTTTAATAGACTTACATAGATACAGAAAAGGAAGAAAAGAATTATAATTAAAAATGCTTCATTATGGAAAAACTTTTAATTTTAATTACATTAATTCATTTAATTTATAGAAAAAAATTTAGTATAGGTGAAAACATTTCTTTAAACAATAAGTTTCCAAGATATCGAATTTAACTGAAGGTATTCTCAATACCCTACAAAATAATCAAACAAAATTATAATCAATCTTCTAATTCATAAATGAGAATATTAACTAATATATTTGTGTTTTCGAGAAAACTTATACGAAATTTTATGCTTATGTTTATGGATATAGCTCTTAAAAATACATTTGTTGCAAAGGCAATAAAATGTTTTATTTTACTGTTTTAAGTAAAATTAATAACCTACATATATGAGCTCTTGGTCTCTTTAAGTAAATCAATTTTATGAAAGAAAAAGAAAGAAGAGTCAATAAAAGAAACACTTACGTACCCATGAACCTAATGCCTGCTGGAATTTTCAGTCATTTGTTTGAAAAAAACCCATATGTAATAAATGTGCAAAGAACTAAAGGAACCATTTTAACTTTGAGATTTTGTTAAAAACAGGCTGACTAATTTTGTATTGTTGTTGTAATATATAAATTATTTTTTAAATACTGGAGCTTCTTAAAAGGAAGACAGGACAATTTGTACATACAATGGCAAAAGAAGATTTTTTTCAAATAGCAAAAACCCTAAAAAAATTCCTAGAATCGTACTAGCATTGAAACAATTTCGACTAAAGTTTTCAATTACATATGTACTTATTTAAATTGAAAAAGGTGAAACTTTGTTGCACTTTACTCTTCATTATTAAAGATTCTCATAAAAGTTTTCGAAAAACTATTTTGCAAAAACATAGCAATTAAAAACATACTAATAACTCAATTTATTCTGTCTGGTTTGATAAGAATAACGCTTTTCACAAACACAGTTTGCAAATTCTGAATTTTTTGTGTATTGCTATTCAATTCTAAACAATAATTCGCTCAAAAAAAAATGATTTGCATTTACATTTTAATTTAATTTATAATTTATACAAATTAATGAGTTACGTTTTATTATTATTATTTAATTAAAACCCAAATGTGAATCCTATTTTTAAAGCCCTGCTTAATGCACATGTATATATTTTTATTTTTTGTTAAAATCTTTCTATAATATAATATTCGTAAAAATTTTTTTAATAAAAAGAAATGTACATTTTAGAGCTGAAATATTAAATATTTTCGACTGACACCACTAAGCAGCAATTCATATACATATTTGTCTTTAATTTGTTAAACAAAAATTTGTAAACGAACGCTCAGTTTCCACTTTGTTTAATCACCCCATTTACATTTTTAGTTGTGTTGCGTTACTAAAAGAACACAACTACGTCTGCTAAACGCACGTGAACTGGCTTTTCAGTTGCGTACACTTAATTTGCAAACTGAAAAGACAGTCAGCTGAAAATAGTAAACTGAATTCAGTTTTTTTCAGTTCTGTGTGTGCTCAGTTAAAATATTTTTGGTTGGTATAAACTAGAAAACTGAGTTCAGTTGTTTATTTTTAGCATGTAACTGAAGAAAATGAACTGGTTAGTAAAATTTGACTGCTATTAGCAGTTTTTTGAAACCCTGTTAGAAACTTTGTTTTTGAAATAAATGAATAAATAAATAAATGAATTACAAATAAATAAATCTTTGAAAACTTTTCATATTCTTTTTTGTTGATCATATATTTGGACACCATAAATATGGTTATTGTTGTTGTTAATGTCTTAACGTGTATCAGTACCTTCAGAAGCTAAGTTTATAAATCAAAAGTTAATAAAAAATATTGTTTTTTAATTTATCAATGAAAAGGAAATTACATAGCGTTTTTGTTCTGAACAGGTTGTAAATGTAGATTGCACTATAAAAATGATTATGAACAAGAAAAATTTCATCGGCTGTTAACGGGTTAATCCTTCTTAAAAAATTTTATTATTTCCTGAAAGATCTCTTCATAAGCTTTAAAATAATACCCAAATTGACCATATAGACAATCGAACAACAAATAAATAACTAAATATGTAAATAGCTTAAACAAATCAATATTTAAAATTTTAATTTCAGAAGCTTCAATCAATGATATGACAATCAAACAAACTAAATTTTCGTATACAAATTTTACAATGCGTAAGTGAATGAACACCACTTTAAAAATAGATCAACCAAGTTAAAGTTAAGGATAAACAAGTATAAGAGTACTATATTCGGCTATGCCGAATCTTATATAACCTACACTATATATGCAAGCCAAAAAGACAAATATTGGGGTGACAAAGACTTGAAGAATGTGAAAAAATATTAAGTACTATATATAATTTATATAGAAATGCCATCGGCTTTTAATGGGTTAAGCATTTTTAGAAAATTTTAGTATTTTCTTAAAGATTTCTTCCAAAGCTTTAAAATGATACCCATATTGATATACTATAAAATTTGAAAAGTTCAGAGACCCGTAACTCGGGAAATTTTGGCGAGCGCCAATTTTTTCACTTGATGATTTTTTCTTATTTTTAATTGCCTATAGTCTCATTTATTTACTTTTTTTTTATTGGAGTTATTTCATTTTTCCAAATGACATAGAAAAATTAGAGGTAGGTATGGTGTTTTGCTGCTTCGTCGAAGAATATGTACCGATTTTGCAGATTTGCAACAGCACCTCTTTCGACACCATTTCGATTGGCGTATTTAATTTTTTTCTAGCTGATCTGATTTCAACACTAGCACGGACGGACAGATGGGCATCGCTCAATCGACGTCGTTATGCATAAGAAGTCAGAATATATATATACTTTATGGGGTCTATAATAGAAATGACAAAATTAGTTATACCCTTTTTCTACTTTTTATGATGAAATTTAAAAATTTGTATGTTTTTGAAAAATTTTTTGAAACTAAAGTTGAGTTAAGTTAATAAAGGAGGATTCCATGAAAAAGGGGAATCTGTCTCACACGTGACAGAATTTGTTTACTTTTTCCCTTCAGTATTTCATGAATTATTTTAAAACTTTCTATGTAGGGTTAAAGACTGATATGCATTCTATTATATAATAGCAAAAACCCTTGATATTTTCTTTGTCAATTAAGAATTATATGTAATATTAGCGCTATAAATAGTTGAATTCGTCTGTACGTGACCGTGGAATGCTCCTAAAGGATTCTGCCTTAATCTGCCTCTATTTTAGTTGTAATATTACCCGCTCAAGGAAAAGTTCGCTCTGACACAGCACCGCTTGGAAGTATTGATAGAATTTGCATTAAAGATATTTTTGCTTTAGAAAACTGTAACTGACGATTTCTTTCCTATATATGGCAAATTTTATTTATTTTTTGAATAAATGTTTTTTAATTTGGCCAAAATTATATAAAATATTTTAGATAATTGAGACATTGAGTTAAAAAATCAATGTGTCCGTCTGCATATTCTTATACAAATAAAATTCTTTTTGTTTACTTTAAGTAAGGGTGCTACCGGCGAAGTAAGGATGACAACGCAAACTAATATATTTGGGTATGCTTCAGCTTAAGCTCAACAAGAATCAAATGGTAGGGTAAATACTTCACAAAAGAAAAAATGCTATGGTGAACACAATGCAACCGACTTTTTATTTAAGAAACTTTAGCCATTGACATACAATAATCCACTCTACAATAGGTTATTTAGCACTTGTGTATACAAGTTAAGTTGGTTGTTATCCAAATGATGAAAAAACACAACTTTTAGTTTTTTGTTATCTTTATTCTTTCAACTATAAAATATTAATCACTTAAAAATAAATTTACTTAGCTATTTATACTACAAATTTGTTTAATTAGCATAATTACAGCAACTTACTTTATTATTAAATTTGCAATAATATCAGTAATCGAAGCTTGCGCAATTCGTCGGTTCTTTTGGTGGTAATGCACTTTGTTTTAATTGGAACAAAGTTTTAATCTGAAGTCAGCTATTTTGGTGACAATGCACTTGGTTTTAAGTGAAGTGAAATTTGTTGTTGTTGTTTAAGTGTCAATGCACCTGACGAAATTTATTGTTTACAAAAGTATTTAAAAAATATGTTTTTAACTTTATTGTTACTAACTCCTCCTTCCTTAGAATCGATTGTCCCCAACCGATCAAAAATATGGTAGATTATTAAGGTCTAGTTGAAGAGTTAACTCTATTTTTTCCGTGCCCTCCGTTATAACTCGCATATTTGACGGTGTAACTGGTGGGAGAACTGATCGTAGCACTATCTGTTGCTTTTTTTGTAACAAAGTAGGATTGAAAACGCTATTAGTGTTAATAATGCGAAAATGGTTATAAGGATTTGGTTTATTTTGAAGTTTGTTTGTAATCGACCCAGGCGTTCTATGTTGTTTAAATAAAGTTCGTTAAAGGATTTCAGTGAGAGAAGATGACTTCTTTCTTTTTCCACTGGAGTAAACTGAATTCTGGCTGGTTCTTCTTTTATCTTGTAGGCTTCCCCATTAAAGAAAGACTCGTTGTTTATTTTTATCGTCATATTTGTAAATTTTACAATGTACGTGCCACCAACTGTTATTTCTTCTGCAGTTTTGTTAATAGTGCCATTACATAAAATCATTCAAAAGTATCATTCCATCTTGTAGTATTTCTAATGATTTGACGTGATGTGCATTGCTAAATTTACAGATTGGGTTCTTTTCACTGTATAGTAGTTTTGTTACGCAAGTTTCGTTACTTATATTAGTAATTTGATTTTTTTTACAAATTGATGTAGAATTTACTGTCTTACATTCATTTATTACTGCAAATATGCTATTCTTATTTTTTAGTACATTTTCAAACGGAATATCAATAATTGAATTATTTCTTTTAACTGGTTTAACTAATATACGGGTATAAGATTCGATTTCTGTTATTGGTATCTTTATAATATAGGCTAACATTGTTGCATTATATAAAACACTTGTTTCGGCAAAACCCAAAGCTTCCTCTGCAGATGCAAATGGCATTTTTTCGCTTTGCAATGTCTTAAGAGCTATATCCAATTCTTTTTCATTAAGTAAGACGCTATTTATCATTTTTAATTTTGACCATTGCACGGCATACCTTACATTATTAATTTCCTCTTTGACTAATCGTAATCTATTTTGGATACTTAATACTAGTTCGTTATTGAAACTATTACTACTTCTAATGGAAATTGTCAGTTGGTTGGTAAGTAGCGTCAAATTATTAATTCGTTCAGTTAGAGCTTGGTTTATTAAAATCTGTCTATTTTTATTTTTATTAAGTTCGTTGGCGTTGTCTTGCAGTGCCGCAAAGTCGTCATGGTCTGGTGTGCCTGCCAGATATTTCCAGGCTGTTCCTAGAAAATTAAGTGATTTCTTTACTCTGTGGCTTGTTGGTTTTATTGATTCTACTAGTTTTTCTGTCTGTTCCAGTTCCTGTTTCAAAGCTGAGTAAAAAATATTGTGTGGTGGTATGTTCTCTTTCAGGATTTCTTCTACGTCTGCTAAAAATTGTTCATACAGTTCGAAATTAACGAGGTGAATTAGTTTAAACGTTCCTTCTTGGATTTTGGCTAGTCCTTTATTTATAGGAATTATATGGGTTGCTGAATAGTCCGTTATTGAAAAGTCAGTTTAGGGCGTTGTCGTCATCGTTAACATTATCTTTAGCTTTTAATATTACTTTTATGCACTATTCTATTAGATTCGGTTAGAACTGTAGTTGCTCTATTTTCCTTAACTATTTCCTTCTTGAATCGCGGTGTCATTTTCGTACCTAATCTATCATGTATCCTAACGTATATAATTTCGCCTTGTTTATAGAGAATAATTGGATGAAGTTTTTTGTTATGGATCTTTAAGTCCTGTTGTTGCTTATCTTTTAGTCTTTGAACATTATTGAGTATAGCTTTTTCAAATTGCTTGGGATCCGTGCTAACTGTCCTACCGAAAAAAATTCTATTGGTCTGCCTTTTATGGAACTAAGAAAGGAGTAATTATATTCGTACATTAACAGAACTTTTGTAAGGTGGAGATTTGTATATTTGTATTTTTAAAATGTCTTCAACCAGAAAAGTAATAGACGCAGAATTAAATGATTTCTCGTTATCAAAGATAATCGTTTTAGGAACGCCAAATAAAAAAACAAGCTCTCTAAGTGGTTCTTTTATATCCTCGATAGACCTTGACCTTATTTGCTTTACCTGTGCATATTTTGAAAACTTTTCTATAGCGGAAAGCACTAAATGACCTTCTGTTTGATAGATCTATGTGTACTATTTGACCTGTATTTCAGGTTTATTTGGGTGTCTGTCGTACTTGTTCGCTTTGCAGTTTGTGCAAAGTTTAATTATTTTATTTATTTTACCATTCATGCTGGGAAAAAATATTTTTCCAGAATGTGCATCTTGTTTTCTTTAGCATTGCGATGTGTTCGCTTATGTGTTTCAATGATTATTTCCTCTTGTCTTTGATGATTTGTTATATTTCTACCTCCCTCCATGTAAATCTAATGCGATACTTACTAAAGTGAATTGGAAATATTTCTTGAATTATCGCCATTATGGGTTCGGGGGCCTTAATCCCATTAATAACTGATGGATTAAGGTACTTTTTTTAACAATGCAATGAGCTTATCTTGATTAAATTCTTCTTTCTTAACAATGTGGCGATGGAAAGTGGGAAAGATTATATGAAAGTTATAACTAGGTTCTGCTGACCAGTCTAAGAATATTTGATTCTTGAAAACATTTATTGGCACATCCACTGATTGTATTAAATTTTGCGATGAACCATCATCGCTGTGCGTGGCAATCGATAACGAATTTATTTGTGTTTGTGATTGCATTCTTGACAATGCATCAGCCACTACATTTGTATGACCAACTTTATAAAACATTTCATAATTGTATTCCTCTAGTTTCGCTTTCCAGCGTTTCAATTTACTGTTTGTGTTTTCATTGCTTAAGGCCGCGGTTAGAGGTTGATGATCTGTGTAAATTTTGACTTTTGCATGCCCGTACAGAAAGTTTCGCAATGAGGATAATGTCCAAATTATAGCGAGCATTTCTTTTTCGTTGGTGGCATAATGCTCTTCTGCCTTTGTCAATGTCCTCGAAATAAATGAAATAGGTTTTTCTTTTTGTGAAAGGACGGCACCAAGGGCAAAATTAGAGGCATGTGTTGTAAGTTTAAAATCTAATGCATAGTCGGGAAAGGATAATATTGTTTCTTCCGAAACTAACGCATTTTTTATCTTAGAAATTCTTCTTTTGCCTGCTCGTCAAGCACTATTAGAATTTTAGCAGATTTGTTTTTTGAAATCTTACCTTCTTTCCCTCTTAGTAATTTCGCATAATCGCAAATGAACCTGCGGTAGTAACCGGTCAGGCCTAAAAATGAACGTAATTGTTTTATATTTACCGGTTCAGGAAAATTTGCTAAAGCCTCAACTTTCTTTGGATTTGTTTTTATACGCTCTCCTGATACAATAAAACCGAGAAGTTCGACTTCCCTCTGAAAGAAGCGGCATTTCTCCAATTGGACCTTCAAATTAGCTTGTTCTAGTGTTTAAAAAATTTTTCTAAGATTCTTGATATGTTCTTCTTCAGTTTTACTGAAAATTATGATATGGTCAATGTACACGTAGCAAATCTTGCCAATGTGTTCATGGAGGATATCGTCAAGAGCACGCTGGAATATGGCAGGCGAATTCTTCAGCCCAAATGGCAACCGAACAAATTCAAATTTGCCACTTTTCACAGAAAAAGCAGTTTTCTCTATGTCGGACTTTTTTAATGGGATCTTTTAAGGTCTAATGTAGTGAAAAACGAGTTATTGCCAAACTGAGCTAGGATACCTTCTATTTCAGGTATTGGGTATGTGTCGGCTATTGTTACAGAATTCAACTTCCTATAGTCGATCACCATTCTGAACTGTTTGTTGCCGTTGGAATCATGTTTTTTCGGTATTATCCATACCGGCGAATTATAAGGTGACCTGGATGATCTAATTACACCATCATTAAGTATCTGTTTGACTTCACTGTCTACTTCATTCCTAAGTGAAGCAGGGTAAGGATAAAATTTGCTATAGACTGGTGAGTCTGTAGAGGTTCTAATTTCTCTTACCACTCTGGTAGTGTATGTTAATTTTACAACTGGTTCTAAAAACAATTTAGGATGTTTGTCAAATAACTGTAGTAAGATTTGCTTTTGATGTGGCGTTATATTTTCATCGTGAATCCTAATAGTATTTGTAGTTTCTAACTGTTTAATTTTTATAATAATATTTTTTGTTTGCAATATATTTTTGCTTGTATTTATTACAGCATCAAGCTGTTTTAGGCTGTCGTAGCCGAGGATGCCATGAACTGTTGTAAGGGAAGGTGGCAGAAAAAATTTAAAAGGTTCTGTCCGATTGAACAATTTCAGGTAAGTATGTTCTCTAATTTGCATGTTGCCTGCAATAGTTTTTATTGAAAAAACATCTTTATTTTGTATGATTCCTTTTGCTAAATTTGATTGGATATAGTTTTGGCTTGAGCCAGAGTCTATTAAATATTTCAATATATCTCTGCTCTTCGTACGACATTCTATGTAAGGTAGCAAAGAGCGCTTTAGTCTAAAAAATTTAAATCACAGTATTCTTCCATTTCCTCAGTGTTTTCTGATACTACGTCCAAATGTTCGTTGAGATGATTGTCGGTTATTTGCCTAGCGCAAGTGCTTGGTCCGTTCGTAATGTAAAAATTACGCTGCTCTTTCCGTGGTCTAATGTTTTGCTCAAATGGCGTTTGGGATGGCCTTTTGCTGGTAAACCTATTGAACTGTGGTCTATTTACGTAATTTATACGCCTTGAATTTATAGATTCATTTCTGTCCGGTGGACGTGGCGGAGGTTGCAATGTTGGTTTTGGTGCTAGAGGGCGCGTCGGAGCTTGCTGCCTATGCATTTGTTCAATTGAGTCATTAATTAAATGTTGGTCTAAAATATTTTGTCGCGAAAAAACTTGCTGTTGCGAGCGTGGTATAAAAGCTATTTCTGGGTAAAATTGTTGTTGTCCTCCGTGCCTTCCAAAATCTTTTTGTGGCAACGGTGGAAGATTGTTTTGCTGCCTGATTTTTGGCTGGGACTACTAGTACTATGTGCGTATTGCTTGCGGTATTTTTGGTTTTCCAATTTCAAGCACAAGTGGAGTGCTTGGGGAAGATCTATTGGTTCCCTCATACCCAAAAGTCTAGACATGTCACCGTTAAGGCCACGCACAAAAGTGTCGAATGCCTTATTTCTGCATGACTGTGTGAAAGGGTTTTGAACCTCAATACCTACGTTCATAGATCCTACTTTATTAAGAATTAACGACAGATTTGAATATACTGCTTGGTAGAATTCTTCTAATGACATATTACCTTGGACCAATGAGGTCATTTGGTATTCTAAAGTGGAAACGTCCCGTTTGTCTGCATAATGTTAGGACAAACATTTACAAATCGCGCCCCAGTCTAAAGGCGTATTGTAGGACTCGAGTGCAATGTCTGCATTGCCAATAATTTTGTTTCTGATAACATTTATAATGCCATAGTACTGGGGGGTACCTTTCGTATTTTCATAAATTTTTAAGATGCGGTCAACACTTTTTTCTACGAATTGAATTCTCCCGGTTGACCAGAAAATTCTCTCAAACATTTGACAACATCTGGTATCTTATCGAGACCAGACAATTTGTTTGCATGCTCTGCATTAATAGTTTGGTCCGCAATGTTTGCTAAATCAGAATTTGGATTAAGCGTTGCACTTACTACAGCTGGCGTATGTCTATTTACAACATCTAATGCTAGTCTGCTAACTAGGGCTACAAGCTCTTCCCTATCTAGTTGTTGCGCATTTGCTACATTATTTAATAATGGTGGCCGAATAAGATTATTGGGGTTTGACATTTTTCTAATTTATTATTATTATTTCTTTTTATTTATTAATGCTGGTTTCCTAGTTTAATTAATTTCTTTCTAATTTTATTTCCCTATTGCTTTCAAAATGTAGCTCTTGGTACAACTTAGCAATTTTCCTACGGACTTGTACTTTTTTACCTCCCCTCTTTTTTTTTCTTCTTTTCCGTTACTTTAATTTCAGTATTTGCTTTAGTTTTATATTTTTCTTGCCTTTTCCTATAAGTCTCTAATGTAATTGGCTTTGGCCCACTAGTTTTATCTAAAAGGAGGTGTTCGGGTATTTGCTTCGATGGTGTGTTTTTTACAATTGTCTCATATTTTTCGAATATTTTATCGATTGTATCTTTTGAACAATTTTCCATTAATATCTAATTAATTTTAGTTTACAAATGTTTAAATTAAATATGTTTTTACGATTTAACAAAATTAAAAAAAAAAAAAATATTTTTATTATATTTTAAAATGCGGTTTTACGCAAGTTGTTCTAGGCGACCATTAGGTTGCCGGAGAAAAAAAATTTTTTTTTATCTTATTATTTTTAAACTGCGTTGTTACGCAAATTGTTCTAGGCGACCGTTAGGTTGCCGGAGAAAAAGTTTTTTTATGTTATTTTGTTAAAACAAATTCCTTTATCTTACACTAATACCACAAAGTTCATCCTGGTCCGCTGGCTTGCGGTCTACGCGTCCTTTTTGCTGCTGATGCGATTACTAAGGGGCCACTTCGAACACTTAGATGAGTTAGCTAGGTGTATCACTACTTCTTGCGGTAATGTCCTTGTATGTATCCTACTTCCACTTCCTTCCAACTAGTATGAACACTTGGATTAATTAGCTAGGTGTATCACTATTTCTTGAAGGGAATGTCCTTGTATGTATCCTACTGCCACTTCCTTCCAACTAGTGAATAATTTTGCTCGGGCGCCAGTTAAGTTGGTTATTATCCAAATGATGAAAAAAACACAACTTTTAGTTTTTTGTTATCTTTATTCTTTCAAAGATAAAATATTAATCACCTAAAAATAAATTTACTTAGCTATTTATACTACAAATTTGTTTAATTAGCATAATTGCAGCAACTTACTTTATTATTAAATTTGCAATATTATCAGTAATCGAAGCATGCGCAATTCGTCGGTTATTTTGGTGGCAATGCACTTTGTTTTAATTGGAACAAAGTTTTAATGTGAAGTCAGCTATTTTGGTCACAATGCACTTGGTTTTAATTGAAGTGAAATTTGTTGTTGTAGTTTAAGTGTCAATGCACCTGACGATATTTATTGTTAACAAAAGTATTTAAAAAATATGTTTTTAACTTTATTGTTACTAACTTACATATTAGCCAATTTATTATGCTTAAACTGAGGCCCCATTTTGAGTCAATGAGTTTAACGCAGCATACGGAGGGGTGTGACATTAATCTAAAAATTTAATTTAATTTAAAAATTTAAGACAGACTGTAAAATTCTATATCGTTTAGTAAATTTTCAAGGCTTTTGTTCTAGATTTGTTGTTTTGGGAGACCGTTAACATCAGGGAATTTGAGTAAATTGCGTACGTTTTTATTGAATATTAACAGTTTTGAGAGGTTTGAAATATATATTTTTTTAAGCAAAACGAATAAAAATTTTATGTTGATTTTTTTTTTTTTTTGTGGAAAGGCTAAATTTACGGCTACTTATATTAATATTTATAAAAATCTTATTTTAAATATTAATGATAAAGAATTTCGCTTGAAATTGAAAATTTTTATTTTTGCTTAACCTTTTTGTAAAAAATACGAAAAAGTTTTTGAAAGTAAAGGCATTCGCGATCCTAAACATGATTTAAATTTTAAATTTTTTCTTTTAAAAGATATTATATGTATATGTGTATATTTTTACAAATTGTATTATGCTAAAATAAAGTTGTAATACAAAGCACATATAATATTTATCTATAAATGGCTTAATAGTTGAGAGCCAGATTGGCAAAATATAGTTCTGTTAATACTCGTAATAATAATAATTTATTAAAAGGTATGATAAATGAAATTTGAAAAGTATATACATAAACCTATATAAAATTATTTATTAGTAGTTTTCTGTATTTAAAGCAAGCTTCTAAATAGTTACTAGAGTATTATAATTAAATGACTGACCGTTAAGAATGTTTAAGACTTTACTTAATTTAATTGCATTTTTTAATTATTTTTTTAATTTTTTCCCAGCCACGAGCTGAACCGTGGATTTTCATAAATCAATTAAAATTTACTTTCACTTTACATTTTGCCAGCATCTTATTTTTCTTGTTTTCTTTGAAAAACGTCCGCATACACATGACAAATAATTTTTCTTTATGTGATAATTGTAGTTGGAAAATAATTCTAATTGTAGTTTTACATTTTTTTAAATAAGTTATTAAGGCCTACAGTTGGCAAGTAATTAAAAAAAACAATTTGATTACTGTTTCACCCAACGCACAGTGGCATATTTGGCGAGAAGGCGGTAAAACTTCCGTAACTTTTGATTGGATCGGAATTTGTATATGCGGTTTTTACCGTTTTGTAGGTGGGATTTTAGCCTGTAATACTTGATAAAAAGCATAAAAATCGACAGACAAAAAAAGTTAAGAATGGTTTAATACTCGTTACCATTATTATTATTATACTCAACAAGTGTTGAAACGTTAAAATAACGCCATTTCATATGTGTGTCCTATTCTTATTGTTACAGATTATAATAATTAATAGTTTTGTAAACTAAATCTTGCCAGGAAACGCCAAATTTTGGCCCCTGTAATATATTTAAGCTTAAAAGCAATAAGGGCCAAAGGTTGGTTTTTTTAAACATCCTTTTAAAATAAAAAAATTTAAATTTTTAAAAAGTTAAAACTTCTTTAATAAGGAAAAGTTTTAATAAAAAATCCTATTTTAGGTAAAGTTTTATTTTATTTTTAAATATTTATGTAACAATTTAAGAAAAAAAAATATTAATTAATTTACATAAATACGTATACTTTCAAATCAAACCGCTACAATTTTAGTACAAATTTCTAATAGTGTTGAGCCTCCTCTTCTAATTCGACTGAAGTTATTTTCCAGTTTAATCGAACGTTGGACATATATGGATTTGAAGAACACAACGAATGGTGATAAGGTCTTCATTAGTACAACATCTAGACATTTTTCTTGTTCTTTGTTCGCGAAAGAATCTGTAGTCTTTGTTCCTTTTTTCTTGCGCTTCTTTAGACAGATCTCCTATTGGTAGCAAATTATATTGAATGATTTGTATCCCAATATACAAAATTTTATGAACCACTGAAAACACATATCTCCAAGAGTATTTTTCATAAATAAGCATGTACTAATATAATCAGGTACAGAACATCATCATGTTTTTCAATTAGGCAAGGAATTAGCTTATATTTTCTTACCTATGTGATAATAAAACTTACTTACGTGAATGCCATAACAAACATAGGCATTCACGTATTTTATTTCAAACTTTTTTTTAATTATTTCATTATTCTGGATTCATAATTCTTTTATAATATATTTGCTATTACCAACTCTAATGGGTAACCAAAATTTTATTGAATATTTAGATTTTGCAAATGTGATAGGTACGATATAGTGTATTTGTATATTACTAGATTCCATCGCAAAAGTTATAAACGCCATCTTTCAAGGAGATTTGAAAAAAATTTGGCTTTAACTCTGTGTTAAAAAGTTAAAATAATTCAAAAATAAATCTGTAAAACAAAATTTCGTATGTATTTTATAATTTTTGTACAAATACCTGACCTTTACTTAAAAAAAATTGCTCTGGTGCACATATAATGGGGTATAGGTGTGTAGGGGAGGTTTTTTTTAGCTGTAACACAAAGACGTATCTTTTTGACGGTTTGACGGGAAGAAGTTATGCTCTATTAAGCACGAGATTTTAAAGAATTTTGACCTTTTTAAAAACAAAAAAGTTAACAAATTCAAAAAACGTAGCGACTATACATACTATGCTAGCACTGATAACTAACAAACTGCACAATTAAAAAAGTTTATTTTGATTTGATATCTTTTAAGACAGAAAAGGTACAGCAATTTGAAAATTAGAATTTACTAAAAAAATTTCATTTTAACAAAATATTCGGAAAGTCTATTTTGGATCACCCTGTTCAGCGTGTTATAGTTGAAACAGAGTTCTAAACTTGTGCCTTTCGAAGTTTACTGGTATTTGCTTTAAACGATTAAGAAAGCACTAAGATCGGTAACCACAAAAAAAAATTAGTTTTGGCCGCCTTCTCAAAATATGTGCTTCTGTGCGACGTTTCGTCGATATTTGTCGACTTTTTCAAGGGCGTCTATTTTTATTAAATAAATTATAAAAACAAAATAAAATTACATTATGATTAAAACAAAAAACTTAAGACATATATAGTTACAAAATAAGACGTGGTACATTAAATCATATTAATATAAACACAAACTCAAAACATGTAAACAATTTTCAACAGTTGTTATACCTTTCGGTGAAGACCGTCGTCACTGGCTGTTTATTTGATACGATTGGCGAGCGCTTTCGATGTAAAAACATAATTTTCAAGCCGCGTTTTGATTAGTACTGGTTAGATAGTGTAAAGTGTTTGTTGCATAGATAGCCCTCGCCAATCGTACCAAATAAACAGCCAGTGACGACGGTCTTCACCGAAAGGCATGACAACAGTATTATATTTACTGGCGGAATAAATCCAATTAACTTAATACCAATTTTCAACAGGTTTAAACAATAAACATATCTTAGTTTAAATGCAGAGTAGGTAATAGCGACTCTATAGCTCGCATTTATTTTGTCAGTTTTCTCTTTCAGGTGCATTGTCATTCCTATTTTCTTTTGTATATGTAGACTTTCTTTGGTGTATCTAACTTTCGTTGTTTTTTCCTTTTTTTTCATTTTTAAACGTTTATTTATTTTCAATTTATTTACATATTTTAATTACTAAAATAAACAATAGACAAAATAATGTTTACAATGTTTTACACGAACCCAGTGGAGTACGCTAGTAAAGCGTTTAATCTTTTAAGTTAAGTTGTTATAACAAGTAAGCTAAGATTTATTTTTATATTTAACACAATTATAATTGACTTTTTTTTGTAATGAAAGATTAAAAAACATTACATAATATTATCAGTTATAATAAAAGTAGTCAGGTAGAGAGAAAGGATTATTGTTGTGAGTGTAGCCACCAATATTTTTTATTGTAGTTATTTCGCCCAAAATATTTATCCCTTTGAGGAATCGAGGTATCATGCCTTAGATTTTCCATAGCAACTCTCTTGTACTCGATGGATTTGTTGGTTTCCCGCCTATATAGGTGGTAGAATTTTGTGATTCCTACATCATTTTGAAGAATATGTTTGCCATCTAGAAATAGAAAGGATTCTGGAGGCACAAATCCTTTTGTTATTGAGGTTATAGTTTTCACATAGCGTGCACCTTAGTATATGTTTCCTTATGAGGTAGATATTAAAATTATCTATTCTGCTTATTTTCGCAGCGTTGTATAACTTGAAGTTTAAAATATATTTTCGGTAATTACTTTGGTGGGATCTATTTATACAGGTGCATGCTCTTAGGCATTTTCTAAGAAAACTCGTTTTTTTCCATATTGGAGGGTGAGATGTTGAACCATATTGAACACCCGTAAGTAATTATGGGTCTAATTAATAATTGATACATAATAATTTTAACTCTTTTATCTAGAAACGATTTTATCTAGAAACGATTTTTATAGACGAAAAATGCTTTTGTGGCTTTTTTTATGGTATTAACAATGTCCTTCCGGAAGGATAGTATGCAGATATAATGTACAGTGATTTATTACTTCTCATTATTTTATTAATAGTCGTTTCTAAAATTTGAAAGGACTTAATAATATTATTAGTGTATGGTTTGTATTTTATATTGTTTTTTATTAGGATTGTAGTTCCTAAGCTTTTTTTTGAATTTAGTCTGTCCCTTCTGACAATATTATATCGTTGCATGGCCTGTTTTTATTATACTTTGAGTCAATTCAGTTGTCTCCTTTTTTTAATAATGTCCATCTTATGCTCAGCTATTCTTGTCGATACGCTTCTCTTTGTTGTTCCTATGTATACTTAATTGCACTTTGTTACTCCATTTCCCATGCATGGTAATTCGTAAACAACATTGTTTTGTTCTTGCTTTTGTATTGGCGTCTTAATTCTAGTAAATATTGTGTTTAATTAATTGCTTGGTTTTTAAGCAAGCTCATCTTGTTTTTGTTGTTGTTTTTAATTATTTTTCTTATATTTTTGTTGTCAGTTAGGCCAGGATTGTATTGTTCACTGTGAAAAATACGATTTTCATTGTTTTTTTCATGGTCATTAGATTTTTTTTGGTTTTTAAAGGATGTTTTACTGCTTTTATTAAAGTTTTAGTAACATTTTTGGGAAAACTATTGTTGCTGAGAGTTTTATATTTTTTTTTAATATTTATGTTTTGAAAACAGTCATCGCTAGTATTTAGTACACTATCTATAAAAATTTTTGCGGTATTTAAAATCTGATTTTTTGGTTGTGTTGCGTTATAATACATTGATCTGCCGGATGTAGTTTCTATAGAGTACCAATCAAAAATAATATTTCCTGAAGATCTAATTCAAGTATGTAATTGTATTGTTTTTTCGTGGTACAAAGATTGAAAAAAACGACATATTAGCTTCCTCTGACGTAATATCCCAGTTCACAACGCCATCAAAAATATCATGAATAAATGGAACATAATAAAAACATTGGCAGCAATTAGTAAACCAAAATTTGTAGAAATTCTCCGGTTATGTCTAAATGCAAATAACTAATTTATCTATAAGGACAAAGTGTATGATAAAATTTACGGCATGCCAATGGGAAATCCTCTTTCACTAACCATAGCTGACAGTTTACTTGACGATGCTACAGCTGAATTAAAAAGTAAGAATATACACATTAAATACAAAGCTAAATACATATGTAGATGACATTTTTGCTATTATTAACTCCGACGATAAAGATGAAATTTTGCAAATATTCAACACACATCACCCAAAATGAAGTTTACGATGAAAACGATATCTGTAAGAGTTCACTATTTCAATTATGTTTTCACCATTAGTCTACTTTAGGTGTTTAGATATCCTGTTATCACTACGGAAAACTAACCAGCTTAACTTTTAAATACCACAAGTTAAAGTATGTAGAAAGGGAGTCAATCAATATCTTCGGTATACATAAGTATTTTCACATTGACGTCATCGATATCCATACCACCAGGAAGAATGTAAGCTAAGTATAGGGCAAACAAAATTGGGCTCAGTATACATTACTGACTGCCACTAAGATTTACTTCAAGTTGCTTGGAAAGAGTGTTTTTAAAGTGAAGTTGACTGGATGAGTTTACATATGAGTTTCTTAGTATACTTTTGCAGACAATCCCATAGTTGACAGTTTATAAAATAAATAATACCCTGGAATCAAATCTAAAGCGCAGGAAAAATCAACAAAGAATAGGTAAGTATTTTTACCATGTAAGCTGTTTAAATGAATAATATAAGAATAAATATGTTGTCAATGCTAGAATAGTGTTTTCTGAATCCAGCTTGATATTTATTTAAAATCTTGTATTTATCGATCCAATCAAAAATGCGTTTCATTAGAATTTTATTATAAGTCTTGCTGTCCGCATCGATGAGAGACAAACCACGATAATTGAACGGGCATGAGGGGCTTCTTTCTTTAATAGTGAAATGAGGATCGCCGTTTTGAAGCTAGTTGGAATACTTTCTGTCAGAAAAATTACAATCAGTACAGCTAATAGCATAGACAGACGACAGCGTTTATTTGCCTTAACAGTCCTAATTCGAATTAACTTTTGAATTATCCCCATTTTAACGTGAATTAAATTAATTGTAAATGCACTAAATCAAACTGAATTTATACTGAATTTAGCTATTTCAATATGGCAACACCGTCGATATTCAACAAACGGTTGTGAAATTGTCTACTTTAAAAAATTAAAATGGATTCAAAGGCATAAAAGGTACGTTATTTTAATTGTTTTTAGTAAAATAAAAAAAAAATAATATTTAATTCTGTATAGCTTCAAACCATAATTTCTGTCTTCTACCCATTTATCGTAATGTAAATGCAAAAACTGTCGTCTGTCAGAGTAAAATTTTAATTCACATTAGTAAGCTTTTAATTCAAATTAACTCTGTCGTCTGTCTACGCTTCAAAAGTTCGTTCGTTCCTGCCCAGGTGAATTATTATTTTTAAGACTTAACAAAACGAGTTTCCTAAATTTAAATGAATAATCAAGAAATGGATTTACATTAAAAGGCAAGCACTACTAAATAGGACTTATGGGACTCTCGTTGTCATCAGCAGAATTATATTTATTTCAATATATTATTTGTGGATTTAAATCACGATTCGTAGTACCCTTATTTGTTGTAGAAAGCTTACTGGTTAATTTTAGTGGAATGTGATTAGAATAAGGCTTAGAAGCAATTTTGAAATCATCTGCAGACCTTAAGAAGCTATGTAAGCGTATTCAAAAATCAATTAGGGAATTACCTCTACCGCCATAAAAACTTATATCTCCGTAAACACCACCACTAGTTCTGCCATTCAAGACTATACCTCCTATGTTCTCAACTACATCCATTAATTTTTTTCCTTGTGATTTTATAGCTTGATCTTGAGTACATCTGATTGTATTTATCTTTGGTAAATCAGTCCATAACTTTGGTTACTATATTTGTTGTTCTAACTCGATACAAGCATTAAAGTCAGGGCAAAAAGTCAGTTACAAAATTTTCAAAGTATTCAAAATCATTATTCTAGTTTGTACAATTAAGATAACGTATAATAAAATAGTATAAATTATTATTATGATAATTGAAATTGGACAAAAAGTTAGAAAAAAATCGTTGTTTGTCTACCAAAACTTGAGTTTCAAATAAGAAAAATATTTTAAATATCTTCAAGTAAGTAATAAAGTTTCCAAAATTAACACTTTTAGCAAGATTTGCAACATTATATGATAATATATGACAAAAAGTTTTCTTCTATTGTACATTAACTTTATCCGAAGTTAACGCTATAGAGTGAATGCTTGCAATTTGCTTTTTAAAGTAGGCTTCGGCGTCGTGATGCGTCGACAGCAGAAAGGGCAACCAGTGTCCCAGTCTCCCAGACATATTTTTTGCCGTTAATATAGGTGCAAAATCTAGCTAGCATCACTTTTATATTCACTTTAATACTTGCAATGACTTTAGTAATTCGTCCAAAACTATTCCGCGTATTCTGGTCCGCCTGGGTATAGTCTTTCTAGATATAGATCTTATCACCATTAATATTGTTTTTTGCAGCAAAAACATTGGCAGCTTGTAAGCCCGATTCCAACATGAACAGAAAATTATTCTAGATGCAGAAAACGAACTGTTACAATTTTAACACTTACGCCCAGTATAACGTGACATAGATCTATAAAGTCAAGTTTTGCAGCAGATATCCTATCATTCCACTAACAACAATGTCAGAAACGCGCAATCTACGGTCAATTCGTTCAATGCGTGAAGAGAGTATCTTACTTCGTTTCTTAATTGTATATTTTCTTCCCTCGAGTCATCCGATGCTTGAGATTTCTACTTAAATACTTTAGAAAAAAATGTTACTTTTGGTAAATTTCATTTTTTTTTCTATTTTTGCTCAACCTTCATAAGTAGATACGAGTAAAAACTTATTTGTCAGTCATGAAATGTTTTGGTTTTTATAATTGTATATATGTACGTGTTGGCTTAAAAATACTGCAAGTAGATTTGTTACATGTTTAAAAGATGTATGTGAAGCAAGAAATATTTAGAACTGAATTAGGGCTAATAGTACGAACAACTGTAGCTCGACGGTAAAAGATTAGCTACAGAAATAACTAGAATTGATTTGTTTTCCTAATCAAAATAATTATTGAAGTAATCAAATGGTCACAAAACCCATTTGCAGGAATTTGCAGATTGTTGCTTAAAAACCTACAATGCTCAAGATTTTAATACATGGCATTGAGCTGTTATCAGAAGAAACGGCCTCAGATTTAAAAGAGGTCTTTGAAGAAACAGAAGAAGAAGAACCATGCCACTCATTATTGTAGTGCCAAAAACAAACTAAAAAATTAAGCTTTGATGATATTATGATGTGAGTATTCAATTTTCACAAAGGGTAGCGGGGCGAAAATTGAATTTTAAAGTCTTCTTGGAAGGCCTGATAGAAAATTTTACTCATTCTGTAGAATTCCATTAGGTTCCGTCTTCAGTAGTTGTAGATTCTAAGGCCTTCCTTTACTTAACTTGTTTTTTTTTGTTATACTCTAAACCTTTCGTCTAAATGAGGAATTACAGATTTTATTTTAGTTTCGAAGCACTTTCTCCGATAGACATTATAATAATGCACTTCTCTACCTCAATAGTTATTTTTATCACTTATTCAAGCCAGTCTACTTTCTGCGTGGCTATGCACTGTAATAAAGGGGAAGATCGGTACACTAGTATTTATTTTACTAGATAGAGGCGTGTCTCCAATAGATACAACATTGCAGGTATAACATGCTTTTTTATTGTTTGTATGAAGCTGCTTGAAAATCGTTAATGAACAGTGCACAGCGAAGTATTGGTCCGAAAAGCCACCCAAAGTTATTAAACTTGTTTTATGATTAAAAACATAAATGTTTTATGAAGTTTAATGTTCAATTAATAAACAATTGGCGGAGTTTTTATGAGTTCGTGACATTTTTCTTGCATTTTTTAGCAATCAGTAGTATGGATAAATATTGTATAATATTTTACATTGCTTTTTTCTTGGTTCTGTATTTATAAACAGTGCCAAAGTTTCCTCCGCTGAAAATTATTTGCCGAGTTGAAGAACCTGTTACATCTGTTATTAATTTAACCGCATCATTTTACATTTCTGCTCTTTGGCTCAAGGATGCTGCAAATGTGTTCTTCTCTGTTGTCAGTTCTTGACGAATTACCTCCGTTTTTATTTTTGTATTTTTTCCCTTCGGTTGTTTCAGTAAATGCTTTTGTGGTTGTGCGTGAATGCTCACTGCCAAATACTGGCATAAAGACAACTTTTGCCATGTAGCATCTGTGCATAAATATCGAATCTCTTTTGTTGTAAAAAATAGCAATAGTTTCTTATCTCGTTTCTAAAATTATCAAACTCTGATTCACTGCTAATAATCCCCATCTCTTGGCACACTTACCCGACTAAAAAATTAAATATATTTCCAATGTTTTTGACGTTTATCGTGTTTTACACGTTTATCGTTTAGTTTAAATTAATAAACAATTAAATTGTCGGTTCCAAGGTTCAAGCGAACTTAAGCAAACTTAAACAACTATGCAAATACATAAAAATTATTTGTGGAAAACAACAATCTTCTTAAGAAAACTTATAATAAAGTTTCGTCAAAGTATGAAACTGATCGCACTTTTCATGTGGAAACAGCCTATTGTGCCTAAAGTACACATTAATAAAGAAAAGTTTTAATGATGACCTGCAGTGATAATTCTTTACTTTTTTAATAAACATAAAATATAGAATAAAAAAAAGATTTTTTAATATCTTGTTCATTTAAGTAATGTACACCCTTGCATGAATAAAAAATATAAATATGTGTGAACATCATATTATTTAGGTCATAAAAAGAAATAAAAATAATTGTCACCGACAAAATAAAACGAAATGACCTATTGTGTCTGTTTACAAAGCCAGAAGTTTCTACAAAAACTTCTTAATCACAAAACAAAAGCAACTAATATAAAGCAATAAAAATAATCGCAACACACAACTACACAAACACCTATATAACGACTACTAAAAAGTACACAGCATGTATAAATAAATTCAAAACAATAATGGAAGGTTCTAGAATTGAATAAAAATCATCATGTATCTCAAATGATAAATGCGTATTAAAGAAATATTCTACCAACCAACAGACGGAGGGAGTTCTGGCATATTCAAGAGCCATAACATCAGGTATATAAAAGCAATAGCCATACAGGAAGATTCATGTGTAAACGTCAATCAGTGAAGATCTTATGCTAAACAGTGGTAAAGTTGCTATCGCGTATTTTTGTGTATTAATCGCGAATAAGTAAATTATCTCCTAATTAAAGTGAAATTTATTTAAAGTAGTAAATAAATTGTGTTTATTTATAAACGTTTATAAATTTAAATAAACGTAACAACTGGTGTCAGAAGTGAAATTGTAAATAATAAATAAATCACAATAAAATTTGACGAGCTTAAAGCATCTAAAAATGGAGCTGAGTAAATTAGATCTGCCAACAGCGGACAACAAAGCGGAATTATAAAAGCGGTTGATAAACGAATTCAATCAGCGAGGTATTGATATTGGGACATACGAATTCGGAGAAAAAGAAGAACAAGAAGAGATTAAAGTATGTACCCCAGCAACAAACAACGTTATGGACTTGAATTCTATGTTTGCAGATATGATGAAGAAAATTAGAAGAAAATAACCAGAGGCGGAGCGACTGGATAATAAAGAAAATAGAAAAAACAACCAGAAGCAGGATAACCAAATAAAGAATATAGAAGAAAACAACCAGAAGCTGGTAGAAAACTAGCAGAAGCAGAGCGAACAGATAATAAAGTTAGAAGAAAACAACCATAAGCTTCAAGATAACCTCAGAGCAATACAAGAAACCTCTAGTGTCAACGGAGAAAGGCGTTTAGCGAAGGTAAACGAGAAATTTCAAGAAATGTCAGAAGTCTTCGGTAAACGAGTAAGCGTCGTGGAGCTGAGAGTCAGCGGCCTAGAAAGAAAAATGGACGAAGAACTACATGAATAAAATGTGCAAATGGGCGAACTTCAAATTCGAGAGGGACCGGTGAGAGTTCTCTCTGATCATGCTAACAGGATGAACACCCCTAGCTTTTAATGTTTTTAAGTTGCAGTGGCCAACAAAAATAAATGGGACAATAATGATAAAGCTATAGAACTTATATTGGCCTTAAAGGGAGCAGCAGCAGAGATACTAGAAAGCTTACCAGCCGGTTGCAGAAACGATTAAGAGGACATAATGGAAGCCTTACAGTGCAAGTACGGAGGTGTGCACAACAGATAACTCTGAAGAATGGAGTTTCGAGGCAAGGTTCAAAAGCCGAACGAAACGCTTCAAGACTTCGCCATGGAAATTGAACGTTTAGTGCAGCTGACTTACCCATGTCCGTTTCTCGGTCAGTTTAAAATTGAAGCATTTGTGAATGGCATACGGGATTTAGATGGTAAATATGCGGTTTGTGCTATGCAAAAATCAAAGTTTGCAGAAACCATCTAGTACGCGCTAGCACAGGAGACCGCAAAAGTCTTCTCGAAGCCGCAGGTGTACAGGTGCGATGTCTTGAGACTGATTCTCATAAAAATGGAGAAAAAATGAGCGAGATAAAAGAAATGATAAACCAAATGATGGATGGGGAAAGGAGTTAGTGTCGTTCCAAATGCTACAATTGCGATTAAGTCGGCCACCTCCAGCGCAACTGCAGATCTACAAAGAAAAGATGAAGATCTGTTTCGCCAGCGAGGAACAACAAGCAGGCGAACAACACCAAATTGCTCGAATCGAGCTAGCGCTAAGGGGCTAGTGGTAGCTCCCATAACTGATGGCCCTACAATCTCGATTTCCATTGTGCAACAGAAGAATAGCAACCTAACTGCTTGCGGTCTTATCAACGGAAGAGAGCAAGTCCTCACCATAGACACAGGAGCGTCTCAGTCCATAATAATGCCCGATTTAGTAAAAGGTGCAGTGGAGCCGTTAAATAATGTACGACTGCGCACGGATACTGGGGAATTAGCCACTGTCTATGAAAGAGCCGGGGTAAGACTGACTATAGCAGAAAGCAGCGTTGACCATGTATTTGTTGTCGTCGATATAGTGGATAAAGTTATAATTGGTGCAGACTTTATGATAGCCAACGGTATTAATCTGCACATGGGCGAGCAAGTAATGATCGGGCGTAATGTGAAGATAGCCCTGGATGTTGGTCATAAAAGCAGGACAGCAGTAAGGAAGCTATTTACCGTTGACCGCCAGAAATTACCACCTCAGGCGGAAACTATACAGCGTTTTCATGAATTGGAAATTTCCGAATGAAATTTTTTGTTCACATGAGTTTTGTTGTCGTAACATAAATGAAAATAACATACCTGTTTTTAAAAAAACATATGTGATTTTATTTGGAGTACCTAACGATTTAAAAGCGGTAAATAAAATAAATTATTAATTTAAGAAAAATTATGCTTTTTAACAGAAATTGTTGAAATTAATTATTTTAAGGTAATTTTAACAATGTATAGTTTTGTGGCATTATTAGCATTCGAAGAGGAAGAAATTATTCAGGAAAGACGTTCTATAAGAAGAAATCTTCGGGATGATTCCAACCCTTTGAAAATACCAAATTCTTTGTATGTATACGTCTGTAGATATTATAATTTATTAAAAATTATTTATAAAAAATATTTTCTTTTATGTTTCAAAAGTATTGTCGTGTTTCCAAAGATATTTTAAATATCTGCTGGGGGTGCTGCATGAATCGTTACCGGCTACAAAAAAAGTTTTGCAGTGCAACCGGTTGTAGAACTTGGAACGTGTTTACGTTTTTTTGCTGATGGCTCATACCAAAAAGGAGTCGGGAATGACAGCAAAGTTGGTCTAGCCCAGTCATCATTCAGCATGATATTAACTGAAGTGCTAAATGTTTTAGAACAAAAGTTGTGTCCTGAATGGATTTCTTGGCCTCAGGATCAAGAAAAAAAGAAAATATTTAAACATTTTCTTGAAAAATATAAAATACCGGGTGTAGTAGGATGCATTGATGACACTCACATAAAAATAATTGCCCCATGAACAGGCATTTATATTATAACCGGAAAGGCAATTATAGCCTGTTGTTGGTATGTTATTTAATTTTTGTATTCTTTCTTTCATGTCGCTTGATTTTAAAAATATCTGTAAGGTATGCGACAATCAGATGAAAATTCGTTTTGTGGATGCTACACATCCAGGCGCCAGCCATGATTTACTCATTTGGAGAATGTCAGGTTAAAGAGCCAAAATAGGGGAAACTTATTTACAAGATCGTAGTAGCTGTTGGTTGTTAGGTGTGTTTAGAGACTTGCATATTTACATAATATGAAAATTAATTGAAATTTATATCTTTTAGGTTATGCTGGGTACCCTTGCACAGTGGTCAATTTCGCGAGATAGCGGTCAAAACTTTATAACTTTTGACCGGATTAGTATTTTTTTACGCAATTTGTTTTGTTCAATAGGAGGGACTTTAAGCTTCAATTTGCGTGTTCAAACGTAAAAATCGACTGATAGGAACGTAAGTAATGTGGAGTTTAAAATGCCTTTTAACTTTTTGTTGAGTTTCCATGTAAAAGTAGAATATTTTGACATTTTAAATAGGTATTTTTTTATAATTTCTTATTTTCTTCAATCGTATTTTACAACCAATACTTATTTATTATTACTAAACTTAATTTTGGTCAGAAAATGCCAACATTTGGCCGCTGACATTTATTTAGTCTCAATATTCACAGGGGCCAAAGGTTGGTTTTTTTGTGAGGATTAAACTGAAAAATAACACTGAAATTCCCAACAATATCAATACCATTTGGATATGTTATATACAGAACACAACATCGATAAAATTTTAAGTAAACTTTTACTATTGATTTAAAGTGCACATATATTTTATTTAAATGTATTAATAAAAATTAATACTAAAATTAGAAACAA
The DNA here is from genome assembly GCA_937654795.1 of Cistogaster globosa. NCBI lineage: Eukaryota > Metazoa > Arthropoda > Insecta > Diptera > Tachinidae > Cistogaster > Cistogaster globosa. The sequence goes on along the minus strand of OW569404.1, from coordinate 46,995,946 downwards.
GTTATAATCTTTAAACTAGTATTAATTAAACAATGTTAGTAAAAATTTCTTCCAAATAGCTTTGATTTTCATTTTTGCAGTAGTTGTTTAGCTTCTTCATCTAACTCTAATGAGGTTGATTTCCATTTTTGTCGAATACTGGTCATATATGGGTCTGATGTGCACAACAAAATATTAATAAGATCTTCATTAGTACAATATATGGAAATTTTTATTGTATTGTGCTCGCGAAAAAATCTGTAGTCTTTGTTCCTTTTTTCTTGCGCTTTTTATGAGAGATCTTGCTGCCTCATTAGCATACTGACCAAATTTTTTTGCATCTATCTTTTTTCTACATGCTTTAGCTTCTAATATGATTTGGAATCGTCGTATTAAATCATAATCTACTCCCGCTATAGAAGCTGCAGTTTCTGGATCGGAAACAAATCTCCTTGCTGTGTTTCCATCATTAGAATCTGTCTCCTTGCTTTGGCTGGTCAGCTATAAGGCCTATCTCACGGTATTTTTCTTGAATATGTTTTTTTTTGCTTTCTTTTTTCCAAATTTTCTTTGTTGTTTATCACTGTTTCGCCTAACGGACCAAATTCCAAGTCGTATCCCAATTTAAGAATATGCTCCATAAAACGAATTCTATCATGAAGAGGTGACATTCCAAATTCATATGCTTCATTAAAGCTATGGTTTTTTGGTGGTGGCCTCAATTGACTTGATGTTTTTTGGCATATGGTGCAGCTTGAGGAAGATTTTGTTTCGGTTAAAGCTTGTGCAACTTTTCCATCGATCATTGTAAGTGACATTTTAAAGGTAACTTTGATGCATTGGTCATTAAATTCAAATATCGCTGGTTGAAGTTCTTTAATTTCATCTGTTATTTTGCCAGCTTCTTCAGTTATGACATCTTTAGTTTCTTTTTTGTAAGCAAACTTTATTGGTCTACAAAATTTTGTTGACAAGGGAATTTCATTGACGGTTGACGGTTCTGAACCAATATAAGTTTTTGGTAAACGAAATGGAACAAAAGAAATCATGAATAAATTGGCATCTGATGAATTTTCCTCATTACATTGTTTGTATTGTTTCTGGCCAGAGGACCCATCATATCCCCATTTAGAAATTAAAGTCATGCTGCAATTTTTAAACTTCTTTAAATAGTCAGCATTAAATGCCTTTAATAATCGTTCTGCAGTGTTCAAGAAATCCTGCAATTTTATTTTTGGTAAAGGTAAGAAATCTTTTTTGGCAGAAACTATATCTCGATATGATGGAAAAATTCCACAATTTTTTTCATTGGTTCGCTTCCGCAATTCTGTATAAAAATAAGTTTATTTCTTAGCCATTCTTAGTTGCGTGAGTAAAACAATTTTTTGTTTCTGGAACATTGATTGTACCGTTTTTTTAAAGTATTTAAAAAGTTTTTTATTTTTAAGTTATGAATTTTAATTACTTGTTTGTCGCATATTTTGAAGAATGGATTATTCATTATATGTAAAATAATGTCGTTTTCATCTTTCCGTTCAAAATATATATCAGATGGAACCCTATAACTGAATTTAGCCATTGTTTAAACAATAATGAAGAAAAAAAAAATGAATGCATGGATTAATATACTATTGCTCGAAGTTTCAACATGATCTTTTTTATCTCTTTGAAACATAATATAACAGGTACTTGGTTTTACCAGTTATTTCCATTGGTTTTAAATTTATTTGCAATTTTCAGGTATTTAAGTTATGTAATATTAGATGGCAATAAAATCATTTTTTACCTTTTCCAAATGAATTGCCAGACACCTCATAATTTGAGAGTTCTATTGTAATTTTTGTCAAAATTTTGATACACCCTTCTATGTGGACTAGGTCCAAATATGGGCCAACTTCTTCTAATTTCAACAGACTTATTTTTTGGTTCAATAAGAAACCTGGTACAAAATTTCATCAAAATATATGCATAATAGCCACTTTCACATACAAATAACTTCTCAAAAAATATGACGTGCATTTGTACCGAATATCTTACCTTGGGTCAGAAAAATTGCTGTAGCTCAAAAAGTGCAGTCCCGATGCATGCACATATATATAGGAATGTAGGAAATATCCGAGAAACTTGACCTTTTTTAGAAAAAATATTTAAATTGTTCTGAAAACAGTAGAACTTCAGTAATAGGAAATAAGTTAAGTTACAACACAAAATTTGTTTCGTCCAAAAATCATGAAAAACAAAAAAGTTATGACCATTTAAACTTTAAAAATTAACTAAAAATATCATATGTTTACTAAATTCTGAAAAAGCCCAATTTAGAGCACCCTGTTCTCAGTGAAATAATTGATATAGAGTTCTGATTTTTTGGCTCCCGAGGTTTACTATTGTCTACTTTCATATGAGTCCAATAACTTTAAAATTGGAGAACAAAACCAAAAGGAGTTTTGGCCGCTATCTCAAAATATTGACCACAGTGCCTTGGAACCATGGCTTTTGACATCATATAGGACACCTATGGAACCAAAACAAATAAGGTTTAATGACGCACATACGAAATGTAATATTATTGGGAGAACCAACGGTGTCCTTAAGAACAGATGGCGATGTACATTTGGTGCAAGGGAACTTCGATATAGCCCCAAAAAAGCAGTACAAATTGTAAATGTTTGTGCAGCGCTGCATAAATTTGTATTTATTACAAAGTCGCCGATGATTATATAGGATCTAATTTGGTAGCTTCTTCAGAGGTTGAACCTTCCGAAAGTGAAGATGTACAATCTCATGAAACCTTAAAAAATATAGCTCAACGTATAAGAAATGACATTTCCGAAGGGCTTTTAAATTTAATTGATTAAAAAACATTTGTGAAATTCATTATTAGTTTATTAGAAAAATATAAAAAACGTAAAAACAATGAAAAAACTTTGTTCGTTACTTCAGCGTATAAAAAATATAAATATCTTAAAACTAAATGGTTTTATATTACATAATAAGCCACATGTATTACAGTCTTATGGTATAAATATTCAAATATGGCATTCTACACAGCTCTTTATCTTAAAAACTAAATAAATATTATTCTAAATAAAAACTGTTGCACAACCACTGCCAATTTTTTGGCAGTACGTCACCTATTCGTCATTAATATTTTGAAGCTGACGTAACTTTAATTCTTCTATTTTTATCATCAACCCGTTTATTTTTAAGCTACTTTCCACCTCAGACTTTTTTGATTCTAATTCCATCTTTCGCATTGCTTCCATTTCCTGGTGGTGTCTCTTCATTTCCTCGTAACTTAAATTTTGATCGCTAATTTTTTCGAGTGCTCTATAAATTCGTCTAAACCTCGACTCTACATCACCGTAATGTTTTTCGGCAGTAGATTTAAACTTTACAATTTCTGCACAAATTGTTTTTTGTGATTCCACTCCTATAATCGCAATCTCGGCAGTTGTCAGTTGCTGGTTTTTTACACTTTACTTACTGCCTTCTACACCATCAGCAGCTTCTTTTGTGCCAAGCATTTCCAAAGTACTCTCTTCGGCAGCAGAAAATGTATATTCCTTATACGGTCCGCCACTTGTACCTTTTCTGTATTGCATGTTGGATGAGGATTTTTTTCGCAAATACATTTTCTGATCTAGCCAAATATGTAAATGCAATATTATTGTTATTGTATCATTAGCGTATTAGAATACCAATAATTTAAAGAATTCTTACTTTTTTCTATTCTGCAGTTGTTTTTACAGGCGGGCCGACGCTATTTAATTTGTTTTTAGTACTTTCCAAAAATCAGACACCTTGGTTTTATTTTCTCTTACAAATCCTCTTGCGATGTGTGCATTTTTAAGCATTTCACCGAATAATAGATTAATTTGCTCCTTATTTACACTTTTACTCCTTTAGCAACAAAATAAATAAAATATATGCAATGGAAACCACTTTTTTTAATATTATTTAAAAACTTACATTTTCCTCTCTCGACAAGCAAAATTTTGCGAATGTTTTTCGTTAGAATTTGTCAACATTTTTCACATGTAAGTCATTCACAACCATGTGGAATTTTTTAAAACGAAAAAATTCACAAGAATTTTTTTTCGGAGTTTGAAAATGTAAACATTCATAAATTTTCACAAGTTAAATTATCTATGAAACCAATTGTTCACACATTCGAAAATTTCCATGTGAAATTTTATTTATGATACGACTGATACTTTCGGCACGTGTGGAGGCAGATTGTGTGATTAACCGGTAGAACCAGCAGAATTAAAAGACGACATTTTAACAGCTAAAGTGCTTGTGAAAATCTGCAACGATGAAAGAGCTCCTGTGAGAGTACTTAATCTGTTCAATAGTGTAAAGGCTATTAATAGAAATTTTGAAATAGGTCGATGTTAGCCAGCTGAAGCCATAATCAATTGTGCGGTGAATACAGTACGCCCCAAACTACCAGCCAGAGAAAGAGATTTACTAGCAGAACAGGTGCAAAAATGGATGGCAGAATTATTATCTTCTGACAGAAAGAAAGCAAAGCAGTTGTTGAGAAAACATGCCTCCGTCTTCGCCCTAAATAATAAAAGCCAGTTGTGAAAAATGAAATTAATACTGGCAAAGTGAGGCCTATAAAACAAGCACCAAGAAGTGTTCCCCTAGCAAAGCGAAACGAGGTCAAGGAAGTTGTTAGCGAAATGGAAAGAAATGGAGTCATTGAGCCATCCTCGAGTCTGTGGAGTTCGCCAGTATTTTTGGTAAAGAAAGACGGCAGTACCAGGTTTTGCGTTGACTACAGCAAGCTCAATAACGTCACCAAGAAAGACATTTATCCGTTACCTAATATTGACAGTATCTTAGACACGTTGGCCGGAACAACATGGTTCTCTACCTTGGACTTGCAGAGCGGCTACTGACAACTAGAGGTAGCCGAAAAAATTAAGGAGAAAATTGCCTTAAGCGCGAGTGGTGGCTTATGGCAGTTCAAGGTGATGCCATTTGGGCTCTGCAACGCTCCAGCTACTTTCGAACGTTTAATGCAACGTGCGCTGAAGGGTCTCAATTGGAAAAGATGCTTAGTGTATCTGGATGACATAATAGTGATGGGAAAAACTTTTGACGGATGAAGTATTAAAGCGTTTAACATCTGCAGGATTAAAATTAAGTGTTAAAAAATGTGCTTTGTTTCAAAAGGAGGTCAAATACCTGGGGCATCCTGTAACAAGTTAGGGCATATCAACTAATGAAGACAAAGTATTGGCAGTAAAGACCTGGCCTCGCCTTCATGCTCATACTACAGAAGATTTGTGCCGAACTTTGCTCAAGTGGCTGCTAGCTTGCATGAGTACCACTAGAGTAAAGCAGCGGAGAAGCGTTCCAGAAGCTCAAGAAATTTTGGGTACGGCACCAGTCCTCGCTTATCCAATAGCTGGGCAGAAATTCATATTGAACACGGATGCAAGCGGCTTTGGAATAGGAGGAGTGTTATCCTAGGAGATTAATGGAACAGAAAAGGTCATTGGCTTCTACAGCAGGGTACTCTCAAAGCCCGAAAGAAATTACTGCGTTACACGACGGGAGCTTTTGGCTGTGCTGGAGTGTGTTAAACATTACCACGAATACTTATATGTTCAACATTTTATCTTAAGGACGGACCACTCCGCACTACGTTGGTTGATGCAATTTAAGAACCCTGAAGGGCAGCTCGCACGCTGGGCTAAACGTTTGCAGAGCTATGACTTTAGTATTGTGCATAGATAAGGCGGAAAACACAACAACGCTAATGCCTTTTCAAGACGGCCATGCAACGTTGAGTGCAAGCACTTCACAAATGTCGAGAAACAGGAGTGCATAATTGACGTGCGGCTTACCCAAATTGGGTCAAGCGAAGACTGCTCGAAGTTACAGAATGAGGACCCAGTTTTAACAAAAATTGTATTGGCTAAGCGAAATAACAGAAGACCGAAGTAAGATCGTACTGGGGTGAGTGGAATAGCCTGAAAGTGGAAGATGGCTGCTTATACCGATCTCGGGAAATTACAGATGGCAAAAACACAACAGACTTAATTGTCGTGCCAACTTCTAAAAGGAGTGAGGTAATGAAGCAGTTTCATAATGGTCCCGGGGGTCATATGGGAAAAACCAAAACGCTAGAAGAGATAAAGCAACGATTTTACTAGGTAGGCTGCCCGCAATTCGTAGCCCATTGGATAGCAAATTGCGAACAGTGCATTGCGGCCAAGGGTCCTACAAGAAAGAGTCGTGGCAAGCTGCAGCAATACAACGCAGGTGCCCTCTTTGAGCGGATAGCTATTGATATAGCAGGTCCATTCCCTGCTAGTGATGCTGGAAACCGATATGTACTAGTGGTTATAGATTATTTCAGCAAATGGCCTGAAGTATATGACATTCCAAACCAAGAGTCCTAAACAGTAGTGGACGCTCTTGTTAACTACTGGGTGTGTCGATACGGTGTTCCACTGGAACTGCATTTAGACCAGGGACGAAATTCTAAATCGGCCATATTCAAAGAGATGTGTGACGTAGATGGTATTCAAAAGACGAGAACGACACCGCTGCATCCACAGTCTGATGGCATGGTAGAAAGATTTAATCGTACCCTAGAGGAATATCTCAGAAAAGTGGTCAGTGCACACCAGAAGGATTGGGATGAGCATATACCAAAGTTCCTACTAGCTTATCGGTCAGCTGTACATGATTCAACCTCACGTAGTCCAGCAAAAATCTTGTTGGGGACAGACCTAAAACTGCTAGCAGATTTAGAATTTGGTATTAAACCGGGACCTGCAGACGAAGACAATGGAAAAATTCCTCAAGCGCAAAAAGACCTGCATGAGCTTAATGAGTTTGTCCGTAACCGCATTAAAATTTCCAGCGATAAAATGAAAGTCAGGTGTGATCGAGCAGCAAGCGCGGAGGGATTTACTGAAGGACAAAATGTTCTACTATATAACCCACAACGCAAGAAAGGCCTGTCTCCTAAACTGCAAACCCACTGGAAGGGACAATACAAGGTGATCAAGAAATTGAATGATGTGGTTTACCGAATACAGGTGGTTTACTGAATACAGGTGGCAGTTTTTCGAAGGTGCTTTATTTAGGTCATAGAAAGAAAAAAAAATAATTATCACCGACAAAGTACAACGAAATGACCTATTGTGTCTGTTTACAAAGCCAGAAGTTTCTAAAAAAACTTCTCAATCACAAAACAAAAACAACTAACATAAAGCAAGAAAAATAAACGTAAAACACAACTACACAAACAACTACATAACGACTAGTAAAAATACATACCACGTATAAACAAATTCAAAATAATAATGGAAGGTTCTGGAACAAAATAACAATCATCATGTGTCTCAAATGATAAATGCGTAGTGAAGAAATATTTAAGAGCCTTAACATTGGGTATATAAAAGCAACGGCCATACAGGTAGATTCATTCTTAGTGAAAACGTCAACCAATGAAGACCTTGTGGTAAAACAGATGAAACAGTGGTAAAGTTGCCATCGCGTATTTTTTGTATTAATCGCGAATTAGTAAATAATCATCAAATTAAAGTGTAATTTACTTAAAGTAGTAATTAAATTGCGCCTTTTTATTTTGCAATAAAACTAATCAATAAAATAAACGTTTCTAAGTTTAAATAAAGGTAACAATATTATGTATCATCTGCAAAAATGCATTTAGCAAAGGAAAAGGTACATATATAATGTATTCAACAATCCCAGGCAATTTAAAACGATTGATTATTTTGAGATATATAAGATTCTTCATAATAAGAAAATATAAGGAAAATTATTTAAGCGAATTGGTAAGAAAAACGTTTTTAATAACATTTTTTCTTTAGTTTACTATAGTCTATAAAATACAAAATAATTGTTAAAAATTTTTTTTTAATTTACTTATAATTAACATCCAACTTTAAACCTAAAAAACTACTGAAATTTTTAATACTTTTGTTTGTACAAACCTTGTCTTTCTCTAGACTCTGTTCTTAAAATTATATCCCTTGCTCCTTCGCGTTTCCATTGAACAGTTGGCATTGGCACTCCAGTTACACTGCAAATGAGATTGATTGTGCCTCCCTCATTTGTTATACTCTCTTCAAGGTCTTGGTCTGGGTGATTTAAGATATCTGGTGGCACAACAACATCCAAGTATCCAGACTGAAACAAAAGCATTGATAATGTAGGCATAAAATAGAACACAACGGCATGAATTAACAATTATATTCAACATGACTAAATATTCACTATAATTTTACAAATAACGGCCAGGAATCTACGAAAGAAGTTTAGTAAGCATCTACTAAATTATACATACATAGGGCCTTTATAATTTATGTTTTTATTTGCTTCATTGAATTGTGGTTTGGGTTAAACAATAAGCCACACTGTTCCAGCCTTTGGCCAAATTACTTGTCATATTAAACTGATAATATATACAAGTAGATTCTTTAATTTTTAATCTGTGGTGAATTTTGTAGAATACACAAAAGTTTCAATAAGTTGACATTCGTTGTTTAAAGTAGAAAGCTCTAAAAATCGATTTTTTTTTCTTTCTTTATCCGGTTTCCCAAGTTCACTTATGACTAAATTGATTGATAATAATCGTCACTTTTTAAAAAATAGGTACAAAATTCATCACAGATCAAGGCTTATTGTTTGACCCAAAACATGTATATATATGTATATATATATATATATATGCACAGCGCTTCATTTGGGGACACAAAAATTTTTAATGTTTTTCTACGAAATTGTATAGTTTTAAAAAAAATATAGACCTAGAAACAGAAATTTCTATATAATTCTTTTTATGATCGGAGAAAAAGCGTTTACAATATATAGCGTTTTGTTTGAAGTCATTTATATACCTTGCGCTTTCTTTGGATCACTGTCCTCAGTATCCACTGTATGTACACACAAATTATTATTGCCAGATGTTCTATTCATATCGTACTTTTTTCCGCCGGCGTAATGTAAATTTGCATGGCATCGTAATTTTAATACTAATTGTATCAATGCTGCCAGTAAGATTTTTAATAAATTTGCATAATTATTCAAATTCGGCGATATACGTACATTTGCAAAAAAAAATTTTTATTATAAATATTAAACAAATTAAAGCAAAATGAAATGGTCATGTAAATTATAAAATTACAACGAACTAAAAAAACATAGTTCATATGCTAGCTAGTAATTTTTTCTTCACAATTTAAAAAAATTAACAAAATATTATGACACATCAGTTGCCGGAAACGCTTTGATATATAACAAAGCCATTCACCGGACGTAAAATGTAATTTTAAACAAAAAATGTTAAATGAAATATATAGCGGCAATAGCTAGTTTCGTAGTTATATCTATCTCCAGATCTAGCTTAGCAACAATGCTGCTAAACAAGAAAGTTATCCATAGGACGTGAAATGCAATTTTTAAATATAAAAAAACTACAGTAACTGCAAGCTTCGAAATTATAGACCTCAATAGTTGTTTTTATTAAGGACTATCTCGATACTTCAAAATAAAAATAGATGCAAAATGAAATTTTAAACAAAAAATTTTATATAAAAAATTTACGGCAGCCATTAGTTTCAGAATTATCGATTTCTAAAGCTTTTATGTTTTCTTTGTCCTGTTTCGAGAAGATAAGATGTAAAATACAATTTCAAGTAAAAATTTTTAATAAAATAATTAATAGCAACTGCTATCTTTGGAGTTATGAACCTCCAAAATTTGTGTATATAGCGTCAGAGTAAAGAGTAATTTCACGAAAAAATATATAATAAAATAATATTTCATGTGGGCTAACTCCATGGCTAGTTTACTGGCAATGCTACAAAATAAAATACATTTTTAAGGAAAAACGATTAAATAAAAAAAATTCAGCTAGTTTTTTTAGAGTTTTTTGATTTCAATACTTTTTATATTTAAGATATGCTATTTTATGATACAGTTTATGCCAAATATTCCATATGGGCTATCTCCAGATCTGCTTCGCCGTTAATCCTCCAGAATTGAAAAAGAGTTATTCATAGGATATAAAATGTGGTTTTAATAAAATGAAAAACTTGGCTGCAACTTTCAGTTTCAAAGTTATAGACCTCTATAGTTCTTATATATTGCATCGGCTGTCTCGGAATCTACCTACCTAACCGCCAACATACCAAAAAAAGGTGTTATCCATAGGATATAAAATTTCATACTAAGCAAATTTTCTAAATGAAAAATTTGGCAGCAACCGTTAGTTTAAGAATTATGGACCTTTAAACCTTTTATATTTTCCTATCTCCAGATCTATTTTACCCTTATTGTTGCAAATTTAAGAAAATAACACAAATGATATTGATGAAATTGGCGACAGGCGCCAGTTTCATATTTTTAGATCTCTATAGTTCTTATTCAGTGCACTTCTCTAGAGTTATCCATTAGATGTAAAATGCAAATTAAGCAATAATTTTTAAATGAAAAATTAACAGCAAAAGCTTTTTTTCACGTTTATGGACCTGAAATTTTTATTTAAAATATTTTTGTTACACTCGAAACATGTTAAAATCGTATCGAAATTAATCACATGCTGTAAAAATAGTAGTTTTCAAAACGACGAATTTCTATCACATGCCCGATTATATTTATTATTTTAAAAGAACTAACTTAGACTTTTAGTTGGAATAAAAAATAATCAAATATATTTTAAAGGAATTTGTTATAATAAATATTAAATCTTTCTGATTGGATATTTTGGAAAAAAAATCCACTGATGAGCTATTAAAACAGAAGTGAAATATGTATCTACCTGTGTGTATGTATGCAAACGCTCTGCCAATAGTAAGAATTAAAAAATTTTTTGCAAATATCTTAAGGTTATACATACATATTTATTTGTATAAATATAAAAGTATAAAGAGAAAAATCTGTTTAATATATGGCTATTAATTTTATAAAAGTACATATATTTAAATTGCATTTTTTAATAGATGAAATTAGTCTTTCTTAAAAACAGGGGGCAAATTACGGCATTCGATATCGATCGATATCAGTTTTCCTTATATAAAATATGGGAAACAAGTATTATATCTGGTAAATTATTAAATACATATGTATGTAAGTTTAATGCATTTAAATTTAAAAAAAATATATAAATAAGTTTTTTAATAAAAATTAAAATTTTTATATAGAAAGTAATCTGACAACACTGCTTCCAATTTAATTCTGACAATCTTTTGCTACACCGAATTACACTGGACAATTTTACTAGCCAATAAAGGCCAGGATTCACTATCATACTCAGTCGTGCGATTTGTGTGCTCAAAAAGTATGATAGTGTGGATTAAAAGTGTATGTGCGTGACAGACTTTTTGACAGATCTGTACGATTTTATAATCTTTTGAAATAATTCATAAAATAATGCGATCAGAGTTGATTTGTTTTAGATGAGGATAAAAAAACAACAAAACAATAAAACCATATGTTTTTTGCATCTTTTTTGTATAATAGTGTGGCACCTACGACGCCATTTAGAAACGATTTTTAAAGTAGGACAGAATTATGTCAGATTTTTGTGTAAATAAATCGTACGATTGTGTATGATAGTGAATCCTGGCCTTAACTGGCATAAGTGCCATCAGTGTCCAAGTATAGTATGTTTGTTTTCCTCCTGTGTGTATTTACTAGAGATGAGCACAAAAGGTCTTGTTTGCTTCTTTTCATACTGATCACTATTGAATTGTTCTCTTTATTTACTGCTGTTGAAATATGATTATAATAATATTACTGTACTCATTCAACAAAAGTATTCGACATCATTTCTTCATTTGGAACTGTTTATTGCTATTACACCAGTTCAAACAAAATATTCTGTTGTCAACTATTGTCATAGCATGACAACATTGTAGAGTATACAGGGATTTACTCTTAAAACTACCCTCATTATCGAATGCATGAATCAGTTTTTTTTGGTTTGTTTACTTTTGTTGCTGAATAAAATAAATGAAAATAAAATTGCGTTTTAAAAAATCAAAGTTTCTTCTCTTAATAAATGCCAACGCAATTGACAAGTGTGACACCGGGTATTGTACAACATTTCGTTGTACTCGTAAGACTATTGCCTTTTCAAATACTGTACAACAAACTTGTGTGTGCTTGTTTATTTTTCCTCTATGTTTACTTTGTACTAAATTTCTCGTACAGCTACAGTCAATATTCGCTTTTGAAAAAGAGACAATACTGTACTCATTTATATGGCTTGTGCTCATGTTTAGTATTTACATATGCATGTGTATATTATACCATTGATTACATGGCGAAATAATTTACTAGGTGGAAGCATAGGCGAATTCAGTATTTTTTGCTGGCGTACACCACTGTCAAACTCCATATATAAAAAATTTGTGTACATTTTTAATATATGGAGTTTGACAGTCGTGTATACCAGCAAAAAATACTGAATTCGCCTACGCTGCCACCTGGTAATTTATTCTCTTGATTGATTATATCAAATGCTTTTGACAGTGGCAGAAGTGTCATAATGCGATTAAATATATTTCAAGGCGACTTAATTTACATGTGGTCTTAATAGCCCAGCTGATTGTTGTTTATGTTCGACGTTGTGGTCAAAATTTTAAAATAATTTAAAAAATAAAAAATTTTCAAATAATTTGAGACAGCAAAAAGATTGTAAATTTAAAAAAATTAAATTTCAAAACAAAAAAATGAAATGTGAGGTACTGCTGCATATGAAGGAGAAAGAAACTACTGGTACAGCTTTATTTAAAGTACCAAATGATGATAAAATGGTAAATTAAATTCGGCTTTCTTTTGTTTAGTCATCTATTTTTGACATCAACGTGGTGCTCTACAACAACAAAATTGCAGTAATTTCTTGTTTTTGTAACTTTCCGGTCCCCTAGTATTTAATTCGCCTTGATATATTTTATTGTCATGTGCAAGGTACATTTATTATACAAGGTAGTGTCCTCCGCCAAGCTGTTTTGTAGTTAAAAATGCCTAAATTTGTTTATATTTTAGTAGGTTTGTTAACGGATTTAAGCATTTGTAAAAAAATACAAAAGTTTGTATATAGAGCAATTATCTATTATTTCTCTTTCACCGCACAAAGCAACAATAAAAAGCCATGTTGTTTTTCTAAGGTTGTATTTGTTGTAGAGCCGCTACTACCTAGTAAAATAAATGTACCTTGATCATGTGTATGTTTTTCACAGGGATGCCAAGCTAACCGTTTTTGCACCAAACTGAAAACCCATTTCTAGCTCTTTTTAACCGACATAAAATATTTATGATTTTTACGAGTCTGACAGTAGAGGCTTTCTAGTGCATTCACATTGCCACTTCGCAAAATAGTTGTTGACCTAAAACAATTTTTATAAACTAGGCTGCTTACACCAGCACTTTTGACAGTTAACCTTCCTATACTCACGCATACGGTCTGTGAGACCGACTCTGTACATTTTTACTTTTTTTTTACGAACGAAGAGCGCGATCGTATTATAAGTTTTGTTAGCTTCATCATTCTCAATAAGCTTTAATTTAGTGTGGTTTACGAGCTTGTAAAAGGTAGACGTGTGTGCGCATGCGGCAATAATTGGTCTGTGAGACCGACGTGAGTATTGGTGCAATAGTTTTGCGTAAGTAATATTTTAAACATATGTTATAATTTTGAGTTATTTTTATTTATTTTGAGGAGTTTCATAGCATGTATGTATTTTAAAATTATATACAGGTTTTACAATAAGATCAGAATGGATGAAGAGCAAATAAGACTAATGTTGGAGGAAGATTTATCAGAATCTGAGTATGCTGAAAATGAGAGTGACTATGAAGATTCGGTTTCTGTGCATGAAGAAAACAGTGATACAGAACAGGAGAATGATTCAGATTGTGAACAAGAACTTTTCCCTTCCTCTAGTAGCTATTTTATCGGAAAAGATAACAAAACGAAATGGGCAAAACACTTTCCTTCAACAGCAATTAGAACACGCTCCAAAAATATAGTTACTCAACTTCCAGGTGTAAAAGGCGAAGATAAATTCTTAAAGAGTCCGGGTTCGATATGGAACTTGTTCTTTTCTGAAGTCGTAATTAGCTTGATCACAAATTCCACTAATCAAGAAATAGAGCGGATTTCATCACAGTTCAGCAGATCCTCAGACTGTACTCTTACTGATGAGATAGAAATTCGAGCATTTCTTGGCCTTTTATTATTTGCCGGTGTTCGCAGAAATAATAGATTGAACGTCAAAGACTTATTTCGAACTGATGGCTCTTCGCCAGAGATCTTCCGTTTAACAATGAGCTGCACCCGTTTTTATTTCCTTTTACGTTGCCTAAGGTTTGATAACAAAGACACACGAAGTGCACGTATTCAGCTGGATAAATTAGCTCCAATAAGAGAACTGTTTGATACTTTAACAGATTCATTTAGCAAGTTTTACAGTCCATCACAATTTGTTACAATTGATGAGAAATTAGAGGCGTTTAGAGGTCGTTGTAGCTTTCGTCTATATATTCCCTCTAAACCTAATAAGTACGGAATTAAAATATATGCACTGACAGACGCTAAAATGTTTTACACATTTAAAATGGAGGTTTACACTGGAAAACAGCCTGAGGGCCCTTATTCAGTCGACAATTCTTCAATGGCTGTCGTATTGCGTCTTTCCAATGGCATAAATAATACAGGGCGCAACATCACTTGTGATAATTTTTTTACAAGTGTTCCGCTGATCGATAAGCTAGAACAAGAACATAAATTGACAGTCATCGGAACTATTCGCAAAAACAAGAAAAAACTCCCAAACGAATTCACCAATATAAGAAATCGCGAAGAAAAATCAAGTTTATTTGGGTATAGAAGCAATTGTACTCTTGTTTCCTACGTACCAAAAAAAAAACAAAAATGTTCTCCTAGTTTCTAGTATGCATGATGATAACAAAATCCACGAAGAAACAGGCAAGCCTGAGATTATAATGGACTATAATGCTACTAAGGGGGGCGTGGATATAGTTGATAAGATGTGTGAAACCTACAATGTTGCCAGGGGAACAAATAGATGGCCAATGGTGATATTTTACAGTTTAATGAACGTAACTGGGATAAATACATATGTAATATATACACAAAACAACCCGACAATAAAGACTAAAAGGAGGCAGTTCTTAGAAGAGTTATCGTATGAACTCATAAATGAACACCTCAGAAGACGAGCAGTATATATAAACTTACCAAGATTGATGAGACTTAGGATTGCCGAAATACTCAAATTGGATAACTCTAAATGTGCAACAACAACTAAAAACAATACTTCAGGTCGATGCTTCTATTGCAGCTCCAAGAAAAATCGCAAAACTCGCTACAACTGCACTAATTGCCAAAAATATTTCGGTTTGGAACATGCCATAATGATTTGTTCCGATTGCTTTTGTACTAAGTCTGATTAGATTAAGTTTAATTTTTTTTCTTTTTTATACTATTTTTTATAAGCAGTTGAATTTTCGCTTGTTTATTTTTAATATAAATATATTTTTGTTAATGTTTTTTTATGTTTTAAAAATTTTGCTTTATTTTACAAGACTGAAACTAAAACCTATTAGATATTAATAAAACAACTTATTTTTTCTAAACTTTTTGTTTGTATTACTAAAAACATACATTTTTAAAAGAAAATGCAATTTCATAATTTGTTTTTAAATTATTAAAATTTTCTAGGCTCTGCAGAAACATCGGTCTGACAGACCGGGCACGAGTATACGTGTTACATTTTTTGATGCGAGTATAGGAAGGTTAAGCAGTTTAACTTTGAACATTTAACATTTCTCAAAATAAAAGTATGTATAAAAATATTGGTAAAATATAAAAAAATAAGGTTTGTTTTTCATCTAAATTAAAGAAAAGTCAAACGGAAATTAATTATTTACGTAAGAAAAAAAATTTTTTAAAAGTTGTATTATGACAAACTAGTTTTTTGTAACTTGTTTATGTTATAAACATGTCATAAACCCTTTTATGATTTCTGTGGATAAACAGGTTTCTCAAACTAGTTTACAACGATAAATAAATTATAACCTGTTTATGATGTATGTAGATGTAAATGCGCTATTACAAACTCTTCTTTATTCGAGTAACTGAGACTTGTTTTTTACTTTTATTTTAATTTTCTTTACCATGTAAAAGAGGTAAAGAATCAGAAATAATCTTATGTTGGCTTTGTCAATTGTTTTGCTCTGGAAGTTTTTCACAAAAATTAACTGTCGTTAGGTGCATGCCTGTTTTACCTAAATAGAAGTGCTTCGTTATAATTTGAAAGCAAGTTTGAAGCGCTTTTTGTCATGACTGTTTTTCAACGTGTTAAAATTTTATATTAGTCTATGTTTCGTTTTTATCATAATTAATTAATGTATAATAAATTATACTACAAAAGTGGTTTTGTTATTTTAATTTTAAAAAACTTTGTATTACTTAGCCCTTTTTCAGATATTTTTACTGGTTGCTGCTTTAATAATGTCTTTTTCAATGTAGCACCTATTAGGATTTTTTTCTCAAATAATACCTAAGTTTTTGAAAGCTAAAATGGCATCCCTGTTCTTCAGCTCTTTAGAGTTGTGTTAATTTTTGTTGCCAGACGTACACCAATATTACAAAGACAGGTGGCGGCGCAATCTTAGACGATTTTTTTTTAATTTGTAAAATAACCAGTATAAAATAAATTTTGTTTGTAGAGTACTGTTCAATGATCTATATTTTAATATATGAATTTAAAAAAAGTAAAATTTAATAAAGCCAAGTGCGCTAAATAAGAAAGGTATTGTTTAGAGAATTCAATTATGAAGTCAAAAACTTGCTAATAATACTTGTGGGATATCTCAAGATCTAGTTTAGTAGCAAAGTTCAAAACTTAAAACAAATTGGGCTATTAGAGTCTTAAATGCACTTTTAAGCAAATAATGTATAACGAAAAATGGCGTTTGCTGCTTGATTTGGAGTTATCAACTTTTAAAGTTTGAGGAAAATTTGTACGTCCATAACTTCAAAATATGCAGTTGCAGCTATTTTTTTTTAATTGTATATATTTTGCTTAACATTACATTTTACAATGAATAATTTATTTGTTTTTATTTTTAAACTCTGCCATTAAACTTGATTTAAACAAAAGCGGACTTAGTGACACAAAAGTGGAAAACGATTACTGACTTGAACCTTTTTTTAATACGAATGAAAATGTTAAGCAACCTTGAAAAGATAGTTTTATGTACATATGTACATACATATAAAGATGTAGTATGTTATCAAAACAAGTACTTACGCCCTAAAACAGCTTTTAAAGTTACCTAAAACAGGATTTATATTAATGTTTATATATTCGCCTCTGTTCTGTGATCTTAAGCGAAATAATTTTCCATTTTTTATGGTGTTTTCACTTTAAAAACGATAAATTTATTTTGATTTACTTTACAGAACAGGATTGACTACCTTGTTGAAGAAATACAAAACATGTCAGCTAGATCTAGTGATACGGTGGCATAATTGATATAATTTACTGTATTATAAACAGATTAACGAGAAGATATTAAAAAAAATTATTTCGTAGATAACTCCACAGAAGATTAAATGATTATCATTATTAGAAAAAAACCCTATATACTTCTTTTAAAATAGTTCACAACTATTTGTTAATCTCTTTTCTGTAACAAGTAGTGACAGATTTACTTATTCTTAAATTAAAAAAACAATTTAGAATTTATATACAATAAAGAAAGAAATTCATAAAATCCATAAATAAAATTTTCTATAAATATTGTAGTTTTATATGCAAAATTATTAATAACAACAACCAAATTGTCCGTATTCATAGAAAATCTTAGTTCTTTTTATTATTATTAGCAAGATTTTAATCCACTTGATGTTAAATTTGAAAATATAAGACCGAATAATCTTCGTTTTCACAAAACGTAAACAAACTCTCTAAAACATATGTATGTTAATTTGTAAAATTTGGATTGACCTCATCAATCGTGCTCTTTATATGAACATGAGCACTTTTGACAAATATATTGTTATTTATGTATTGATTTAGATTGGCCTATTAAACTATATTGTATATTGCCGATTATTTTGTTGCTAATTTGGTGATTGTTTTGAACAAATTGATCTGGCAACAGTGTAGTAAATAATAAAATCTCTTAAGATATAACGGGAAACTGAAAATGGCTTGCGTTTATTGTAAGTTTTCAACAAGTGTATTTATCAGAAATGTAAATGAATCATTCTTTTTTGATTTCAATTCATTACGACTTGTGCTAAATTTTGAATTAATTCTTTTCAAAAAAAAAAAAAAAAAATAAATAAGAAGAATTGAATTAAATTAAATTTGAATCAATTCATTTGAATTTAGCGAACATGAATTGCAATTCATTTCCAATTCAAATGAATTGGGCAAAATGAGTTGCAACTCATTTGAATTAGGCAAAATGAATTACATTTCATTTTTTAATTCAGAAGAATTGGTAAAATGAATTCAATTCAAATAAATTGGAAATGTATAACAAATTCATTTTTTGAGTTAATTCAAATGATTTGGTAAAATTAATTTCAATTCAACTTATTCGAATTAATTCAAAATCAACTCAAATGAATTGGGAATGAATTGCAATTTATTTTTTCTAACTTATTTATATTTATTCAAAATCAATTTAGTTCAAATGAATTGGAAATGAATTGCAATTCATCTAACCAATTCATTTGAATGGAAAATGAACTGCAATTCATGTTCGCTAAATTCAAATGAATTGATTAAAATTTAATTCAATTCGTTTTTTGAAGAAAAGAATTAATTCAAGATTTTACCAATTCATTGCATGAATGATTCGCGAATTAATTCAAAAATGAATGATTCGTTTACAACTCTGGTATGTATGCATGTGTGTATTATGACATTGAATATATCAATGGTTTTGACAGAGGCAGATCAATTACACTAACAAAATAAGTATATTTATTGCAGAGTTGCAAAATGCGATTATATTTATTTAATTATGACAGGGATGCCAAGCTAGCCGATTTTGCACTAAAATAAAAGGAAATTCTAGCCCTTTTTATTTGACATACAACATACATACAAGTTATTTACGTGTCTTTTGAATCGAATATGGAGCACCAATTTTAAATATTAAAAGCTCCTTTTAACTGCACCTGCCAATAGACAAAAGCAATAGAAAAAAATAAATTAGGCAAAATGTGTGCTACTACATCCGATATTATAAAAAAATATATATTTTTAAAAATTAGCAATTAAAGGGTGTTCCAATAGTTGATGTATTGTATCCTTTAATTTTTCTTCAGCCGCCTAACTGTTTTGTAGTCAGTTTTTTCGCAAGAATTATTACAATTATCTTTTAGTCTTTTGAGTCCCTTTTTACTTTTTAATTAATATGCCATAATAGTGCCTTAGCATTGAAATTTGGCAAACTAGTTTTTGATCTAAAGCAATTTTTATAAACTAGGCCATTACACCAGCACTTCTGTCAAGCAGTTTATCTTTGAACATTTATTATTTTTCAAAATAAATGAATGTATACAAATATATATAGATATATCTAAATATATATAAAAAAATCCAAAGCTATAGTTTGTTTTTCATCTAAGTCTAAAAAAATGTAGAGAAAGATGTATTATGAAGAATTCGTTTATGATTTCTGTGGATAAACAGGTTTCTCAAACTAGTTTACAACGATAAACAACTTATAACCTGTTATTGATGTAGATGTAAATGCGCAATTTAGGACTTTGCTTTATTCGAGTAATTGCAGCTTGTTTTTTACTTATTTATATACGTATTTCTTTTTTTTAGTTTACTTTACCATGTAAAATAGGTAAAGACTCAGGAATAAGATTTTGTTGGGTTTTTCAATTGTTCTGCTCTGGAAGTTTTTCACAAAAGTTACTATCGTTTTCGGGTTTATTTTTATATAATAAAAATACAAAATTGCGATAGCATTTATACAGTTTGTACCGTATAAATCGAAAACAAGGAAGATTACGAAATTAAAGTTTTATTAAACAACTAACAGTTTTGAGCCTATGCAAAGCACGTTTACTATCATATTTTATATACGAGTATTATTATAAATAACCAGGGAAGACTTTTGTTTAAAGTATTTCAAAGTTGATCACATGTAAACTGCTTCGCACGTGATAATTTATGCACTCAGCTTAGTGTGAAGCAATTCATGTGAATACATCCATATAAGCCAAACTCTAATATCACGCTAATGTTAGGAACATGAATGTTTTACCTAAATAAAAATGGTTCGTTATCATACGAACGCAAGTTTCAAGTGTTTTTGTCACTACTTTTTTTCAATGTATTAAAATTTTATATAAATCTATAAATTAATTAATGTCTAATAAATTTTGCTCTCAAAGTGGTTTTGTTACATTAATTTTAAAAATACTTAGTATTACTTAGCCATTTTTTGAGCTTTTTCAGATATTTTAACTGTTTCCTGCTTTAATAGTGTCTTTTCCATTGAATCCCTTTTTAGGATTTTTACGCGTTTTTAATGGTAAAGTTGGCATCCCTGTTCTTCATATCTTTAGAGTTGTGTTAAATTTTGTTGCCAGACAATGACAGGTGGCGGCAAAGTTTTAGACGATTTTTTTTTAATTTGTAAAAAATCAATATAAAATAAATTTTGTTTGTAGAGTACTGTTCAATGATATATATTTTATTATATCAAATTTAAAAAAGTAAAACTAAATAAAACCATGTTCGCTAAATAGGAAAGATATTGTTATCGAATTTAATTATGAAGTCTAAAACTTTCTATTAATTCTGGTTAAGTATCAAAGATCAAAACTTAAAACAAATTGGGCTACTAGAGTGAAAAATACACTTTTAAGCAAAAAATATAAATGTAAAATTTTAATATATTTTTTCAATAAATATCTAAAGTAAACTTTTACATATCTGATAAATGTATAAGTAGTTACATTAAAAATAATAATGTATTACAGTGATATACTTTAATTTCTTTTACAAAAAATGTAATTTTATAACAAACATAATATAAAATATATGTATGTTTTTAATAGCAAACATTTAACTCTTCTGCAGAAGTTGATTTTTAATCTGTACAATATTGCTATTTTTACTACAGCTAAAATTACTCGGAAAACATTTAATAGTCTTTTTGTTTTTCAAACCTTTAACGATTTGTAATATAATATGCCGATTATTTTGTTGCTAATTTTGTGATTTTTTAATCAAATTAATCTGGCAACAGTGTTGTGAAGAATAGATTCTTTAAAATATAACGGGAAATTGAAAATACATACATAGCTTGCATTTATAAAAAGTTTTCAACTGGTGCGGACGATTAGCTTAAGCGCCTGTGAACAGCAGGTAAGTTTTCAAATAATACATTTGGTGTGGATATACAAAAAGTTTTTAAAATTTATCCGCCGTATTCGCATTTTTAATAATTGAAGTGATTATTCTTAATAGGCTAGCTAGTATTATGCAAATTATTTGTCGATAGCTTTAGAATATGTAAAAGCTGCTTATTACATTGTAACAGACGCCATTTTTCAAATGACGCGACTTAATAAAAAAATTAATATTTTACTAAGCATGCAAATTTCTTAAATTTAAACGTAATTTTTTATTAAGACTCGTAATTTGAAAACTGGCGTCTGTTCCTATGTGATAAGCAGCTTTTTCATATTTTAAAGCTATTAACAAATTGTTGGCATAGTACTAGCCTATTAAGAAACATTGAAACAAATCTAGGTTACGGACGCAGGTTAAAAATTAAAACAAAGTTGTCTACGGGATCTAATATTTAGTTTTAAGCAATAAATGTAAAGTGGAAAATTTGGTGCTGGCCCATAGTTTCGGAGTTACGGGCCTCCAAACTTTGTATGTACAATATGGAATATATCGAGTATTTTGTGGCGAAATAATACAATATGGGTATCATTGGAAACGTAATTTTAAAAACTATTCAATTAAAAAGGAAAATATTCAAAAAATAAAAAAAATCAGGTAACGAACAAAAAATACTCGATATAAACCATAATGTATATATAAATTTGGAGGCCCGTAACTCAGAAATTACGGGACAGCCCCAATTTGTCACTTTACATTTTCTGCTTAAAATTTAATTTTACACCCCGTAGAAAACTTTTTTTAATTTTTTAAGCTGCGTCCGTAAACTAGATTTAATTAAGCCTTGGAACAAATCTAGTTTACGGACGCAGGTTAAAAATTTAAAAAAAGTTGTCTACGGGATCTAATATTTAATTTTAAGCAATAAATGTTAAGTGGAAAATTTGGGGCTGGCCCTTAGTTTCGGAGTTACGGGTCTCCAAACTTTGTATGTACAATATGGAATATATCGAGTATTTTGTGGCGAAATAATACAATATGGGTATCATTGGAAGGTAATTTCCATAACTATTCAATTGAAAAGGAAAATATTCAAAAAATAAAAAAAATCAGGTAACGACCAAAAAATACTCGATATAAGCCATTTTGTATATATAAATTTGGAGGCCCGTAACTCCGAAATTAAGGGTCAGCCCCAAATTTGTCACTTTACATTTTCTACTTAAAACTTAATTTTACACCCCGTAGAAAACTTTTTTTAAATTTTTAAGCTGCGTCCGTAAAATAGATTTAAGCCAATTTAAAATATAAAAAATTTTAATTTATAGTTTAGGTGTGGGATAACAAGTTACTTTTCAGGCGAAGATATTAGAAAAAAGGTACGTAAGTGATTAAACACAGCATCAAACTAAATATTAAATAAACATTTATAATAATAGGTGACATGTATTATCTGGTTGAGTACGATAACGAGAAATGCTCCATTGTACCATATCGATGGGTAGAAAAGAAAGAGGGGAGCAGCAACTGCACCGTTAAATATAAGGGAGGGAGGTATTTAGCCGCAATAATCTTAAAGAGTAGTAAGTCTACAGTTTTGTATTATTGATTAACCTTTAGATAAATCTCGCATAAAAAAATCAAAATTATTCGATGAAATAGCAAATATTAGTGGGATATCTGAAATACTTTTAGAAACTAAAACAAATTTAACTTTTTTAACATGGTCATTTTTAAAAATTTCTTGAGAAGATTGGTGGTCATTATGGAAATGAGTGGTATAACACACCCTGTACAAATGGAGCTCCAGAGGCTCCTCTATTTATCCATATTAGTGGAATATCTGAAATAATTTTAGATACTAAAACAAATTTAACTTTTTTAACATAGTCATATTTGAAAATTTCTTAAGAAGATTGGTGGTCAATATGGAAAAATGGAGAATGGCTGGTATAACACACCCTAAACAAATAGAGCTCCAGAGGCTCCTCTATCGATCCATATTAGTGGGATATCTGAAATAATTTTAGAAACTCAAACAAATTTAACTTTTTAACATAGTCATTTTTGAAAATTTCTTGAGAGGATTGGTGGTCATTATGGAAAAATGGAGAATGGCTGGTATAACGCACCCTATACAAATGGAGCTCCAGAGGCTCCTCTATTGACCCATGTTAGTGGGATATCTGATGTAATATTATAATGTATAATTCATCCAAGTTCTAATATAGCATATCGTATTAAAATACGTACTATTACTAACGTTAGTATTAAAAATTTGTCCATTTCTTATTCGAGGAATTACTGATCTTATATTTTTTTATTTTTTTCTGTCTTATTTATTTCTGTTAGATACCGTCAAGTTTCAATTACAAAAGAAATAAGATTGTGCTAAAACTAAAAAATGCCTTAGTAAAAGCTTAAGGATTTGGCGTAAGAACTTCAACTTGCTACTACAAACAAAAAATTATCTAATAAAAAATTTTGTAAAATGATTTGTCAAGTTCCCATAAACTAGTAAGACGTAACGTATTATTAAAAATTTAATTTTAATTTAACAAAAAATGTATTTAACAATTTTAAATACATATAAATTGTATTTATTGTTATTAAAAAATAAAAATAAAATATTTATTACTACGGTTTTTAACTTTAAATTTGTATTTTTAAAATTAAATTTTTTTT
Organism: Cistogaster globosa; assembly: GCA_937654795.1. Lineage (NCBI taxonomy): Eukaryota > Metazoa > Arthropoda > Insecta > Diptera > Tachinidae > Cistogaster > Cistogaster globosa. The sequence goes on along the minus strand of OW569404.1, from coordinate 46,971,863 downwards.
TTATTTCATATTCATATTTTTGAATTTCAAAGTAGTGTATTTGCATATCGATTTCGTGTTTTTGAATTCCAAGTTTATTTTCATTAAAAACCGATTTAATATTTTTATATGTAAGTACATCAAATTTGTTGATTTAAATTTCATATTCGTTTTTAAATGTATATACATACTTAAAAATTAGCTTTGTAAAAAAACGAATTTGAAATTCAAAATCATGAATTGGTGAGTAAAAAAAGTAAACTGGTTAATAAAATATATTTGAAATTCCTAAAAATAAATTTAAAATTCAAAAATATTAAGTTGAAATTAAAATTCAATGTACACATGTATATCCTTAAAAAAAAAATTTCAAGTTATTGTATTCTGAAATGAAAAAAATATATATTTAAGAGATTTTTTTTTCCTACTTATAAACTCTGAAATGTAAAGTATATAGTTAGTTATAAAACAAACTAAAATATATAAAAAACATTTTATAAATAAAAATAAACAATAAATATTAAAATAAAATGATATAAAATAAAATATTTTTTTATTAAAAAATTGTTTTTGTCTTTGTTTAATGTTTTTCGATAACTAAAAATTTTGCAGAAGTCTTCTAAAAATTTCTTCAAAACAAACAATTAATAACATATTGATAAGACAATTACTTATAATATTTTAATAAATTTTCTTCATTATATTAATAATACTTGCGTGTAGTTTTAAATTAAGAAATTTATTTCTCGTTTTTTAAAAACACATTTTGATACTTTTAATTATTACATGTCGTTTGTTTTTATCATCTTTTTATTTAATATGATTAAAATTTTATTTTTAATAAAGCTTAAAGGTCTCATTTTATTTCTTAGAAAAATATTTTCAATATTTTTTGTTTCAAAAAATTATAACAAAAAAGAAAACAATTTTTTTTAAATGAAATTATAACACTTCGAAAATTATTAAGTAACATTCTAAAAATAAATAGGAATAAAAAATTTGTGAAGATTTCTTATACTACATATTACAACATACAAATTTGTAATAAATAATGAAATATGTATGTATATATGTATGTTGTTTGTTTTAAGATACGTATATAAATAATGTTAACCATGTGTACATATGTATATTATAAATAAGTATATATATTATACATATTTCATTATTGGCAACTTTGTATATCATTAAAAGCAAATCATATTGATTTAACAGGTAATAGCAGTTCCAAAACAACTAGGACAATAAAAAAACAAAATGTATGTCGTTTTTGTAAAATATGTCATAAGAAAAAAAACATTTTTTAAGAAAAAAAATTTGACACCTGAAAACGTAAACAAAAAATATCACCTGATCTACTGCTACTACCTAGTATATTAATATGCCTTGATTATAATAATTTAGAAATTTCATTAATTTTTCCCATGTGTTTTTATAAAACAACTGAATAATATTCTATGTGTTAAAATTTCATTTTAAATATTTTTTTCTTCGAAACATACGTCATAGTTTTTTCAAACAAAAACTTTTTTCAAAATAATAAAATATAATTTCCTAAAACGCAACACAAAGAGGTGGCGAAATAGTGAAAATATTTTTCTAAAAAATAAAAAAACCTTTAAGCTTTATTAAAAATTAGTTTTTAAATATAGTAAATAAAAAGGCCATAAAAACAAACAATATACAGTAATTAAAAAGTACTAAAATGCGTTTTAAAATAACGTGAAATAAATTTCTTAATTTAAAACTATAAGTATTATTAAGACATAATTTAATATAATGAAAAAAATATAATATAATTATTTATTTTATCAATATGTATATATTAATTGTTTGTTTTGAAGAAATGTCTAAAAGAATTTTGTTAAATTTAAAGGTAATTAATTCTGTAACGGAAAACATATAAAGTAAATATCATAATTCTAAAACGTATTAATACAAAGTTAGTATACATTAAACTTGTGACACATAGTTTGTCTACTTTTGCAATACTGCTTAATAAGGTATGAACATTAAAACTAATATAATCACCCCTATTATATATAATTATTTTCACGTAAAAAAAACGTTTTTCTAACGTAATTTGTGAATAATTATAATAACAAATATTTCTGGAATAAGTTCACAGCGATTTGCTTGCGTTTTGCAGTTTTCTAAGTTGTACCGGAATCTATGTATAAACCTCTACTACAACAAAAGAAAAGAAAAAAATGAAAGTAATATTTGAAACCACCAGAACACATTAATGAACACAAAATTAAACATTTTAAACTATTTTTTAAAAATATAAGTTTTGTTTTGCGATGAAGGAAAATATGTTTAATTGATTTTTTACCATTTCACATGCATAAAATTTGATTTTGTCTAAAAACATAAATTCACATCAGACATATATCCCTGCGATTTAGAATCGCGACTTGCCAATTTAAATCACAATTTCAAATATTTTGCGAAATTCGATAATCGGAACATGACGGGTAGGCTGACTTCCTAAATACATATGTACATATGTATGTATATTAAAACAAAGTTTATACATATACAGTCCTGCTGCGGTACTTAGATCTAGTACATATACAAAGTTTCGAAACAAAGCATCAATAAGAAACTGATGCGCTAGTTGCTCGGTTGCAACGTTTCTAATATTTGTCTGCGACATTTTGGAATGGTACGCATTGTAAACATTTAGTGCCACGGCATTATGAAACAAAATATATTGTCCGAATACAAAGCAACCGACGTCTGGGAAGTCAGCCTTAGTGACTTTAAAGAAATTGCCTAATCATGTAAGATTTTATTAACAAAACAACTAAAAATTTTGGTGCTATAACAGCTTAAAAGTTAAACAAAACAGGTTTAGGAATTGTTTATTTTGGAGTTATGGACCTCCAGATACACAACGGGCTATCTTCAAAAGGTAGTTTTCCGGTAATCCCCTAAAATAAAAATTAACAGTCGGCTGCCAAATGCAATTTAAGAAAAAAAAAAATCAATTAAAGTAGCGTCAACCGTTAGTTTTAAAGTAAAATTTTTGTATTTGGTGTGGAACAAACATCCAAACCTTCACATTTATTTTATTGGTAGTTTAACTATATAAAACGATTTTCCATCGATTCAACATCATCAAAGAAACAATTAAGCTAGACGCAAAATCTCTTTTTGAAAAATTTGTTGGTCCTTAAAAGGACCTATTTGTTTTTTTAACATTCCATTTAAGCATAAGTACATCAGAGCAAATGTAAAGTTTTAGCTATAACTGCAACACGCTTAGTAAGAATACCACACACGAAGCAATATGCGAAACAACCTAATAAACTTCAGTTCTTCTAGTTAAGACGTAACCATCGATTCCTGAAATCTCGAGCAATTTCACAAAATGGTATGTTTTGTATGTGCGCAGGTAATTTTTTGACTCATTGACTTTCTTTAATTTTATTACACACTAAAATACTTTAAAACACTTATTACTGGATTCAACCTTCGAATGACGCATTTTCAACTCTTCTTATGTAAAATAACTTTATAGTGATAAAAAGAAGTGCCTACAAAGATCAAATTTTGCAATTAAAATCTAATAATCTAATAACATGTTCACCTTACACATACCAGAATAGAATATTATTATACTGACAAACCATTAAAGTGTGCAATATATTAACAAACAAATTTAATTGGGCAAGTTAAATCTTCTGATTTTCTTGAGAATAAAGAGGTTTTCTAAGTCGACATAAAAAAAGACGTTCTGGCAAAGAAATAATAAGATAACAAACCTAAAATTTTTGACGCCGTTAAAACTAACATGTCCTCAATAGATATGTCCCAAAACAAAGCGAAAGCCACATTAAATTTTCATGGACAGTCCCCATTCTACACGAATGTCCATAAATCAATCGGTATATATAATTTATATGATAATAAACCTACAAAAATATTGTTGACGCCGTTAAACTAAAATTATTTAAGGAAGTATGGCAACGCTAAATCAAAAATTTTTTCTTGTAAGGGAAAGTTTATACAATGTCTTCAAACAGACATGTCCTCAAAAAAAGCGCAAGGCATATAAAATTTCGGGGACAGTCCCCAAACTACAAGCATGTTTCCAAATAAATCAGTATATAAAAAAAATGTCCTTAATATATATATATTTATTAATTTAACTATAGAAAACTTTAATTTTTAGGTTTACTTTTTTGTTCATCAAAACAGAGATGTGGTCGTTTACTCTCTCATTAGGTGCATAATATGATATAGATTAACGAAGGCATATCAATATTCCAAATTGCAAGTTTAATATCACAGCTTTCAGTGCTGTTTCCTTACATGCTTAAGTGCTGGAGATTATCTTAACTCCCACTGCACCTCCTGAGAGCCTGAGGGGCAAGGGCTGTTTCTGAAAAATTAGTTTTTCATTCACTTTATTCAAAAGCAGGACGACACCCAACTTAATACTGATTTTATTGTCTTAACCCAACATTAATGTTAGGGATATTTTGGAAGTTGTGAGGAGGGACACTTGTTCTGATACTCAGCAGAAATATTGAACATTATTGCACAAATTCTTATAATTATCTTAAAACACTAATTACACTAACTAATTACAAGGCTATTAGTTCATAATTAATAACATGGCACACACAAAAGAAAAAAAAACAGAACTATCGACTTAGTCTTCTCATTTCAATTATATTTTCGAGATAATCTTTACCCCGCGTCAAACACATTTTCTAAAAACTTGGAACAAACACATATGCCTGGCCGGACTCCAATACGTTTTCATGCATTTGTATGATAAAAAGGATGCCGTAATTTTGAATTGAAATAAGTATGCTCTTATATTGTTTTGATTAAAATCAAAAAAAATTTATTAATTTTGTGGAATGCATAAAAAACAAGTATAATCAACTTAAGAATATTGTTGGCACGCAGGATTACTGCATTTGGTGCAGTAAAAACGTGTCTTTCTACGCAGATTTTCGTCTTGCGTGAGACAACTTCTGAAATCTTTTTTAGAATTCAGCGTACTAGAGCCGCTTTGTTGGTTAGGCAGCATGTTGCTGGAAATATTCAACAGCCTTAAGAAAGATTCAATGGCCAAATGAGTTTAATGGTGTCCTTTGGATTCTTCATCACTGTCGAATATTTCATTTGCTTCAATTTCCAATTCATATTCAAAGCCCGAGGCGTCATCATTGAGCACAAAATCTGTATTTTCGCCGCTTTGGGCTTCAATAAATCTAGTTCTTCGTCTCCTTCTAAATGAAGTGCGAAATCACGCTGATGATAGTTGTTGTTGGAAATTATCAGTAAGGCTGCCTGTACGCAAGTGCGTATTGTTAGTTTCCGAACAAAGAATTTATATTTCGGACTGTCGATGTTGTATATTCAGAATTCAATAATAAATCAACTGAACTCACAACCAAAATCACAAACGCGAGAAGAAGTAAGACAGAAATTAACACAAAAACTAATGATTTAAATTGAAAATTTCTAAATATTAATATCCCTCAACCTACACGCAACCTATATGATGAATTGTATTCAGTTCCTATTCAGAATTCACTCAGTTTTCGTCGTGTAAGCAAATGCGAAGTCATGCTAAGTCTATCTGCAATTTAATCGAAGGCTATTGGTGTTGATAGAATAAATCCCACGTTTTTAGGAGTTATCTTGCCAAAATTCTTGCCATTCGTCACTCATTTATTTAACACCATACTCACAACTTCCGTATTTCCTGATGCATGGAAGCTGTTTAAAATGTTCCAATCCCTAAGCAAAACAATGATTATAGGCCAATTGCAGTTTTACCCTTCTTATCTAAAGTTATGGAAAAAATTATCAGCAAGCAAATTAATGAACATCTTAAAACACAGAATCTTTTATCTGATAAGCAATCCGGCTTTGTAAAGAGCAGAAGCTGCATTACAGCTCTTACGGACGTTGTCGAAAATCTAAGAGCTGAGCTTGACAAGAGCATGGTCTCATTTTAATACTACTGGATCATAGCAAGGCCTTTGACACAGTCGATCATTCAATTTTATTGACTTTTCTATTTTTCACCCACAGTCTGCAAACTTTTATATAATTATCTTACTGGGCGATCTTAAGTAGTTGAACTTAATGAAAAATATTCAGAAATCCTTAGTGAAAACAGAGGTGTTCCACAGGGCTCAATACTTGGGCCTTTGCTATTTTGTCTATTTATCAATAATTTACCTGATGTGATAGAATACTGTAAAGTACAAATGTATGCTGATGATGTCCAGATTTATAAAAGTTGTAATGCCAACGATATTTATTTATGTGCGGACAACATAAACAGGAACCTAGAGAGGGTTAATAGATGGGCAATGAACAATGGATTGTGCATCAACCCCGAAATCAAAGTGCATCTTTTTGAATAAAGACAATAAAACCTTAAACGATGACATATATATATATATATATATATATATATATATATATATATATATATATATATATATATATATATATATATATATATATATATATATATATATATATTATATATATATACGAAAATTATGACGATGTCGGACTTTGTTGCGTATATAGTCTATATATTTATAGACTATATATATATATTTATAGACTATATATATATATATATATATATATATATATATATATATATATATATATATATATATATATATATATATATATATATATTTATATATTTATATATATATATATATATATTTATATATATATACGAAAATTATGACGATGTCGGACTTTGTTGCGTATATAGTCTATATATTTATAGACTATATATATATTTATAGACTATATACGCAACAAAGTCCGACATCGTCATAATTTTCGTCAGCTCACCCCTTTCAAGGAAATCAGTTAGATATTTAGAAAATTCGTAATGTTGACCTAGAACTTAAAGAAATTCAAAATGGTATCGATAGAAATAAACAAAACAGCAGAATATAAAAATGAGTTTAGAGTAGTACTCAATGGAAAAGAAAATTAAATAAGGCAGTTGTTGGATACAATAGACAAACGGTATGAAGATAGATTTAGAAAAACTGATATTCTTCACAAAAGCTTAAAAGCTTTTTAGCTGTGTAAACGACTTTGAAATAAAATCAATAAATAATATGATAAAAGAAAACAATAACAGAATGTGTAACGAAATAAAAAGCATTAAGAGAAATAACCGACACAAAAAATAAAATGCCAAATTATTTTAAAGTAAAAACTGTTGCCAAAAGAAACAAAAAAGTGCATTTAATATTAATATTAATTTAACATTAAAAAAGAGCTAAGTAAAAAGTGGACCCGGTAAATTTCAAAATAACAGGTGTGAAAATTGAAAAAAAATGGAATTTAAGTAATTCAATCAGAAAATGATGAATAGAAGGAAAAAATAAAAGTTGCTTTTCAAAATAAGATGAGTCAGATTTATGAAATAAAAGTGCCAACACCAATAGAAATGGCTGTTATCATAACTGATATGAGTTTTAAATATTCCGAAAATGAATTAATAGACATTATAAAAAAAATCCATTGATACAAAAAAAAAAAACAACAAAAGGGATAAAAACATATTTATATATATATAAAACAAAAAAATAAAAAATCGATATATAAAATAAAAATAAATATTGAAAATGAATCGTATAAAAATAATAGCAGCTTTTAAAGTTAATATCGGGTGAAAAATGTAGAGTGTATTATGGAACTGAATCCTTATGTATGTTATGGGTGCCAAGGTTACGATCATATCGCTAAGGAATGCAAAAACCAACAAACTTGTCTAAATTCACAGAAATCACAATAAACATAAATGTGATCGGTAAAAAAATTCAAAATGTATTAGCTGGGTTCGAATGAATAAGAAACTGAATATAAATCTTGATGAACATAGAATGTCTAGCTTACTCAAATAAACTGAACAATAAAAAAGAAAAATTAGCCTGAATGTTCAACAAATGAAGAATAACGTGGTATTTATTAAAATGTTCAAGGCTTAACGAAAAACATTATATCAATCAGAAATCATTGCTAGAGACGAAAAATTCGAACAGGAAATATCAGTTCGAGTATACGGACAAACAACAACATTATCAGGCTCAATAAGAACGGAAGGTGTTATAATATATTATTAAAGACATTGGAAAGTTAAAAAAATATTAGAAAAAATTAAAAAAAAGTACTGGTTAAATGCATGTACCATTAATACAAAAAATAAGTGTTTTATGTTAGCAGCATTATATAGATCACCTAGTTTTAATAAAGCCGAATTCTTCGAATATTTTGAAATGTTTGTAGAAGAATTGTGCGAGTATAACTGTGATATAATAATAATAATAATAGTAATAATAATAATAATAATAATAATAATAATAATAATAATAATAATAATAATAATTATAATAATAATAATAATAATATTAATAATAATAATAGGAGATTTCAATATAGACTGATCCAGTAATTGTTTTAAAAAAAAAAAGATACAAAGCTCGTTACACGATAACGGTCTTAAGCAAATAATAAGCGAATATACAAGAGTAACCGAAAAAAACAGAGAGAATGATATATTACGTTATAACTAATAAAGATATAAAATCGGTTAAAAATAATAACAAAATATGCGATCATTAAGCATTGGACATAAACATAAAATGTGAACGACTTTAACCTACGCCTCGAGAGTACAATTAAAACGTTTACGAAAATAATATTAAGCAACATAACAATGGAAATATTTGGGTTAATGTGGAATTAAGAATGCTGAAACTAGAAATGATTACTAAATATCAAGTAGCGAAAATTGAGATAAAGAATGGATAAAATCGTTACAGAAAAAAATAAATATATCGATAATAGAATAAACAATGCCGAAGATCAAAAATTAATGTGGAAAGAAATAAAAAATTTAGTACTTAAGAAGAGTCAACCGGTGGTAGACACTGAGACTTTTGACCAAATAAAATATGAAGATAGTTACCAAATTACTACACAGTTTAACTGTTATAGACAGTACAAAAGATGTGCAATTCATAAACAAAGTACCTTTGATACTTTTTAGACTTATATTCTGTTCAATAAATTAACGAGATATTAAGAAAATAAGTAATGATATAAATAACAAACCTGACTTCAATAATTTTATATAATAAACAATTTTCTGGAAACAGGTATTTTTCCAGAAACCTGGAAAGAATCTACGGTGACTCCAATTGAAAAAGTGTATAATACAAAGTTGTGAAGAATATCGCCCGATAAACACATTAGAAACTTGTGAAATTTTAAATTTTATTTAAAAGAAAATAAATAAAAACGTACGACATACAAGATGATGAACTAAAATGGTTTCAAACACAATTAAAAGATAACATAAGTAAGCAATATAAAATCAAATATATAACAAGAGTACCATATTCGCCTATGCCGAATATAATATACCCTTCACCATGTATGTAAATCTAGTTTAGTGAAGTAGCTCCTATCAAAAAAACAAATTTTGTGGTGATAGGGATTTAAAAAATAAGAAAAAAAAAATCACGTACAATATATAGTTTAACAATGTCGTCGGCTCTTCATGAAAGGTCTCTTCAAAAGCTTTTAAATGATACCCATACTGACATCTTAAAAATTATGATGTAAAATCGTAATTTTTGTGAAAATTTCAGAGGCTCATAACTCAATTAAATGGTTGAGCGCCAAATTTACACTTACTTTTTCATTTTTTTTATAATTCTCTGTTGCTGCATGTATATGTTTAGAGGCAGGTGTGGTGTATAGCCCACTGCCTCGACGGACATGAACCGATCCTTTCAATAGCACCTCTTACGACACTATTTATGATTGATTGGATTATTAAAATTTTCTCCAGCTCATCTAGTGTCCTGGCAACGTTGATTTCAAGACTAATACGGACGGACATCGGTCAATCGACTTCGGTATGCATAAGAACTCTGAATATAGTATATACAGTACGTTCATAAATAATAGCACATTTGCTAATCTGTAAATTAATAATTCATAAAATTTTAACAGGGCATGCTATAATTTCCATCTCTTTGTGTAAACTTTATTAATATGTTCTCTTTTCAAAATTGAGCTCATTTTACACAGAACTCTCAGGAATTACAAATACCGCTATCAAAATTGCTTACATTTATATATTTAGCATATTTAAGCGTTCAAATTGTATAGTACAAATGCAAAAAATTCTTTGTATAACAAAGACTAAACAACAACTTCATTTATTTATTTAACAAAAACAATAAAAGAAAACCTTTTAATAATTTATTAGACCACCTTTCCATTTAATGCAATTAAATATTCTATTTTTCATAGAACTTGTTAGAAGAGCCTGATCCAGTGCCTCCCATTCCTTGAAAATTGAATTTTTGAGCTCATTAACACTCATGAATTGACGATTGCCAGCATAAATTCTCCTGACGAGAATTCCCCATATGTTTTCTATAGGGTTCATATCTGGAGAGCAAGAAGGCCATTCCAAAACATCGACATTATTTGAGCTTAACCATTCTTTTGTAAATTTGCTGGCATGGCAGGCTGCATTGTCTTGCTGGAAAATATATTTCTTATTTATATTATTATGTAAAAATGGCAATAAAATGCACTTAAGCAATTCACAATATTTTTCACTATTCATTTTGGTTTGTACGATTTGCAACTCCAAACAGCATTCTGCAGTAAATGCACCTCAAATCAAAACAGAACCACCACCAAAGTTTCTTCGTGAGAAACATTGGGGTTCTTTTCGTAAGTCACGCCAGTAACTATTATTGCCGTCAGGGCCATCTAAATTAAATTTTTTTCATCTGAAAAAATTATCTTTAAAAAGAAATAAATAAGTTAACCATTTTATAACTCAAAGGTGTTAAATAACTTACATTTGACCAATTTGTATTCATATTATTTTTGCAAAACTCCAAACGTGCATTGATATGACGCTTCAAAAGGCGAGGAGCTTTTTTCATTTTCTGTCTTTGAATATGTTTGGAAGAGTTTAGAACATTCTAAATGGTCGTTTTGCACACTTTGTTGGAAACGCATGCAGCAAGTTGGTTACAGCTTTTGGTACTGTTGCTTGCTGTCCTTAGAATAAGACTGCGCTCGCGTTCATTCAACTTTTTTTTTTCTACCACTGCTTTTATTTTTGCCATAATTTTCAATATTTGCCAAATAATTATAAACAACCTTTCGACTTCTGCAGATTCGAATTGCAATTTCAGCTTTCGACGCACCAATTTCTGTCAATGTTAAAATTTGACCTTCTTCAAATTCGCTAAGTACTTTTCCGCGTGGCATTTTGCTTATAACTAATATTTTTAATAAAACTGAATGCAATATGTTGTTTTAAAACGGAAGTTTTTTTATACAAAGAATTTTTTGCATTTGTGCTATACAATTTGAACGCTTAAATATGCTAAATATATAAATGTAAGCAATTTTGATAGCGGTATTTGTAATTCCTGAAAGTTTTGTGTAAAATGAGCTCAATTTTGAAAAGAGAACATATTAATAAAGTTTACACAAAGAGATGAAAATTATAGCATGCCCTGTTAAAATTTTATGAATTATTAATTTACAGATTAGCAAATGTGCTATTATTTATGAACGCACTGTACACTTTGAAATGGGAAATGGATGTTGTAGAAATTACAAATAGAATGACGAGCTAAGAAATACCCTTTTTCTACTTTTCGTGGTTAAGGGTATAATAATGTAATATATATATTACTTGGTTACTTAAGGTATTATTTTTAGTTTTTTCTTGCAGTTGACATCAATTTGCTGGCTTATAGTGGTCAATGTGGATCTCAATCTTAACTCAGCTCAATTATAACAAATCTAAACCCGTTAAACACGGTTCAACATACTCCCGGGTAACTTAGTGCCAACTGCAGCCGCGGCACTTTCAGAGATAAGCTTACGGAAGACTTCGTTCAACATAATGTTGGCTGTGTCTTGTCGTCCAAATAAACCATCCAACTCACGACATGTGGCGAAATATGAATACCCATGACCTCGAAGATTCATCGTGAATCGAAAGGTGCTTAGCTTGGCAAATAGCACAACGATTGGAGGATAAGCAAGCAGGACGTGTGTGGATTTGTGCCAATACAATTTAAACAATAACTCCATTTGTTAATGTATTCTCTTCTCTGGTCGATCGATTTTGTTACAAAGACTTGGTAGTGTCTGAGCGCGTGGTTTGTAAGACACAAGTTACACCGTGTCATCTTGATGGCTAGATAAGAAGAAAAGAAGTTATATACCATGTTATTAGAGATTTTGTTTTGCGACTTTTCTCTTTAAAAAAATTTTAAACATTAATTTGTTTCAGGTGGATTTTTAATAGAATTATATTGAGAGGAAACCAGTAAAATACATAATCCCACTATGAACCGTATTACATTGCCATTTTGAGTTTTGATTTCTGCAACTCGTAGTTTGCTGTCTTTACCATATACCACTTTTGGTTGCGTCCTTGATGCCACTCGGTGGGTGGTAGTGAATCATCCTTCACTATGACGAAATCATTAGGCATGATGTTCTGCTGCTCTGTTTTCCATTTTACTCTCCTTTGTAGTTCAGTGATATATCCGTTCTTCCAGCGTCTTGCAAAAATATATTGAATAGATTTTAGACCATTCCATCGTTTAATGTAGTTTAAATTCTTTGATGGTAGTATTTCATCAGCTTCAGGGGGGGGGGGGGGGGGTATCATTGGTGCGCCTCTGAAGAAATGGCCTGGAGTCAAAGGCCATTTGGGGTTTTGTAGGGGTTTTGCTTAATGTTGACATTGGGCGAGATTTCGGTACAGCTTCAATTCTTATCAGCATTGTGGCAAATTCTTCACAAGTAAATGCTAGATTACCTGCTTCCTTCTTCAGATGCGATTTCACACTTTTTACGGCAGCCTCCCAGAGGTCACCCATGTGGGGTGCGTAAGGCGGGATGAGCGACCACTTGAATCGGTGAGCGCTGTACTTTTCTGCTAAGGTCTTTTCTGTAGTTTTAAGAAATTCATTATGGGTTTTTAAAAGGGCTAGACTAGCTCCAAGGAAATTTTGACCATTATCCGCGAACATGGTTTTTGGAAAACCTCTACGGCCGGTAAATATATCAAAGCACGCCAAGAAATCGCCTGCTGAAAGATCGGAGCATGCATCCAGGTGTACTGCTCTTGTGGCAAAGCAAACACAAACTGCTGCGTATCCTTTAACGATTTTAGCATTTCGTAAATTATACGATTTGATGTTAAAAGGATCCGCAAAATCAACTCCTGTAACGAAAAATTTGATTTTTCTGCAGCAAGTTCAGCCATTAGTTTATGTTTTACTTTGTGCTTGTAGACAGTACCTGCTTTGCAATCTCGAATAGATTTCCGAACTAAATTCTTTAATCGAATGATGTAGAACCCTTGTCTAAAAGCTTTTAGCATTATACGATGTTCCGCATTAAGCAAAATCTGGTGAGTATAAGCGACAAAAAGAGATCCAATTGGTATTTTTCTGGAATGAGTATAGGATGGCGTTCTTCACAATTTAGTCCTGAGTAATTCAGTCTACCTCTTAATCGCAATAGACTATTTTTATCAAGAAATGGACATAATGTTAGAAGTCTGCTTGTTTTGTTAATTGGCGGCTTATTTTGTAGACATTTATGTTCATGACGAAAATAGTTCAGCTGTGCAAGATATATAAAACGATTTTTTGTAAATTTTATTACGTCTGAAGTTATAAAAGATTCATTATGGGAAAGACGTTTTCCAATGCGACTGATGAATCGGAAGGAGTAACTAATGACTTCTAAGGCTCGAGCGAAAGAGGAAAACTGTTTTAACAAATCTTAATTTTCTTCTTGAGGAAGTGTGTTATTTTTACTGGTATTGTTGACAGTAATAAGTTGAGAACTTCTTTGTCTCTAAGTCAGTAGGCGCGAAAGCTCTAGGTTCCAGCCAAAGTTCACAGGGTTTCAATAACCAGATAGGTTCATGCCACCATAAATTATTTTGAATGAGCTTGGTAGTGTCTGAGTGCAACCACGGGTACCGAGATCCGCAGGGTTGTCTTCCTCTTTCACATGTTTCTAGTTGCTATTGCTGGTTATACTCATGATTGTAGCTAGACGATTTGCCACAAAAGTTTTAAGACTATTTGGTGGTTTTTGTAGCCATCCAAGGACTATAGAGGAGTCCGTCCAAAGAAAAAGTTCATGGGGGAACTCAGCATTTTCCATTATACCTTTAACTAAGTTTGACACAAAGACTGCCCCACACAACTCTAGCTTGGGTACTGCAGTCTTCTTTATTGGAGCCACAAAGTTTTTGCTTCAAGCAGGTACAGGTACTTCTCTTAGAATCTGTAGTTCGCATATAAATTGTGCTGCAGTAAGCCCTTTCTGAGGAGTCACAGAATTCATGTATCTGTACTTTACGTTCTGTTGAATATTGTACCCATCGGGGAATCCTGAGTTGAGAAAGCTATGGAAGATTTTTTAAAATGGGCGGTGGAACATTCTCATCCCAGTCCATTTTAGTTTCTTGCAATTCCTGCAATAATATCTTAGCTATAATTACGATTGGACCTAGCCAACCTAAAGGGTCAAACAATTTTGCTATAAGTGATATTTACCTTTTTTAGGGCGGGTACAATTTCGCTTGGTTCTACGTCATCAAGTTCCAACGTATGCATAGAGTTTTAACGGAACTAGAATCACCCAACTTCAATACTATCTTAGTCGAGAAGATCTTCCTGGGCCAAGTTATTGAGTAGGGAACTGTCATTGGCGGTAATTTTCTTCATTGGAAAGCCTGTTTTTATTCACTTTTTTTCGATTTTGTTTCCTCAAGACTATGTCCTCCCGAGAAAGTGTCATCCGCGTAGATTTCGTTCCTTAAAATTGTGGATGCTTTTCTTGCAGTCCTCACTTAACAGTTGTAAAGTTCATTGCGCTAGAAATGGTTCGCAGTTGACGCCAAAGGTAACTGTATTCATTTGATAGAATTTGATAAAATCCGCCGCCTGCTTACGGAAAACAATTTGCTAATACGGCCGATCAGCTTCGTGGACACGTATTTGTCTGAACATCTTCTCCATGTCGCCTCTAAATACGTATCTGTAATAGCGCCAACTAAGCAATGTCTTCTCTAAGTCAGATTGAAGAGTGCGCCCCTGGTGTTTAACATCGTTTAATGAAAATCCACTATTTGTTTTTTTGGATGCATTGAAGACCACCCTAACTTTTGTTGATTTACTTTCCGTTCGAATAACCACATGATGGGGCAGAAAATATGATTCTTGTTTTGACCGTTGATTTATTGATGAAATACGGGTTCCATTTGATCCAGATCGATATATTATTGCAGAAGTTTTTGTTACTTTTCCTTTAAATCAGGATATTTTTCAAGAGTTCTTTACATCCGATGATATTGAGCCAAAGCACTATTTCTTGAATGACCCAAGTATATTTTATAAGGAAAATTTTCTTTAAATGGTTAGCGCACTACGTATCGACCATCCGACTGACGTTTAGTAGTGTTTTGAAAAGTATTACAATATGTGTCCGCTTCATTAACTATTAGATCCTTCTCGACCTCATCAAGTTCCCAGAACTTCTTAATTTGGTCATGGAGAAACAAGTCTTCTAAAGGCGACACAGTAGTAGAAAATGTATTTATTTCACTTGGTTGTTTGGACCTGATAAGTACCAACCGAAATGTGATTCTCTCGCTTCTAGATTTCCAGAAATATTTTGTCGTATACCTTTAAGGTTTATGAGGGGTAAGATGTCACTGCCTATTATCATATCTATAGCTGCGAATTTATAAAACTTTGGATCAGCTAAATTCAAATTTGAAGAGATTTGAAAGTTTCGACTTCAGTAGGGCGTGAAGAAAAAATTTGATATTTTGGGTGCTATGATTGCCAAAATTTTATTTTAAAATCTGATATTCTAGATTTAATATTACCAAAACATTTTCCCTTCGAGCTTCATACAGCAGCTCCAACAAACCCTGATATCTGGTTACAATATTTCTCAAGTGGTATGCCAAGTCTTTCTTGAATACTTGTTGTAATAAAACTCCTCTCTGCACCTGCATCCAGTAAAGCACGAACAGAAACGGAACGTTATCATGCAATTCGATTTTGTAATTTTTTTTAATTTCCAAACAAACTGTATTTTGGATATAACCAATCATTTGTCCGATTTATTTGAACTGGACTGAACTGCATGAATCTCTGCACCAAAAGTCTTTTGTTTTCAAACCTGTTTTTTAATTTTCCCAAGCTAAACTATAATTACTATCTACCAAGTCAAAATCCTTTATGGCTTGGTAGGCCTCGCCCCTTACTTTGCCTCGCAAATAATATAATTTTTGTGCTGGAGCAATGGAAGAATCTTTTCGATCACAGCCTGGAACATGTCCTGGAAAGCAGACCACTTCAAGTAACCATCCTCAAGCTCCTGTATTTCACATGCTGGCAGCTTTAGTGTGGGCCTTAAGCTCGATTTTTGATGTTCCCTTTTCCCCAGAATTTTTATCTTTGTAGACTCGTATAATACGCAAGCCCCATCATATCTTAAGGATACTTCATCTTTCGCATCTCCCTGTT
Organism: Cistogaster globosa; assembly: GCA_937654795.1. Lineage (NCBI taxonomy): Eukaryota > Metazoa > Arthropoda > Insecta > Diptera > Tachinidae > Cistogaster > Cistogaster globosa. The sequence continues at coordinate 46,955,247 of OW569404.1, read as the reverse complement.
GTTCCTTGTCTTCCAGCATATATTCCTCATAGGACTCGATTAATTTTTCCCACCTTCTTTGCAATTTCTGTTGCTTTACATCCAGAAATGCGGTTGAGCAAATAGCAGGACAGTTTCTATCTAAACTGGCGCAAAAGCTCTCGAGTTGTCTTAAATCAAATTCGCACCTTCTTTTTGATGCTGCCATTATAAAACTCCTGACCGAAAATTAACCCTTTTGAATTTATCAAAAATGTATGAAATTGTAAAAAAAATTCGTAAAAAATTTTTTGGGTTCTACCTTTAATTGAAGTAAAATTTTTAACAAACACAAATTTTGTTGATTCGAAATTTAAATTATTCTCAGAATATCTAAAAAATATTTTTTGTATTCGTTGACCACCAAATAAAATATTTTATAAAATCGTTAAAATTATTTCGTGGACAGTCTTTTAATTAAATTTTTAATGAAATCAAAAATCCTTATTAATCTACCCGAAGTAATATATCATTATCAAAAAATATTTCCAAAACTCACCGGTACTTAATACGGACCCTTAGCTAATTGGGGGTGGGAACCTCTGACTCAAAAATGATGACGTCACGCACAAGTTAACACCTTGAAGTTGGCTCTTGAAATTGTTGGTAGAAATTGCGGTTGTTTAAATTTTTATTATCACTGTCCACTTTATTTATGTAGGTACATATGTTTATTTTAATATTTATAATATTTATTAATTTTATTTGTATCAGCTTTACTTGTTTTTTTTAATAGTTTCAAATAATTTTTTCACTTTGGTTTTCTTTTTATGTTTGTTTGCTTTTGTTTTTATGTTGTATTTTTACGTTTTTAATCAAATTTATTTCTTTTAATTTTTTCAATATTAGTTTTGTTTTTTTTGTAGTTGTTCGAGTAAATTCTTCCTTGTCTACACCCATTTCTATTAATGTCTTTTATATATTTTTTTATTTTAAGATGTAAGAAATCTTTTTTGTGATTTTCTTCTTGTTTCCATTATCTGTTCCACTATCAATTTTTAATTCTTTGTTTTTGGCAATTATTTTATTTTTAATTGTTTCTTTCAACTTCATATAAATTAATATATAAATTAAACTGTGTTTTCTTTTTATTTTAAATGCATTGATTTAACTGGAGTGGGAAGGAGGTTAAATTGGAACCGGTGGATGCGAGTTTTTGATGAGTAGATTTATAGTTGTCTCCTTCTATTAGTGATGACACTTTGAGTGATATAGTTAGTGGTGTATTTAGTGGTTTTTGGTCTTCTCAGAGAAATTTTTTCATGTAGATTTTTTCTACCATGCATGTTTGTTTATTTTATATTACATGGACACTTTTATATGCTTGTTCTTCACCCGTTTTTTTTTATATTTATTTAATTTAGAGAAAAAATATGTCGCACAAAATAACTAATATACCACAGTACATACCTTTTCTCCTTTTGATTTTCTGCAACTCACTTTGCCTTGTGGACAGGCACGTTGTTGTTTAATTTTTTATGTTGATGATAAGCCCAGAACTGTTGCATGAAAAGACCTTTGTTGATGAATGCTTCACTGGCACGGGATGCACTACAGAGTGTCTTTATTTTTGTATTCTTCGCTGGCACGTAATGCACAGTGGAGTAACTTTACTTTATCGCTTTATTCATCTGCGGTAGACACGATGAGAAAACTTGATGTTGCAGTCGCCGTCGGTAGAGACAACTGGCTTTTTCCTTAGTTTTGGGAATAGTGGCTTCGATTTCACTGATTATTCCTGTCCTAGCCTCCACTTAACCACCTAACAGCACGGGTGTGTTTTCAAATAAAATACAAGACAAGTTTTTTTTACAAAACTTAGATCTAGAAGCCTTTGGCTTTATTGAATTCAATTCTATAACTTAAAATTTAAAAAACTAATAAAAAATAAAAAACTGTAAATATGTAATTTAAGTAAATATTTACAAAAAGACCGCTGTTTTAAAGCGAATTGATATAAGTATACAAAATATATAAAATGAGTTAATGGAAAAAAACAAGATCTCTTCATGAGACAAAATTAAGAGAAATTAAAAAAAAAAATGAGTTAAATTAAAACAAAATTATAATAAATCTAAACATGTTGAACACGGTTTAACAGTGGTGAAGGGTAAAACAAGGTTAAAATAATGAAAGTAAAATTGAACAGTAGTTTGACAATAAAAATTCCTAATAAAGAAATAGAAAAGTAATAGTAAAGAATATAAAGTATCTCAGATTTATTATAGACAAAGACTTAAAACTTAGAGATCATATTGAAATTACGAAAAAAAGATTTAATGATTAAGAAATAATGTTTTAAAAATAACTGTGATTAATGTCGGTAACGTAATAAATGAACCACATTTTGAGCTGGGCTCTACATTATTATACTCATTTTGAATAAAACCGCAAATAGAAAGACTTAAAAAATTACAGAACAAGGCAATGCAACTTGAGTTGCAGTTGATATACATCTATACCGTTTATGCTCAACAACTTAAAATGGCTTAATATTCAACAAAGACTACAACTAAATACACTGAAGTTTATACAAAAAATGAAGATGGGAAATGCACCTCAATATTTATGCGAACAACTTGAATATGTTGGTCAAATGCAGCCATACAATTATGAAATGCAACGAGTAAATACTACAGCAATGCAAAGATCTCTTTTTTACCAGGGCCTTAACCTATATAACTTGCTACCAAGCTATGTAAAAAATAAAAGAAATTTTAATACGTTCAGTCCAATTTCTTAAAAATAATAATTTACAGAGCTTGTAACAAAAAAACAATTATTAAGCAAAAATTAAATGCCTTTTTATTATAAATATAATAATTAAAAGTATTTGTAATACTAATTTAAATAAATAAATAAAAATAATAAATGTTTTATCAAGAATCTCACTTTTCTATTTGGATTTCAACAACAATCTTTTAGCAAAAAATACAAAAAATCTGAACAAAACGCAGGTTGGTATTATCTTGGTGACGCTTACTTCAAAATTAAATTTGGGGTAAGATGAGCTGCTTAGCGTTTTTCACGTATACAGTGTGTAAACTTAATTTTACATTCTGTCTTAAATATGGTTCTTCTGAAATCCTTCGGTGATACTATAAAATAATACTTTATTTTATTAAGTCTTTTAAATTTCTCTAATTTTCCAACACATAACACATAAAATTTAATGAACGCAATGAAAGTTCTTTTGTTAAGGGGTTAAGGGGATTTTAAGGCTGAGAATTTTTGTCAAACTCTGTGCACGTGTATACTAAAGATTAAGGACAAATTCAAAACATCGAATCCAGGCGTATAATGGACTTATACCATATTTTAATTCGCCTGATTTTGGCTGAAACACCCATCAGCTTTATTATGTTATCGCCAAAAAATATTTCGGATTTTCACCACATATAGGACACGACTGTGTGCTTTTAGTTTCTGCCTGTACTTTTAACACTTTTCCGTTATTTAAACTCATAATAAGCTCGTATTTTACAATAATTTTTCTGCTGTAATTATATTTGCACATCCAGATTTGTTTTTTCTTTAAATATATGCTCTTTGGTTTCCTTTACGTTTTCTGCAAAAACGAACGGACTAAGCTGACAAGCAAAGAGTTATCTATACCTTCGGGGCATTGCTGTTTAATATTTGTTTAAATGCCCTTTATTCTGTGGAACCGTTCAAACCGTAACTTAGAAAAACTTGACTTCATTGATCTTATTTATTCACATCAGACAAAATTTTTTTAGCTGTGTGATTAGCCAAACTTTGGAGGGGAATGAGTGCTGATACATTTGTTACCGTTAGTGCACCAGGCCGGCAATCCAACTTGCAGTTTAATTTTTTTTTAACTGGACTTACACATACACTATTCGGTTGTTAAACTATTATCGAGCAAAAAGCCCAATGCTTCTTTAGGGAAGAGCGGTAATATCATTTTCTTGTTAGACATTTTTTTTTCATTGTAGTTGGTTAAAAAGGAGACGAAACAGCTTTCTTTTAAATAAAATTCAAATCATTTTCTTCTCACAAAGTATCCGAAATAGAAGCAGCATGAATCAATAGCTTGGTGTCATTTCCTTGTTCAGACGATACTTCCGAAGACATTTTTATATTTTGTTGTTCACTTTCTTTGCTATCATTTATATAAGAATGGCCTTTTTTCTTTGCAACTTCACTGTCTAATAGTTTGACTACAGATTTAGAAGATAACAACATCCTCTCTTTTTTACCCACTTTTGGCCAGGAAGTAAACAGTAATAGTTTTTTACCATCGTCATAAAATTTTCACTGATTGTTCTACATTTTATAATTTTCCAACCAAAAGCTTAAAAAAGTCCGCATTTTTAAGTTTCATGCTATCCGGAAATGGATTTTTATTAAAATACGGCGGATTCAAGCAGTTGGTTTTTCAAAAAAGTTTAGTTCCCTACACGTAAATTTTTCGTTGTCTGATAAACAAAGTTCTACTCCAAAAAACTTATGGACGACAGTAAAAACATCACAAAAACGACAACGCATTTTGGCATAAAATATTAGGTACTACTTCTTACTTTTCTTAAACCATTTTAATATGATTTTAATTTACATACCTTTACAAGTATTTTCCAGTTTACAAAATTGTTATGTCCTGAAAAGTTTTTGTTTGACGACTAAAATTCTTTTCTTAATTATTTATGATAGATTGTCAGAAAATGCTTCAAAACAAAATATGATAACTTTGACAGCTCGACATGTCGTCACGAGGTGCCACCAGACTTTTGTGTTCAGCATTGGAGTATTTACTATTTTCTTCAAAAACCTGTCATTTTTTAGGGGAAATAGTACTTCAGGCAACAATGTCTATTTCATTAGTGTAACCGTGCTTTATTTTTTAGGAAAGGGATAGACGAGAGAAAAGAACAGGTGGCGAGAGTATAGCAATTTTTATTACAGCCTGTTTATAGAACACGTCAAGAGCGAAACGAAACCGGATGATATATGGACGAATACGTAATAATTAGCGTCCGTGTAACACGTTCCGGTTTTTTCGTTTAACTTACGTTGTGTTTCGTCTGAGTTTTTGTTGTGTCAAATCGAAGTGTTGCCAATGTATTAATTAATATTTTTTATTTACTTATTTTCATACAAATTTTTGGTTTTGGCCATAAACAGTGGTAACCCTGCTTTGGCGCTTAAAAAGTAACAGCCGAGTTTAATAAACAAAACAAAATTGTCAAGGCGAATTCATATAAGGTGGGAGCGCCGCTACAACAATAAAAAGAATAACTGGCACTTAAATGTGCAATAAACTTCAAAGCGCATTTAATTACTGCAATTTTTTCTCACCATTTTAATTAACGTTTTTAGTAGGCTTTGTTTTTTAAATTAGGTTAAAACTCTTGCTGTAATTATATTTAAAAATATTAAAAAAGAACTTTTATAATATAAAAAATACACTTTTGGTAGCTACATAACAAAATTAAGGAAATAGCGAATTCCTTAATTTTCGCTGTTAGCGGGAATGTCACACTATATATAAAAAAATAGTATACAGATTTTTTATATACGGAGTTTGACAATTAGGCTACCGGCGCAAAGCAATGAATTCTTTATCGCTCCCACCGTATACTTATTCGCCTTGATACCACCTGCTAAAATTAATCCGCCTTGAAAATTGTTATACAAGCAGACTTAAAAAATTTATCTGCTAAATAAAAATGGTACAAATAAAAATTTTAAAGTGTGAGTGTACATATTATATGTATAATTTAAATATAGTTGATGTATGCATAGATGTTTTCATTCATGAAAGTGTTATGATGTCCTTAATCACTGAATGTAATTTATTTCTTTATTATTATTTTTTTTTAAATTTTGGGAACTCAAAATAAATATAAGTTAAATTTTTTAAACGAATGGTATTTTTTCTTCGCACAGTTTTGATGTTTTTGACAATACAATGCGGGATACATAAACCAGAAAAAATTTTCATTTGTTACGTTTTTACAAAAAAATATGACATTCGCGTTTCAAAAACCCAAAAATGAAAAACGGTAACGTTTTTGTGCGTCTGAACAGCAAATTGTGTTCTGTTAACAGGCTGTTAGTTATTTGACTTCGCCGGCGATTGTGCTATGTAGAAGTACCAACAAAGGAGTCTGCGTGCTTTATTGTTAAATTCTGAATATGGATTTATACCATTAAACAGAAAATATAATTATTAATGTTTTTGGTTGACGCAGGGGCCAACCAGATTTGTAGTCAACTTGCTTACTACCTCATATTGTCCCCATAGCGCAGTGTTTGTAAACTTGACTTGAAGTAAGTCCGTGAAAATACCATTTCCTTTACTATTAAATTTAACACGCTCTTAACATCCAAAACGAAATACTATATTGTACAAAAGATTGATGAAGGCATAACATTTCAAATTTTTCACTCCAATTTCAATTGGAATGAGGGGATACACTATCTTGATCCTTCTCACTAAATCACTAAAAGTTTAATTAAAGGAATGTATTTTGTTGAATTTAAAATAATATTCCAAATACAAAAACCCACGAACTCAATTAATTGTGCGTACCACAGTAATAATAAATTAATTTTCAATATTTTCACATTTAACGCTTTGAAGCTATTTCAATTTAAATAATTATAATAATAATTGGTATATATTGTAACTAACCACATATATGCATATATACATACATACATCCTTACATTAATGGGTATTAAAGAGGAAGAATATTATTTTGAAAAATCTTCTATAATGCTAACTAGGATTTAGGAAAAGGGAATTCCCGTGAAAAGCTATCCACAATTTCCCGAGAAATTTTAGCTAAATTCCCGGGAAACGGGAAGTTTAAGATCATTAGCACTTTAAAAAAATACACTGAATGTTTTTCAAATTTTTTGGTTGTGACATTTAAAATCTTTCAAATATCTTTGAATTCTACCTATATCTATCAATACATCTGTACATGAAATATTTTTTGAAAAATTTGATGTTGGTGTAGATAATAATTGATATGGAATGCAAATCACCTCTTTTTGGATTTTCATCTATCTGTCTGTTCTTTTGTGGGAGGTCCTTTAAAACCTTTGTTCATATATAGAATACTTTTTATTTCATTAAAATATGTCATTTCGTTGAGAAACAAGATATAACAATGTGAAGTCCCCAACTTTATCGGTATAATAGTACTAGAACAGTTGTCAGTACATTTTATTTTTGTAAATGGATATGTTTAAAAACAATTTTTTTTAAATTTGAATATTAAGATAATTAGAAATGGTACGCGGATGAAGTCGTGGGCACTGCTAGAAAGATATAAAACAGAAGTTACTAATTTGTTTAAAAAAGAATTTATGTTATTAGAAGGCACTAACATTTGAAACACGAACATGAATAATCTTATAACGAATTGTTGAAAAAACTTACGTCGGTAGAAAAGGGGTGTTTTCTTTTGTTCGAAATTTTGCAACGAAAAGAAGTAACAATATGTCTAGTGAATTGTTAAATGCAGTTTTCAGTATTTTAATCTTTGTTATCTTTCGTTATGTTGTACAAATGTGTATATGTATGTTTTGTCAAGGGAACCGTTTTTAAGTTTTATAAGCTATTAAAAATATATTTAACAATTATATTTATTGTTTGTTTTTGTTTTAATAAAGCTATGAATATTTTAATACTATTTCATTTAATAAACTTGGTTTCTTCAAGTCTTGCTTTTTTCCCGAAAATCCCGAGACTGCAAAAATTTTTTTCTCGTTTCCCGGAAAATTCCAACCCCTAAATGTTAACGCAACAAACATTTTGAACTTTTTTCGAAACTTTGTTGCCCTTGGCTGTAGTGTTTTGGTACAAACTTAAAAGCCATTGGTTTGAAATTAATGTTTATGTTACTTACTGTAAAAACATACATATGTATCTCAGTTCTAAATAATAATATTAAGTTAATTGGATTTATTCCGCCAGTAAATAAAATACTGTTGTCATAACTTTCGGTGAAGACCGTCGTCACTAGCTGCTTATTTGGTACGATTGGCGAGCGCTTTCGATGTAAAGACATCATTTTCAAGCCGCGTTTTGATTAGTACTGGTTAGATAGTGTAAGGTGTTTGTTGCATAGATAGTGGTGGGTTCAGGTAGTTTTGTCGGTTAGGATGGTGTCTATTTAAAAATGGTATTATGCAGGTAGATTGCCTGATATCTGGCATGTTTATTGAAGGTATATAATTTTAATATTTCAGTCTTTTATTATTGAGTAGGTAAGTGTGACCATCTGTGGGTGTTTTTTGTTTGTAAGTTTGTTTTAATAGTTTTAGTGGTGTAAAAATTGTGTGGGAGGTTGTATTTACCTGTTCGTTAATAATATCTCCGTTAAACGTTCGTGTTTTGTATATTTTAATGTTTTCAAGAATGTCCAGTCTACGTCCTTTTTTACTAGAATATATTAACGTCATACATTCATCTATTTCCCTTGGCTCGTGTTCATGTGTGTTAAGGTGTGTGGCGTAATAAATTTGTCAATTGTCCAAAATGAAGGAACAAAGAAATTTGATTTCAGGGTTTTAGACTCTTTGGTAAAGTTAGGACCTAAAACTTCTCTCATAGTCGAAGAGGTATTAACAAAGTATTAAAATCAGCTATTTTGGAAATAACTCGAGAAGATTTTCGACACCTTCGTATTCAAAAATACTTCCTTTTGTTATAAAGTTTCAGCACTTAGACAAGCTGCATAGTCGCGTAACTTATTACGTTTATTTAGCAAACGGGACTTAATAATTTATGCCATATGTGGCAAACACTTCTAACGTAACATAATTAGAACACACTGTATCGGACAGTATTTCCCCAACATATTTTTTCCAATCCTTTTACTCAATATTTTGAAACACAGGTCCACAAACACTTTTCTTTATTAAGCATTCACGTCATCACTCTTTTCATTACCACCTGATAGGCATAAATCCAATTTCAATACAAAATGTTTGTTAGGTAATTTATTTTATTACAGAATAAATTAAGATGTTGATATACAAACATCATACAGACTGATGTATACAAAATCATTGTTCTATATCCATTGAAATAAATAACAAGGTATTTGGTTATTTACAGAAAACATTATCATGGAAAATGATGTTGTTTCAGAAAGGATTTTCTAAAAATCAACCAGCAAAATACAAAGAAATTTATTGTGTTTTCTTTCCCTCGGAATAATGAAAATATTTTTGTTTTCTATTTGTATGTCAACATTTTTATACAAACAGTGGCAATCCAATAAGTTCTTTAAATTTATATTTCAACCTTATTTCTTTTATACAAAAATAAGACAATGCAACAATGAAGAAGTAAACACAAGAAAACGACTCTATTTCTGTTTATTGAAACCATGCTTAAACCAGCCGAAAAATACGACTCTCCAGCAACCGGTGCTAGAGAACGATATACGTCAATAACTAAATCTCATTCCTTTTATTTTAATAACAAAAACATGACAAATTATAAATTTATCAGTCACATTCGGATCGGTTTTGTTTTACTTTTTGCAGATTGCAATCGACTTGTTCATACCAAAATAATCGACGAAAGGATGTTAAATCGACGAAAGGATGTTAAATGAAAATAAATTTAAAAACAAAAAAAAATCTTAAATTCATGAACATTATCTTTCATTTTGTTTTATGATAATATAACTAATATAACAGTTTTTATTCGAAGTAGAACAAATTTGATTTGTTTTAACCCAGAATAGAAAAAAATGTTTTGCTTGTCAAAAATGCTTTTACTATCACTGAATATACTTTATTCAATTGAAAAGAGCACTAAAGAAACTCTTAATTTTATATTTTGTGAAAGAATAATTTCTGTATCTTCAACCACTTTTGATCGAAATTGAATTCTTTAACAATATATTTTGCACGAAAAACAATAAAAAATTTTAAGGTTTTTATATTTTGTTTATTTCTCTTTGTCGACGCATATTCTGGAATATATAAGTACATACATATTTATATATTTTTTTTCTTTTAAATTTATTGGGGTATTGATGGGATAAACTTAATATTAAATTTTATAAATACATAAAAGTTTTCCAAACCTAAATAAAATAAAATTAAAAATAAAAATAATTAGAGGCGAGACAAAATTGATAAAGTTTACTTGTTGCACAAAATGAAATGAGACTGTTTTCAAAATTGCTTTTGAAGAAACTTTTTGTTATGTCCACTACTTGTATTGGTTACTTTCTTTTCACACATTCAATTGTACATATGATACATGTGGCATATATATTATCTTATAATCTTCTCTGGTCAGGTTCATTTCTTTACAAACAGACATTCAGTAATTTAGAGTACATTGGTCAAATGGCGAAGGAACATTTGTTTAAACTTAAAATCCCAAATTTCTTCAAATCTGTTTGTTATTATGGTTACTTTTTATTATTTCAGATTTTATTAATTTTTGAAGCTGATCCTGTTATTATTGTATTTGATTTTCTAAGTGGACGTATAGAGATTGTCAAGTCACAATTTCCTGATGGCAGGATGACGCATAGGACAATGAAATTCGAAGATGACGAATTATGACAAATGGTAAATTACACAGATTTTGTAGAAATTTGTTTGTTGGAATCTTTTTGTTTAAATGACTTTGAAATTGCAAAGAATTCCTTTGAAAATCCCATTAAAATGTAAGAGAATGAAGTGGTTATTGTGTCTGTTTTGCTGATTTATGCAAGACTGCATTGGTATGTATATGTGTGTATGTAAGTTCAATTTCCGAAATTAGTGATATTGAAGAAAAAAGCACGACCATATGAAAGTGTTGAGCAGTCAGCCATACATACACATACTTATTTATTTATGGTGTTTTGGAAAATTTATAAACAAGCTCAAAAGGATTGAAAGAAAACCAAGACAGAACAGACTAAATAGCCAGGTGGTAGCTTAGAAGTACAATTTATGTGAATGACAAACTTACACATAAGAATAACATGTACATGTAAAAATATTGTAGTATAATTGTGTAAATGAGTACGTTTATACACTCACACATATGGGCATTGAATTTGTACAGTGTGATATTAAAGGTTTTTATGGGAATGGACTGATAAGCACTTACCTGACTCTTCATGGGGTCTGTATTCACTTGGCACATATAACTACCCGAATCATTTAGTTGTACGTGGGATATGTGAAGTTTCCAGGTGTTGTGGCCATTGTGTGTCACTGATAATCTCGGATTTAAAGACACCATATGGGTGTGAATACCAAGTATTGCTTTAGAATCGGATTTAATCCAGGCAACCTAAAATATGCCAACAAACAAAGAATACAAACAAACCAAACATAAATGACATTATTAACCGCTCACACACACATATACATATTTAAACATACTCGTATGGATATGAATAAACATTCTTATAACTAAAATGGTTTCAAAACCCTTTTATTAAAACATATTTATTCATACAATGCTCGTATGAGGATAATAAGTAGATACTCGACCACACATATTGTTTGCATATAATTGTGTTTGTTAGATTTAAGTTTAAAATATGTCTTACTAACTGTGTATACGATTATATATTAATGTCTATATATATATATATATATATACATATGTATGTGTTTATTTGTTGATTTACTAACTAAACTTTAAACCTACATATAATTTTGAAAAACGCATAAAGTAACAATTGCAAGTGCCAACAATGGTGTTTTTGAACACAAATGCAAGCTATAATACACAAAAATATTCATACACTATATCTATTGTAATATACTGATGATTTTATAATGTAAAGAACAAAATCTTAGTTAATGGGTAGCCTCAGCCTCAATCACTGATAGTTTACACTAATTTAAATCAATTTGCTGAAAACTTGGCTCTTACTTTAAGGGTAATTTAAGTAGAAGCAATAGAAGCAATCAAATTGGGAATACACAGAGTAATGCAAATATTTAACCAATTAAATCGGCAATATCTGTTTATTGATTTGTGTGTTTATTTAATGTTTCCACATATATGCTAAGCTTAATGCTTATTGACGTTATTAAAAAAAAAAACAGTAATATAATTCTTTCCTCTTGACCTAATATACAGATTGTACCACAAATTGCGGACGGAAACTTGATAGCGCATATATTGCAAAGGCCAATCAGCTGACCCAGATAAAATAAAAACAGTACAAATGAACTAGTTTATTGGCACCAACCGTATTTTTTCTGAAAATATTTCCAAAACTTTATTAGTAAATCACAAAAATATTTGTTTTTAAAATCGTCAAAATTCAATTAAAATCTAATTGATGGCGATGCCCCAGGCGAAAATAAAAATTGCCTAGTTTAGTTAATAATTTCGTAACAACCCTGAATGCCGACGTTTATCATGTGTTTTATAACGAAAGGGCACAATATGGATATCGTGAGAATAGTAACTAAAAGACCTGTTCAATCTAAAAGAAATTTAAGCTGAAGTGAGCACAAAATATAGGTAGACTTTGTCCGAGGCAAAGATTTTCTCCTCTTTGGTATGATCAAATCTGGCTTCACTTACTTAAAAAATCTTACATTACAAATCACAAGGTATATCACCAAAACACAAAATAACTTCACAAAAAGGCACAATTTACTCTTAGTGTTTCTAGAAAACGCATTGTAGCTCCCAATAGATAATAATTACTTCAATATATCTACAGCATCTAATAGGACTTTTCATAATATTTTTATTTTTTTCACTCGATATATGTTTAAAATTGCTTTCTACACCCACTAGATAATTTTTTATTTTATCTTTTTTTGGAGCATTGCCACTAAACTAGATTCAAGCCAAATTGAATTAAAAAAAAATGTTTTCCATTAATTTTACGCCGTTTACACACACCCATACATTCACACATTAATGAAAATAAAAATTGTTATCAGGCAGTTGCAAATTTCACAGAACGTAATAATGATAAAAATAGAGTAGAAAAAAATATTTGCGGGCATAAAAGCAAAATACATATAAAAAAATACTTACTTTATATTGTCCCAAATTATTCACGACGCATGTGAATGAAACGTCGCGACCCTGAGGTACTGTTATATTAGGAAGCAGCGATAAAAACTCTGGTTCCGGTTCATCTAGTTGATTATGGCCTGCAATAAAAATAAAAATTGTATAGAACATTTTTATTAAAACAAATGTGACCATGTGTTCTGACCAAAATCTTAAGAGCAAATTAAAAATAAAAACTTTTTACAACAGTGCTATGCAGTGAATTTTTCAATGACAAATGTACATTTTAAACTAAAATATAATTTTTCCACAAAAAAACTCATGAACATGTAAAACAAAGTGAAAAAAATACCCAGCAAAGAATTTGGGAAAAGGTAATCGAGTGTGGAATTAAGCATTTTTGGCGGAAGTACTTCCCAACTAGATTACCAACCTAATGATTTTGACAAGGCATGAGACTTTAATAATCAGTTATTGAGAACTAATAACAATGATTATTACAGGAAATAATAATAATTATAGTGCGAATTTCTACTTCCTTTATTTGCGAACTAGTGTAATGTGTTTTGTAAGCGAATAACAAAATTTGGCAATCACAAAAGTAAGCCATTAAATGGCAAGTAAGGTAATATACGCCAAAAATTTTTTTTCACATGCATGAAAATGTCTTAACCCTTTGACATAATTGCCTAGGGGTTTTTGCTTCATATTATTTTTCGCGTAAATATGTTCAAAAGTGAGTCATAGCGGAGGGTTGGGGCAACAAAAATGTGATAGATGATATTTTCCTGTATTGCCTGATTTGCTCGAGTTTGGCTAAAACTCGGGTATATTTTTTGTGCAACTCTTACCTTTTAGAAAATATATGGTGAATGAATAAAGAACAAGCCCGTGTAATGGGGCTTCAAACTATATAACGTAGACATATACACTGGAAAAAATTTATCTGTGGAGCACAGTCTTGGTGAGTCTGTGGTTTCGCAGTTATGTAGACCTCTCGCAAAGAAAGAAGTTGAAGTTTACTTCGATAATTTTTGTACTAGCATTAACTTGGTGGACATTTGAGATAATGGCATGTGGCACAATTCGCAGTAATAAAAAGCACCTTCCAAAGCAGTTTCCGGCCGATAAAAGTATGAAGTTTGGGGACATAAGCTATTTTACATCCGATAGTATATCCGTAGTCAAATGGATGGATAATCGGAAGTGGGCAGTGTAGATCTGATGGTTCAACAAAAAGTTTATTAATTGCTCTTTAATCTCTTCGAAATACATATGTGTTCATTATAGCTACGTGGTATTTAGCAAACTCATGTCGGATAACAGCTTTGCGATAAACGTAACTTCGATTGATTTTCCAACAGCTTTAGCAAAGGAATTGATTAGTGATGTTTCTCCAAGATCGCGCAGGTTCCCAGAAGCAATCAGAACTAGAATTACTTCTTTAAACCAGCCTAAATCCTTCCATAAAATGGAAAAGCGTGAACTTTTGAAACGATGCATCCATTGCGCTAGCCATGACAAATATAGCCGCAAAAACGTATTTTGTATTGTATGCAATATATTCCTTTGCTTTACATCATCTGGTGACTGCTTTGGACAGTACCATGTACAGCACTTTTTATCATAAATTTGTAAAAATTCTTTGTAAGTTACTTTTTCCATAGTTTAAATAAATAAAAAATGTATAAAACGTCATAATTTTTAATAAAATTTTTTTCATAAAAAATTCCCTTTCAACCCAGAGGCAAAAACATTTGCCAAGAATAATAACGGATAAGGAGTTGGGGGGCCAATTTTTTTTTGCATAACTATTATTGGGGTATATTTTATGAAAATAAAAAGTAAAGAAAAATCGCTCTGGCAGAAAAGTTTGAACCTCAAAGGGTTAAAGCAGAAAAATTTAAACAATAACCTACTGAAAAATATTAATACTAATGTTAGAATTATATATTTATTAAAAACATACGAACTGAAGGTTACAACTTTTGTATTGAGCGAATAATTAATGAAATGCGTATGTGCATGAGATACAACAAAAACAGTATATGCATTTTAAATATATTATAGTTGCATACAAGATATAAGTATTTGATAAACAACCCATGTGAGTAAAGAGTTTCCCTTCAATCCTTAAATATTAAATTAAATATTTGTAATAATCCAATTGATTTAATGCATATCCTCTTAAGCTCTAAGTAAGCCACTAGTGTTTGTAAAATCACTAATTAGGTGTTTTAATATTTGTCTAATGCAGTAAACAAAATGGTTTATTCCGCATTTAATGAGGTCCTGCGCCTAGCCATAAATCGTCCTTAACCATGATTTTGTCACCAGGAAAACAATAGGCAAAGGTAGAACCGTAATTGAAGAAAGCATTTTGCTTTGTAAATGGAATTAAAAAAACACAAACAATTATTGATCAGTGATATGCCATCAAAGCTCTTATAAGCTTTTTGAAAGTTACATAACAAAGCATTATTTCTTCAAGCATATAAATATATATATATATATATATATATATATATATATATTTTTTTTTTTTTTTTTTTTCTTTTTATTTATTATTTAATTTTCTTATTACAATTATATTTGTTTATTTATTGTTTATTTATTTATTTGAATAACTTACCTATTATTTAACATGTGTATATTTGAACTATTGTATTAAATAATTTTGCTATTAAACGCAATTTATCATATTGCATTACTATAAAAAAACATTAATTTAATTGACTTATTTTTATTTATTTCAATAACTTACCTATTATTAGTTTACCTTTGAACTATTATATTAAATAACTTTGCTATTTAATTAATTTAATATTGCATTATTATACAAAAGCCTTAGTTTTTAAATTCAAAATTAACAGAAGAAATGCAGTTTCTGTGTGCACTGCTCTTTAATGCATCTCTGTTGTTTTACAACTATTCCTTTTGTTGTGATTATATAAAGATTGAGTGTGTGCGCACACAAGCAGAAGTACGTTTAGGTGTACTCGTGTGTGTAAAACTGAAAGCTATAAAAGGCAACCGATCGCTGAATACAAAGGCAGTTGGTCGACAGCTCGTGCTTTTGTAAGAACAATATTGGTCGTTGCACACAAGAACTAATATTATTTTCTTAATATAGCGAGATTTGCTACTGGCATTGGACACATAACCAGTTGAAAAGCTTAGAGCAAATCGTTGTTGGAATGGCAGGAGTAGCTCTTGTTGTTGGACACATCGTCTAGGGAATATTCTGCCCCCCCAAATACACAACGAGAAACTGACCATATAGGCATCGTAACCCCTCGACTTAGAAGTCGAAGAAGCAACCACACAAGGGCACCACCCGAGCGTGGGAACAGAGTAAATTGAGGGCAGAAACACGGCCCTAAACGACCAATAATAGAATATAACATGTTAATCTTGTGTTTTACTTGTGTATACGACCCTGGACTCCGCTGACCCTACCCCAGCGAGAACATGCCGTTACAAAGTTAACACCAAATATATTTAAATCTATCAAACTAAAATAGTTTTCCCACATTTACAAAGCTGACGTTGCGTCTCTACCCAACATTCCAACTGCAACTTAGGTATGTTCTCATCAAAACTGCTGACGTAATGTCTGGAGTTTTCACAAGCAAACACGAGAAGGTGGCGTGATAAATAAAAACAACATTCATACCTGAGGTGTTTTGTTAGAGTAGTTGATAAGATAAAAATATTTTACTTCAAATATACTGTACTTTTGCTTTTGAACAATAAAGAAGTTGTGTGGATAAAAACCACACAACAATCATAAACTTTTTTTAAAACAAAGTGCGCACAGCGAAACTAATTGGCGCCCGAGCAGGGACCTGAGGAAGGTCCTTAAAAAAATTAAATAACAAAATTAAAGACAAAAAGATTCGAACGAGTGATGAAGCCTGTCAAGCACGAGAGCGCGGAAGCATTAAAGCTGTCAAGTGACTTTAAAATTGTATAAAAGAACTAAACAAAAAGTGACTTTAATATTTGATTAAAAAATAAATAAAAGTTGTAAATCGAGCTTAAAAATTCATAGATTAAAAGTAAAAAAAAATTGAGTTACAAAATAAAGAGTAATGTAAAAATAAAAGTTAAAAAGTGTCTATAAATTAAATATAAAAGTTCAAAATGGACCAAAAATTAGTATAAAAATAAATAAAAAGTAAGTTTAAATTAAAGTTAAATAAAAGCCAAAAACGGACTATAAATATACTATAAAAATTAAAGTAAAAAAAGTGAATTTAAATCTACATACAAGAGAAGAAAAAAGTTTAAAAATTACTTAAAACATATAACAAAAAAAAAGTGCGACATTAAACCATCAAAAACAAATATTAACTAAATTCCAAATAAACAGCGCGAAGCATTTAAACAACCAAGCCAAAAGATCAAACATAAAAAAGAATATGATCACCTTTACATCATCTTCCGGATGGTAGTGTAAGAAATTATTTATTTATCATCGTACAGATAATATTTAGTTACTATTGGAAAGTAGAGCAACGGAAATCCGTTTTATTTAAATTCAAAATTAACTAGACTTACGAAAAGTGAAATTAAAAATTATTGTAAAAAAGCAGCCATCAATTAAACATATTATAGCGAAAGAAAGTATTAAAACTGTCTTGTTTAAGTTTTTCTGTTCTCTCTAAAATTAATATTTCGTTACTGCCATACCTACGGTTCCCTCCAGTGATACAAGCAATAAATATCACCACAGAATTTTTTGCGCATAATTTTTGAGAAGTTTTTTTCCTTTCAAGCTATTTTATTTGGTAAGAGTTTTTTTATCTGCCTGATGAAATAACATAAAGACTGAATATAGCACTAACAATCACACAATATAGTAGTGCTGCTACCTCAGCCGTTCTTTCCGGCTAAACAAGTCACAGAGAAAATAAATTAAACAAATGATAGAATGAATAGAAGGGACAAGCGATGATAACCAGCTTCACGAAGGAACAGATAAACCTATACGAATGGTGAAACTGGAAGATATTGAATAGGATTAGATATCGTATGCTCTATACGTGACTTTTCCGAAAAACCTGAAGAATTTACTTTCTTGCGAAAGTCACTGGATAGGGTCTTGGAAGAGATTAAAAGTCTGCGTAGCACAGCGCGGTATTACGCATTTTTGCATGTTATCCAAACCTAGATAATCGGCGTTGCCGACATGGCATTTGAATCTTATAGAACTCCGAATCAACAAGTGTTTGATGATGTACTATTCAGATAGGCGTTACAAAGGAACTTTGGAGGAGCAAATGACAGAACTGTGTTAGGGAAGCAATAATAAATGAATTCTTTTAAGCTGCATATCAGCTGGTAGAATTGATAATCTGATAATGTATAAGGTTTCTTGCTTGGATCTGGAAGAAGCTGGCCTAATAAGCTAGACCAAAAATAATAGGGAGAAAGCTTTGGACTCCTTTATAAGAGGTCTTAGCGGGGATAATTTTTTTGGAGTATTTAAGAACCGAATCTTTACCTCAGGCATTGCACATACATATGCTTGAAATAATTAGACAACATCACGTTTCGCAAAAATTATGGTCAAGGACATACCTCTAAGGTAGTAGTTAAAAAATACAGGATCGGCATAGCGAAGTCGCAAGTTAGATTCCTATCTCGCTCGTACTGGTGCTACCAATACCACAGCGATACCACAGTGATGAACTTTAATCCAAATGTAAAACCATTCGGTAACCAAAATAAATTTCCCGGGCAACTACTTTGGCCTAGTTACCCTAACATAGGATGAGGTATAACAAACCGTTTGGCGTGGAACTGATGGATATTGATCATTCCACTCAAACTTAGCAAATTAACTATATGGATACACAACAAAGCAATCAGAATCCAAAGAGATCTGCTAGCTAGTTCTTTTGAATACCGATTAACAAAATGCAGCGAAACTTTTATATAAACGCTAATTACGTACCTGAAAATAAGTGGTAAACAGAGTAGGAATTTACTCATGAATGTGCAGCATACGTGCCAAAATTTGTATACATGCAAATGAGTAAGAGCTAATTTTTTTGTGTGCCTACTTAAGGCACATGTGCAAGTTCAACTTGCTTAGGCACACTTCATGTGCCACTATTAAAATGAATGGCATATTTTAAGTGCCGCTCTTAAAATGAATAGCACATGAAGGTACACGATCTTGCACTTTAACATATGTCGAAGACGATGAAGTATAATGATAACAACAAAAAATCATTGTGTTTTGTTGTTATTGTATGTGTTTAATATTTACCCACATGAAAATAATTTTAACTGCGCAGTTTTACAAATAAAAAAGATTTTTCTTGCGTCTTTCATCAACAGGCAGTAGTTGATTAAAAACACAGTCTGCAAAATCGTTATTCGAACACTACTATTTTATTTATTTTGTTTTAATCTTTTATTAAGAGGGCCTTAATTTAACTGAAAATCAGAGTAAGAAAAAATCAAGTTTGCTATTTATTACAGATCATTTTAAATATAATAGTACTAGATATGAATGTATAATGAGTACGTAGAATATATTCCGCTATTTTACTTAATTTGTTAGTTATACTAGAAAAATCTTCCTAAAAGATCAAAATGAGATAATGATTATAGTTAGTAATAAAAAAGAAAATTTATACTAAAATTCTCAGAATTTTTCCAGCTGTTCTTGGCTTTACGGAAGTTTAAAAGTTGAGAATACAGCAGTAGATGTAAAATTTCATTTTTTAGCTAATTAAAAATATTAATCCCTTTAAATTGAAAGAAAAGATATTCCCGGAAATTCCACAATTTTATGGCCCATAAAATGTTAAAAATGCAATATACTTTAACAGGTATATAACCCATTCGCCTTGAAATTTACATAAAAAGCATGTTTATTATTCCACGTCAAACGTGCACATAAGTCCATACTCGTATGTATATTTGTGTATATCGTGTTCACTAATACGGTTTTCATGTTAGGCAAACCATTACCTGTATATCCTCAATAAACAAGAAGAAATTTTCTAGTATTTCTTTTTTAGGACTTTTTGCTGTTACCGCCGGCACTTGCTACTTATATTGTGATCGGTATTCGCGCAAATAAGTTCTTTTATTCTTTCCTAAAATGAGTTATGAAAGTAAATTTTTAAGAGTTATTAAAGATATTAATAAAATTGTTTGCCTTGAATGTGAAAAAACTTTAAGTGGCATCAATGTTTCTAATATTAAAAGACATTATAAGCTTATCCATAAAAAAGACATAGCTGAAGAACAAAACAGTGAAAGTGGCGATGAATGTGTACCCGCTAAAAAACGAAAAACTGATGAAATCACACGAATTAATATTGATAAGAACCAATTTTTGAAATGTTGTGTTGGCTTAGTTGCAGTAAAAAACTTACCATTTAGAATTTTTGATGATTCTGAGTTTTTTAAAGTATTGATTTCACCATATGAGAAAAAGTTCAATACAATTCCAAAAATATTATTAATGTTCTTGAATACTCCTGTGCAAAAATTCAAGAAATAGTGGCAAACCGAGTGTAAAATAAAGTGGTGTTCCTCAAATTTGATATATCTAGCAGAATAGACAAAAGCATTCTTGGAATAAATATTCAATATATAAAAGATTTCAAGATATATCTCAATACACTTGGTACAATACTTTAGTTTTATTTTAAATCTTATTACAGTAGTTTTCGCTTATAATTTTTGTGGACTATAAGCGAATTAGGACTATAACCGAATTTCTTTTTAAGCCACTTTATGGACTATAACTGAATCCAGATATAATACACATTTTGGACTATATACAAAGTATGCAATTTCTTCAATAAAACCACTTTTTTTTAACAAAATAAAATTTTATTTAAAATATAAGCAAATATTGATTTAAGTAAAATTAATAGTTTAAACAAAAACCTTAACATATTATTATTATTTATTGTAATTCAAATGCTTTAAAAGCTTATTGTAATAAAAAGTTGCTGGAAATCTAAATAAAAAAGGTTGCCAGCTTGTTTAAAAAAGGTACTAAAAAACAGGGTGGACTATGTGAAAATTTTTTCTATACAATATTAGCTATGCATGCAAAGAAAAGTTGGCCTTTAAACGAAAATGGACTATAGGCGAAGTGGACTTAAGAACAAATAATTTGTATGAAATTCTAAAAAACCTGCAAGTGAATAGCACTGTTTTGGCTTACATCCGCTTTTGGCCTTTAAGCGGAATGGACTATAAACGAAAAGTACTGTATGTATTCACAAAATTATTTTGTTAGGCATGATACGATTACAAAAACGACATAAAGCCTCATATCTGAAAGAAGAAATCTTGGGATGCCTAAAGACTTACCAGATCGAGATTGAGCAAATTTATTCCCGTACGACCGACAATGGAGCAAACATGCTTAAAGTAAGCCAAGAACTCCAAGAAATGCAAGAAGAGCAAATCGGTGAAGAGAAAAGTGATGAAGAAAATAGCGCTTCAGAAGATACTGATGACAGTATTCACAAAGTACTCAATTCGGTGTTATTGTGTTGCGCACACAATACAACTTTCTGCTTACGATGTCTTGAAAAACCTTGAAAATCGCAGCTTTAAGCAGAAACTGATGCTTCAAATGAATAAAAAAAAACTTCCGCTCGATACTGATGTCCTTAGTTATTGGAAAACCACGGACGATAGCGATATTCAGAAAATTGTAGAAGTGGCACTAGTAGTACCAGCTACACAGGTATCCGTGGAAAAGGCTTTCAGTGCATTGCCTTTGGTTTTGACTAAATTGAGATCGAAGCTTAATAATAAAACGTTGAGTATTCTACTTATAACCGAATTAAACTTTCAAGAACTTAATGCTCGAAATATTCAATTTAGTTTGACTGATTAAGTTATAATTTAAGCGAACAAAAAATTAAGCAAATGTATCGTAAATAAATTTATAAAAAACAAAAATACTTTTTTAATTAAACAGTAAATTTTCAAATACATAAATGCCATAATCATAAAAATACGGTAGTTTGGAATTCGTTTTTTGACAAAATTTTGATACAAATTTGTCCTAAAATATATTTAAAATTTATTTAAATAATTTTTAAATACGGCTGTTTGTCTTTGCACACTTAAATACATATATATTTTCAAATTATTTCATAGTAAACGTGCCCGTGCAATTTATTTTTACGACTAATTAATCAGTAAATTTAGTCCTTTAATTAAATTAGAATTTTTATGATTTAGTAGTTAAAACAATCCAAATGAACAACATCATTTAAAATTTAGTTACCTGCCGTGGGTAACAAAAAAATGGCTGTTCAATGACTTAAATTATTTTTATTACTAGCACCAAATTGAGGGGTAGGTACTTTATTCTTTATTTAGGTATAAATAATATTGTTTTATTGTTATTATTAAAACAAGACAAAAATATTGTCTATACTTTCCTAAAAATGTTTAATTCCTAAAGGCTGACTTCATAAATGCAGTTTGCAATGTAACTTGGCAATGCATGATGTTCATAAAAACAGTAAAATTAATTTTGGCAATGCCTAATGTTCATATTTGCATGGCAACACTTTTACATGCGTATTGTTTGACAATTTCTTGCATGGTTTTTATTTGTGAATCTTTGTAAACATTTAAGTGCATTCTTTAATGGCGGCAACACAAGTTTGTGATAAATAATTAAATTTTGTGGTAGAAATGGCAGATTTCTGGTAATTTAAATCTAATTTAATATAAAAATGTTATTTAATATAACATTTTTTGTACATAGTGAAAAAAAATGGAATCACGAAAGAAAAAAGCTACTCATAGAAGTGCGTTTGAGGCATGAGCCAGATTTCACTGCAAAAAAAGGAAAAGAAACACAATTTGGGAGCAAATAATGCGGGATATCAAGGAAATTGATAGCACTTTTCCATTTTCTCAAAGAACATACAAAAGAATAAAAAAGCGCAACATCACATCTGGGGAGGCCGCTACAAACTGGGAATTCTTCGAAATGTTGGATGAGGTCTTCGGCAGTCGTAGTAGCGTTCTGGTACCTAGTGAAATGATCGAAAGTTCCTTTCAAACATTAATGGAAGACTTCAACATCTGATACCCCCACGATGCATAATGTTGATGAATCTTCTCCAGATATTTCTACTCCTAGAAGTGCAACAAAAAGAAAGCGGTGCGATATCCTGGGTTTCTTAGACAGGGAATCTGAGGCTGATGCCAGACAAAAGAAAAAATTTTTGGACTCGGAGGCAGAAAAACTAGCAGTGGAGAAAGAAAAATTAGCCGAGATTAAGGAAATTCGTACCTTATTCCAGAAAATTATAGAAAAAAAATTAACTTTTATCTATTTTTAATTTAAGACTGAAATACTTTTTACCTGATAATTTATATTTACATAAGTATTTTTTATGAATTGAATTCATTAAAACGTAAAATAACAAGTATGTCTTTTAATTTACCGAAATTTTTGATATTAGGCCTAAAATAATGTTGCTAATGCATCTCTTTTTGCTTTCGCCTCTCTTTGTCCTGACAAAGTCGCTCCCTCGATTTGAGGTTCAGTGTTTGCTTCTTCTACTATTTCATCGTATATGTTGCCTTCATTATCAATAATTATGTTATGAAGGATCATGCATGCCATCGTTATTAACTTTGGTATGTGTGCACGTTGAACTTCAATGTACTTAAGTATTCTAAACTTCTTTTTTAATATACCGAATGCCTGTTCCACAACAACTCGAGTTGAACTCAGGATTGTGTTAAATTTCGATTGCATTGACGTTAAAAATCCGTTGTCACGGTAAGGCACCATAAGGAATGTCTCTAATGGATACCCTCCATCGCCCAACAAATGGCTATTGAAAGAAATATTTATTTCCTTGTTTATTATAGCTTTTCTAATAGAGCTCATTTGCCAAACTGTTGAGTCATGACATGCACCTGGGCATCCGATAAATACATCTATAAACCTCATATGACTGTCCACAATAGCCTGCAAAAAATCATATAGGTAATAAAAACATCTTCAGATGAAAAAATATTATTTTACTTGGGCAATAATTGAGTAAGTTCCCTTTCTGTTTCGATAACTAATTTCGTCTTTGATTGGCTGCGAAATCGGAATATGCATTCCTTTTATGCATCCTAATACAAAAGGAAAAGGATTGTGTCGAAGGTTTGAGAACTCTTCACTCGTTCGCCTTTGCTCAGATGCAGTTTTTGGGAACTTTATGACATCTTTCTTCAAGTGGCATATCATTTTTATTTTTTTAACAAACACCTTGTACGCAAGACCATGTGCCACACAAAAGCGATCACTGATATCTCTGAAAGAGCAGTTGTTGCTAAGTTTCCATACTGTTATTTGTAGAGCTTTTTGTAATGATATTCCAATACGTCCAAGTGTAGATGGATTCCAAAAGGGTTTTAACGCATTCTGTAATTTCTTAGATTTAAAAGTCTAATTAGTTTTTTAAAGTAATAGAATTGGATATTTTAATACCTCGAATGTACTTTTCTTCATCCGAAAATGAGAAAAAAATACGTCATCCTACATATTTGCGATAGTTTCACAAAAATGCAAATTTTTAGGGATTCTTCGTCTTGGGTCTTGTCTTTTCAACAATGCACAGGCGACGCTTCCTTTTATTTAAAATATTTTTAATCAAAGTAATGTTTTTATTCCTTTTGCCATTTCTGGAGATCCATTTAAATACACTTAAAATTAAAAACTTTTACTCCAGGAACAAAACTTTTGTCAATTATGCGTTCATAAATGTACTGAAATGTCACCGCATTATTTTACAAAGCAGTGTTGCCATACAATATTACTTTGCCTTGTAAACATTTTTCTTTGCAATGTTACAACGCAAACTGCATTTAGGAAGTCAGCCAAACTTTGTAACAGTTTCCACGAAAGATGTCATTATGAGTGTAATCAGAAAAGTACCTATTAAGTTAATTGGATTTATTCCGCAACAGTAGGAAAGTACCTACTTCATGGATCATACTAACATAGTTGGTTCATACTAACATAGTTGTTCACATGTTGTTTAAATTCAAAGTTTTCTGACTTTAATGTTGATTCCTTTTTTATATAAAGATAGATATTTTGCAAAAATATGTCTTCGAAAAAGATTAAAAGACGATCATAGAATATAGTATTTAAACTTTTATGGTACTAATTTGTAAATAAATGTTCAATTAAATCACGAACTCTTTAGTTGCTTATTTTATATTCAATTGCTTCGTGCTTTAGTAGACAATCTCCACTTAAAAATTGTCAAAATAACGTCAATTTTGTAACTTTTGTAAATGCACTCATATTGATATTTTTCGTGGAAAGTGTTACAAATACACATTGTTTTTTTATATTTAAAATTGCAATTTTTTTTATACCTAAACATACATTTTACATTTCATTGGAATTTATTTTAAAGCCGGTTTAGAAAAAAAATGTTTGAATGCATTCAAACATTTTAATCTTTACAGCTCTGGGGTAATTTATTAACACTTACAATAACAACAAAATACCACGATTTTTTGTTGTTATCATCGACTTCTTCGTCTTCGACATATATTAAAGTGCAAGATGGTGTGCCTTCATGTACCATTCATTTTAAGAGCGGCACTTAAAAGTGTGCCTAAGCAAGTTAAACTTGCACATGTGCCCTTAGTAGGCACGCAAACAAATTAGCTATTATTCGTGTGCATGTGCCTATTTATTTTGCACGCACATGTGCCGCACATGAGTGTGAAAATCCCTACCCTGGTAGTAAATATGGACACGCTGCTCACCTAAAGGTAGTGAGGCCAACGCACCTCTTTCCAGTGATGAACCGGACAATGTCATAGATTCAATGCGACAAGTTCGAGGTGCAGGAGATTGATATCAATTTCGTTAGATACGGGTATTATTAAGAACTATATAAGGTCGGATCTGGTGAAGAATCCGAGCCACAACGAAAAATTATTTTATGCCTAATCGGCTAATGGAGGAATAAGAATAACTCAACACAAATTTTTAATTTTTTTGGAAAGGCGCACCAATTAAATATTTTTTGTTACCAAAGTTCAATTCATTTGATGCTATACTGGGTAATGACACTATGAGGAAACTATCAGCCGCTATTCATACTTATTTTTCTAGAAAATTGAGAGCGAATAAGCATTAAACAACGAATTCCACAAAATGTAAATGCGATCGAGTTACGGACACAACATTTAACGAAAGGAGAGAGAACATCCCTTAAGAACATAGTGACACAGCATAGCCATTTATTTGCCGATCTGGACGAAAGATTAACTTATTCCACTGTGGTGGTAGGCAAAATAAGAACAGAGAACAATTCGCCAATATACGCCAAAAGTTACCCCTCCCTTTGACATAGAAAGTTGTCATGGAGGAAGACCGGCTATTGTGAGACGGCATTATAAGACCACCTCGATCCCCATATAACACTCCTATTTCGGTCGTACCCAAAAAAGGATGATTTTTCGGGAAAAGAGAAGCTTAGTTTGGTCGTGGATTTTAGAAGATTAAATGCTGTGAAAACAACAGACGAATATCATTTCCCGAATCAATAGTTTACTGTTTTGGATCTTAAATGCGGATACAGAAAAGACCGGCTTTCCAGTTAATAGCGGAAAGTATGAGTTAACTCGAATACTATTTAAGCTGAAAATGCCCTAGCAATTTTCCAAAGGACGCTGGACGACATACTACGACCGTTGATCGACAAAACGTGTTAGGTATGTCTACGTGGATGATATTATTTTTTTTAGTAAAGATGAAACATTGGAAAGAGCTCAAATGAATATTCTACTAGATAAATGCGAACTTTTTAAAGGAGACTTATAGTAACAAAAGAAGAAATTTAAGCGAATACAAAAAAGGTAGTATCGATACTGAATTTTAAATATTTAAAAACCTTAGGGGCCTTCATTCTTTCCTTTATTTATCCATTACTAAACGCGCTTTATTAGTGGTTACGCTGAAACTGCGAAACCTGTTACGATCTTGTTGAGGGAGAAGAAGAACGAGTATCTAAATCCGCAAATTACGCCACAAACGAACATGAGATGATGGCTACTATTTTGGACCTTAAGTCCTTAAGAAATTACTTACACTGTTCAAGAAAGGTTATTATTTATACCACAATCCAGCATAGCACACAAAGTTCTTTGGAAAATCTTATACCTAGCGTTGAAACCTCAGTCAACATATACAAGAACCCAATATTTATCGATGTCGGCGAAATGCTCTCATATCAATTCATATATTCAAAAGCATCTAATTGTCGAAAATAAGTAATAAGTAAATAAGTAGTTATAAATGTAGGTTTACACAGACAGTCATGAATGATATAATGTCAGATAATGCTCAGGAAAATATAATATTAGAGGAAGATAACAGGGCACATCGTGGAGAAAGCCAAAATCGAAAACAAATTATTGAAAAATACTATTTTCCGCGATTGTCAGGGAAAATCAATAAAATTAGTAATCTGTGCTCGACATGTAAAGAAGGCAAATACAAAAGACATCCGAACACTATAGAGTTAAAAAACACAAATTTTAACCTACCCAGGTCACCAGTCCATTTAGACATTTTTTCAATGGATCGTAACTAGTGTTCAATTAACGAATTTCCAAAATACGCTAAAGTAAAAATTAATATGTGGAAGGGCTGTAGAAGATGTTAGAAAACATCTAAGGGAAATAATATTTTCTAACTGAGTGCCAAAAAATATTGTAATGGATAATGAACCTGCACTGAATTTAGCATCTATCCTGTATGTTGAAAAACGAGTTAAAAATAAATGTAACCATAACACCGTCTTATCAAAACCAAGCAAATGGCCAAGTTGAACGTTTCCATCTATGGCCGAAATTATGAGATGTTGTAAGGAAGATGGCGTAACACTTTGATAAGCTTTTACAAAGATCGGTTAACGAGTATAATCACTCAATACACTCAACATTTAACAAGAGGCCAGTTGACTTATATTTTGGTAGAACTGTAGATTTTTCACCCCAGGAGGTAGAAAAAAACTTGACAGTCTAATACCGAAAGATTAAAATAAATACAAGAAAGGGACTTGGCATATCATAACAAATATAGGCAATCCATTAGAGATAATGTGCAAGGGCAATTAGTTTATGTAAGGTGTAATAAACGATTAGGAACCAAATTGAGAAAACGTTTTAGGCTGGAAATTGTAAAAAAAGATCGCGGCACGACCATTATAACTGAAAGTGGCCGAGTCTTTCACAAACTTCACATACGAAATTTAACATGAATTCTTGTAAATTTACTCTTTTTTAAACTAGTTTCAACAACGTTAAAGCGGAATTGAATATTCTCGACTATTCTAATACCAGGCTAATAACTATCCACACAAGCATAGCAAAAAGACAGAATGGGACTTTTAAGATTGAACATTCAATCGATGTTAGGCAATACAAGGACTTGATAGATGATCTAGAGTCAACACTGAACATGCAAAATACATACTTATAAGCATCCGATCCGTCCGCTCTTATTATAACAAACACTTGATATAAAGGAAATTCTAAAAGGTCTGAGTCCGAATAAGAGAAGGAGATCAATCCATTTTATCGGCTTTGCATAGAAATGGAGTGCTGGGACACCGGACAGTCACGATGTTGAAACTTTAAACAATAACAGACAGATGGTAATAAATCAGCTGCCATTGAAGAATTGTTAACTTTCGGAAGAGTAAAAATTTTAACTAATAATAAAGAAATTTTGTAAATTATAAGTATTCCAATTACACAAATAGATTTCTATTAAACATACACCACAAAACCAGTAAAATTTGGTAATTTAATAAACAAAATTGTATGTAATAAAATTGTAAATAGTAATGTTTTGTTTAGAATTAAAGATAATTGTAAAAGTGATAATGAACTAACTGTAATAAGAACAATATGGTCGAGTTAAAAGAATATTATTGTGAAACTTGTAATTGTTCCCACTATAAAAGAAACTGGAAGCGAATGATATTACTTCAATACAATGGGCATATTACAACAAGCGATGAAGACTCGTTAATACGACAATAACCATTAATGAATAAGAATACTTTTCACGAGAAATAAGTGAAGGTAAGCCTTCACCAGCCGCCATACAACTAAAAGCGATTGGTGCCAGAAGTTCTATCGTTAGAAAGGCTGCTAATGGTTGGAAGTGAAAAATAATGCATTGTAAGTAACACTTACATCCTTTGCAATAATAACATTTGGAATTGTCGTTGGCATTAAAATGTGGAAATGATATGGCCATCGAAAAAAAGAAATAGATGAACAACTTACCGAAACAATTATAGATATTCCATATAAAAAAGACGAGGTAGAAAGAAAACAGACAAGTATCTACAATCGCCATTCATTGTAAACAATCAGCATAATTGTATTTAAGGAGGGAGGATTTAACATCAAATATGTTTAAATCTCTCCAATATAAATGTTCTTCCTACATTTACAAAGCTGACATTGCGTCTCCAGTTATCCAACATTGCAACTGCAACTTAACCTTGTTTTCATCAAACTGCTGACGTAGCGTCTAGAATTTGCATAAGCAAACACGAGAATAAGGCGTGATAAATAAAAACAACGTTCATACCTTAGGTATTTTGAAAGGGTAGCTGATAAGTCAAAAATAATTTTATTTTTGTTTTTGAACAGTAAAGAAGTTGTGCGGATAAAAAACACACAACAATAGTAAATTCTTTTAAAGCAAATTCCGCTCAGCGAAATTAATTTGTATACTATAATTAAATCTAAATTAAATAACACATTAAGCAATAAATAATTTAAAATTCAAATTGTGTATCAGAAAAAAAAAAAGTTAAACAAGTGAAAAGTGCGAAAACATCAGCCACGACCTTTAAGTAAATATAGTTCTTTGTTCGAAACTTTCCCAGTGACTGCTTTATAACATTTGCTTTTGATTGCCGAAATTGTTGAAAAAGTCTTGCAGTATGCTCTACAGGTGGGTTGTGGTAATTGCCTACAAAAGTGTTGCTGCTGTAGGACGTTGATCAAAATGTGTGTTTGATTTGTTGTATAGCGATAAAATAACTAACTAATGTATATATTACAACTAAGTACGGCCAACATATTAGGTATAACGAAAATCAATCAGTTGTTGAAATAATAAGTTAATATCTTATGAGGACCCTTGTGATTAATGTGGCAAATGAAAATAATAATTCTAGCGAATGGTTACAGAATTACACAAATCAGTACGAAAAATAGTATTAAGAAAAAAGAAGTTGGAGCTTCTTCTGGGTTCGATTCGATAAAATGAAAAAAAAAATTTAAGGGCTTAACGCATAAATTATTTGAAGACTGATTGTAATCTCGTAAGATGCAAAGTGGCAAAAAAATTCAACGCTTAAAGATGGTGGTTTAAACTCTTTAGGGCAGAGAGCACACACCTCCCCTGTTGCTGGTATTTTCGTTTTTCACTCTAGTTCTGAAACATTAGACTGGATGAAAATATGACAATAGTAATTTAAAGTTGAAAATAAACTACATTAAACGTTGCACTGTGTGGTAGAATCTAAATATTTTACAACAACTCAGCCATTTTTAAAGGACTGGGACGACTAATTCTTAATTTGACACGACTATAGTAGAGGAGTGTATATGCTTAATTTTTGAATGGTTTATCCACTTTCCAGGGATTGCGCCATGTGGTTTCAAAATTGCGTACCTAGTCCCTGAAAATTTTTCCAATACTTCGCATTTCTTAAAATATAAATTTTTTTAAGTTATACATGGTTTTCAAGGTCTAGTTAATATCAAAAAAATATAACCCTGTCAAGTGATTGACACCTTTACTGCTGAAATTGCTGAAGAAGGACACCGAAGTTGTCCGAAATATTGAATACAAGCAAATTATAATTATTATTTAATAAAACAAAAAAGAGTTTTAATAATTAAAAATTAAAACACGGGGATATTAAATTAAAAAGAGCTGAAAAAAAGTCAGTCGTATACAGTGAAGAAAGAAAAATAAAATCAAAATTGATTATTGTTGTTTTTGCTTGAACTTTGATTTTTGTCTTTACTTTATTGTTTAGACAAAAATCTTTAGTTCATCTAAAATAATTGTGAGAAGTTTCTTGAAGAGCTAACAAAGCGGTAGCGAAACGGCCATCGAGACGTGCTTTCACCTCCAATAATCAACATCGGGAAAATAGCACAAAAAAAATTTTAAGTTTAATTGAAAAAGAGTTTTATTTAAATAAAAAATATTGACCTAGAGTCCGAAAAGAAAAATATGAATTAAATTTTTAAAGGTCGAATAAAATAACCCAAATAAAATTATTTTTTTCTTAATTGCATGTTTACGATATAAAATGACCGAGTAATTACCATATTAAATTTTTACAATACCATGATCTATTTATTAGGTATAATTTTTAACAAATTCTTTTTTGAATTCTTTATTGTTGTTGGCAAGCATTTTAAGAGGCGGTAAATTTTTTATTGTTTAAGCTAACTGTATGCTTGTACGTTTAAACTTAATCTCGTATAAAATTTATCATCCTTGTAAATGTGATGTCCTGCAATATGACCTCTTTTACATTGAATTTTTGATCTTAGCACTTCTGATATTATCATATAAAAAAAAAATCGGACGAAAATGTAAGAAATGCCAAGCATTACAAAATTTTGCAGGCGCAACGTATCCAACTTTGAGACCATAAAGCGCCACCCCTAAAACGTGGGTCGTAACCAGCTTCAAAACTTATGTCAAATTTTAGATCAATCATCCCAGCCCTTTTCAAATAGCTGAGTTATTCTTAAAATATGTGGGTCCATATATCGAATGTGTTTACCGTATGCAACATGCTAACGGGAAATGAGCATTTCACGCTTTTAAAATTTACTTAGAGCGTGTATAACTATGTCCTTTTTGAACCGTCAAAGACAGATAGTTGAAAATGACACAAGATGTGTTTTTCTATGTACGATATAACAGGAAGCATAAAACAGAACTTAAAGTTCAAAGTTAATGGCTGCCTACATAGGTCACTTATTTAGACCCTAAAAACGGGTGTCTTTACAGGTGATATAATTTAATGTATATGGACTTGTTTCTTGTTATAGACAGACAACTGAATTCAAACAAATTGTTTTTTTAATTTTTAAGTCATATTCGATGGTCCCTCAGCGCGTGCATCTATTTTGAAAACTGTTTTTTTACAAGAATTATTATTTAAACATGCATTGATCTAAAATCTGAGTTTACTGTGACAACAATAATAAAAAAAAGTTAACAGTAGCAATTTATGTCCCGATATAGCGTCGGACACACGTTGACAACTTTTAACATGGTTTTTGTACTTTTCAGAAGACAAAATTAAAAACGTTACTACTCCGTTGATAAACCGTGTTAGAAGTAAATAAAAAAAAATAGTAGAAGATAGTTGTTGTAGGATGATGTCAAGCTATTAAAGTTATTTTTCATTAAAAAAATTAAGTAATTAACAATAAAATTCAATTTTTTGCAAGTTACGAGTTGTTAACTTCTGACCGACGATATGAATACATAATTGTCAAATTTTTAATTAAGTTAATTAATTAAAAATTAATAAAATATAATAACAATAAGACATTATTAAATGAAAACTTTATCACAGGATTTTAAAATAACAAAATAAATGCAATATACATTTCATAATGATTTCCCTAATTTTTAAAAGTTTTATTCATAATTTAAATAAATTTAAAAACAACTGTAAAGTCACATTAATCAGAGCATACAAATGTAAAAGGATGTCCCTTAAAAACAAACACACTCCCACAAGTCTTTATAGATTAAGGTAAATACAAAATTAAATCATTTATATAAATGAATTAAAGTATGTATATTGGTTTTATGTAAAAATAGCAGCTTACCTTGGGCAAATACCTGTATACGGCTTCTTGTGCTGCTGCCATCTTCTAAGCCCATTAGTAAAAGTATGAAGCCAAGTAAAATTCTTTCGCAGCATTTAACATGCTCCATTGCAGTCTGCACAAAACGATCGCGTTAGCTTAATCCACTAGAGCGTACAGTTAAATAAGTTGGTGCTAAGTGTCACGAGTGATATAATTGTCTTAAATTTAATATCAGCTTAAAAATCGTACTAGTTGTTTTTGTTGTTGTCGTTGTTTTATATACGGATAGCTATTGAACACAAAGTTTAAGTGTTTTAAGATATTAAAATTAAAATTAGTTTTGCTACCGGTAGTGTTAATTGTGGTTTTTTAAATTTTAATAATGGTAACGTAAATCCCTCCATACATAGAGGAGGTTAAAAGTATCTTCAGAGTAAGCTAACGGGTTTCAACACACGGCAGTATAGCAACTCATCTCATTAGGGCTAAACACGAGAAAATAAAATTATATCTGAAAAAGAAAATTAAAAAAAATATTAATTTACTTTAATTGTGCTTGATTCCTACAAACATAAATGTTTCATTATATTGTCATGAAATATTTATTATTTTAAACTAAAAAATGAAATGTTTTACTGCAGGGAAAGCATATCCATATGGCCATTTTACTACTCCTCAAATAGCTCATGAGTGGATTTTACCCAAATTTTGTAAATTTTCTTGTTAAAATTAAAAAAAGCTAAGTTATTTTTTTGGTTTAAATATTTTTTTAAAATAAATTCTATTTTTCACACTTGGTATGCACATGACAAGTTCTTTTTATAAATTTAATTAATTAAAAGTAACAAAATTTTTTAACGAATTAAAAAAAATCATTCCCCAATTTTACTTTTCCTTGCATTTGATGGAAGTTTTCTTTTTTTTAAACAGGAATACATATACATAAGTATGCTAAAATTTATAAAGAACCTGTATTGCTACGTCCGCTATGACAACAAGTATAAAATTTGTTCCCATATTTGAAGTAAATTGATCTATATGGCCCTATCATTTAAACCGTTATATACAAACACTTGAAAATTTAACAGAATGTCCACTACTTTATCGGTTAAACTAAGAAGTATAAACATTTAAAATTAAAAATTAAAGGGTGTTACAATAGCTGCTGGTTGTTGAACAGTTGTAGACAGTTGATTGAAATTTGCACAGAACGTTTATTGCTAAGTCCGCTATAAGAAGTAGCAAACTTGAAATAAGAAATTAAAGGGTGTCTCTATAGCTGGTGTAATTTGACCTATATAACCCTATCTTTGAAACCGTTACAGACAAACTCTTAAAAATTAAAAAAAATGTAAAATACTATATTCAGTATAATAATAAGTATAAATAAAGTTAAAATAGAACTTAACGGGTGCCCTAATGGTTGTAATTTAATGTATATAGCCAATTTTTTGAACAGTTATAACTATCGCTTAGAATTTAAACAAATTTTGTTTTACTGTGTCAGCAAAATAAGTATAAAAAATAAAGAGTGACAACATAACTGCTAAGTTTTCTTGTTTAATTTGCATTCATATTTTGTTCTAAGACATATAAAAATCCTGACGCAATCTTTATCGAAAATAATATAGTTTCCGTCCTAAAGAAACATGATTCAAGTTTGTTTCTTAGTCTTTTTCGGTATTTTGTCGCTTTTGTAATTATTTTGCTAAAAATATATGAATATGAACAATTGAAAATAGCATGATTGATAAATAATTTTAAGCATAATCATTTTAAACTTGATAACAAACTTAGTCATTATGATGGTCATATTGTAATTTGGAAAATTATATTTTATTCTGTCTTGTTTATTGACTTTTAAAAAGCTGAGGAAGAGTTGAACTACGCATGCCCGTCCATAACGGGCCGCCTTTTTTCAGCGTCGTAGGTAGAAATTATAAAAAGTTCACAAAAGATGTAAGGCTTGAGTTACTTAAACCATAAAAATAAAAGTGTAAAATGCTGATTACGTTATGGCTTTAGGAAAGTTCTTTAAGACTTATACAAGGTGTGTACTGTTATGTCGGCTATAATATAAAAACGAAATTAAAAAGGATGAGGTTTAATTCTTTTTAATCAGGCTTCCTAAATTTTTAATAAAACAATGACATATGTACTAGATAACTTATGTCGAAAGCCTAAAAATGGCTAAGGAACTAACCGTTTTTATATTTAATAAATAGTACCAAATATTTTGTAATCTTAATTTTTGAAACAAAATTTTGGACCGAAATATATTGTTTATTTGGCCTTTCCAATTAAAAAAAAATGTTTATGCATTTTTAACCATGTTTCTGTATCCTAAATGAAGCGGCTAAAGTTGTAACAGTTATTTTAGAAGTAAATTATGGATGGTAAAAGTCTATCAAGTAAAAGTATGGAAACACTGTGGGGGCATTTTAAAAATTTTAAGGGTACATAAAATGCAACTGTCATTGACAGCGAGTTGCTTCTACGAAAAATATTTTTCACTTGAAGCACTGACTGAAGCAGAACAAACATCACACATATTCTATTATTATGTGATCCGGTATTTTATTCAATTTAAAAGCAGTAAATTTGTTTTGAAACTTTAACAGTTAACTTAAATTTGTCTCTATTCCGAATTTTATTCAAAATCTAAGCGTTCGAAATTTCGAATAAAATACAAAACACTTCAAATGTTCTGGCAGTTAGTTTTATAGAATGTGTACAATAAAGTAATTTGTGACTGATGTTGGTAAAGAACAAAATACGCGAATATCAGCTTAATCTATGAAAAATTATAAATTTTCATTAAAAGCAAAGATACTACTAGGATAAGTTATTTTTTAATTCATTACATTACATTGACGATACTTAAGCGTAAATGGATCTGCTTGGACATAATTTGTCTTTATTAATTTTACAAAAAGGGCTTCATAGTGACAAGTATTACGTCACCGAACATTAAGTTGTATATTACTTAATAGAAATTCACAGCAACCTTTGCTAGTGATAATGTTTCACATAATATAATTAAGATAAGATCACGCAAACAGAAAAGCAAAAGATTTTTATTTTCACCGACTCAATATATTAGTAATGTAATAATGATCTCATACGACTGATTCATATTCCAGCAATTCAAAACGTTTTTTTTAATTACAAAAATACCTCTAGCTTTGTTGACAGTCCTAGTAAAGTATGCAGTGAAGTTTAATTTAGAATCTAGCTAAATTTAAGGACCCATAAAAAATTCAACTAAATCAAACTAATGACCTCCCAATTGGTGGTTATAATAAGATAGTAATAAAACAATTTCTAAAAAATCGCATACATATATATTTTTTCAAGCTAACCTGCTTTAAATTGCTTTCGCACCATAAAAAGAAGTTATTAAAATTAATATATTGCTTGAAGCTTATGACAAATTCTCACATAACCAGAATACATTTGAAAAGTTGGCTTTTTCGGAGGAACTTTTGAAATTGGTCTAAAATGATTACCTAGCAGAAGACCGGATAGAACATCTATGTTCTCCGATGTATTGCTATTGAATCGAACAGTTTCCTTTCTACCGGTTATGTAGGACATAAACTAGTTTGAACTTCTATGGAATGGACTAATAATTACTTTTTGTTGACTTTATGAAAAGCTTTTCTAAAATTAGTATATACAGCATCAGTTTTTATTCTTTGCGAGGCCCGAAATTTGTTAGAGTAAAGATAAAGAGCAACCCTTTCTAAAACTATGTTGGCTAGATGATATAGCTTATAAAACTTGATTCTCCATTTTTTTTAATTGGTACCAGCACTCAGGGGATGACCCTTACTTATGCAATACATTGTGGCAGAACAAGAAAATAAGGTTGTGGAAAGGGGGATATAGCGGTAGTGCTGGCAGACATTTGATTTGAATCTTTGCACATTGAAAGTAGCAGGAAAGACCTCTGCAGAGAGTTTATTCCTTATATCTGTGTAATGCATGGCGTGATTCACTGGCCAATTGCTCAAAAGGAAAGCGCTCTTGATGCAGAGCGCGTTGCGCTTATGAAATAATGGTTTTCAGGAACAAGTTCCCTGAATTCATAAGGGCGCACTCCGTTATAGTAACGATAAAACAGTGAAACCCCACATTGCGTCGATGCTCCAGTGATTCAATAGAGCTGGATACCCTACTGTCACCGAATAGATTCTTCGCTCTCTCCTGCACGCGGTCGAGTAACTACAAAATAGACTTTGAGGCACCGGTCCATACATGAGAGTTGTATTCCATTTTCGGTCTGATAAAGGCGATGTAGATAGCAAGAAGATCAGATGAGGTGAAGTATTCCTTACACCGTTTCAGAAAACCTAGGCACTTTAATGCTTCTTTTGCACATTGACTTTTCATGCCAAGAACATCGAGAGCTTCTAATTCTTTAATATATGTATATCACCCACAATTACAGATAAGGTAGCATGTTCAGTAGTGCGCCTGTGCGAAAGCACACAGCACTGGGTTATATGAGCGTTAAGCTGAACCCTGTTCGGCAGACCCCATTCGGAAATTACCAAAGGGAATCGTCCATGTGCTTGCTCATGACCCCAATTTTCCAAATGCTTGGTCTACTGCGAAACGAAAATGAATAGCATATGCTACTGTCATCTACAAAAGAATAGATAGGGTTGAAAGTCTGACATAGAAGCATATAGATGACATCCTATCTATTACAACTCGTACAGTGCGATCCTTGAGAAAGCCCGATAGAAATCGAATGAAGCTATTACCCACACCAAAAGCAATAAGTTTTGATATGACTGCACCATGCCACACTTTATCAAACGCCTTGCAAATATCTAAAGCCACCACCTTAGTTTCGCGGAAATGGTGAATGGATAGACACAATTTTTTCGAAAGGAAGACCAATAGGTCACCCGTAGAGCGTGCCCTACGGAAGCCGTATTGCCGGTCACTAAGTAAGCTGTTGGACTTCAAATATTTCACAAGATGAAAATTAAGTATACTTTCCATTACTTTGGAAAGTGCAGAGCAAAGCAAATATTGGGCGTTAATTTTCAAGGTTGCCAGTTTCTCCCTTTTTGGGGATTGGTGTTACATTATCAACCTTCAAACATTATGGGAACTCACCAACATGGTACCAAATGTTAAAGAGTTTTGCTAATGGACGCGCTAACATCGAAGAGCACTGCTTTAAGACCAGTGCTGGAATTCCATGCGGACCAGGGACTTGTATATGTTAAGACCCATTAAAACCTTTTTAGCAGCACGTGCTCGAAAGAATATATCCGGCAT
Source organism: Cistogaster globosa (assembly GCA_937654795.1). Taxonomy (NCBI): domain Eukaryota; kingdom Metazoa; phylum Arthropoda; class Insecta; order Diptera; family Tachinidae; genus Cistogaster; species Cistogaster globosa. The sequence goes on along the minus strand of OW569404.1, from coordinate 46,917,023 downwards.
AGTTACTGATACCCTTCCAGCGTGTCCAGTGGTTGATTGCTCTCCGGCAAGAAGGAGTTACTTGCAAAAATTTCAGCCAAGTGGGTAGCTTTATAAACCGCGTCATTAATTATTTGAACATCCCTTAAAAGAGGCGAAATTGAGGAATTGGCATCATCCGTCACGACCACAAGCTTTTGTTGCCCCGAGGAGTAGTAAGAACTTTAGCACGGAGGCGCTGCTTGTATATTGCTTTTTCGCGCCTAAGTACTTTGGCACACGAAGATCTCCCCTTTTTGCATAGCAAGGCAGTACCGGCGTTTTGTTACACCACCATGCGCTGAATGCTTCCTCTCTGGATCTGACTGCATTTTTGCACGTCTGATTAAACCAAGAATTCCTTTTTGGTTTGACGCGGATTTGCTTATATGCAATGAAAGTTTTCATTTCAAGCAAAATAATGTTCACAACCTTTTCCACATTGGCATCGACCTAATTGTCCAGAAAAAAAGTTTCCAATTAAAATGCTGAAAAAATTCGTTGAGCTCAGCCCAACGAGCCTTTTCATACATATATTTCAAACGTTTCGTGACCATTTTTGAAACGTTGTGAATATAAGCGACCGAAAAGGAGGCGGAAATGGTGTAGTGATCCGAATTATCGAGAGTTGCAGAAATACTTACCCCATACTTATCAGGGTGTGAGGTAAGGAAATGGTAGGGAGTATTGTATTGCTGCCCTTCATTAATTAATTGCACGAGGTGGTTGTGCGCAGCGAATAGCTCAACATATTGGCCCCAGAGTTGTACGGATCAAATGGCGAATCCAAGACGATTTGTGAACATTGAAATCACCAGCAACAACAATTTCACGTTTCGGACAGCTTTCTAGGATTCTCGATATGGGATCGGAAAGGGCATCGAAGCCGGAAGTAGATTAATCCATTCCCGCGTATGGACTTCTGTATAAAAACCCGAAATTTAAGAAGTGTGACCAGATTATAAATTTAACCCAAACACTGGCAAAAGGTAGAAGACAATACACAGGCAAATAAAAATCCTGTGGATCAGCATCCTCATATACCTGGGTCTCACATAAGGCGAAAATATCATGCCGATGGAAACAACTGTGTGCATACACAAAGAAGAAATTCGCTCTAAGCCCACGTATGTTGCAGAAAACGATTCGAAGTATTCATGCCATTACAAATAGCAAAGATTCAAACCTTTTGTCTATTTTATAATACTAACACCCCAAAAAAAACTGATGCTTTTGTAACTATTTAGTGACCAGTGTTATACCCGCGCCACTAATTAATCAAACAACAGTTAACATAAAGGTACAAGTAAAATAAAATTGAAATTACTATAAAAAAGAAGAAAAAAAAAACTAGGAAAAAGAAAGATACTATTTGTGGTACAATTTGCATCGTAAAAAACCATTAAAGCACTGAGCTGGTCACATGCGACCCGTTGTGTCATCACTGTATTTTTTTTGTTATTATTATTTTTTTCTTGTCTTCTGTTGATGTGTTTTTTTTGTGTTGATTTTTGATGTATTGTTGTTGTAAATATTGTTTTGATCGTTTTTTTCTTTTTATAACTGTAGCAACTTTATCCATTTTATCTTTTACATCAAACAATCAAAAAAAAACTATTTTATTTTTTTTTTTTTTATAAAGAGAAGTAACACTTCAGGCAATAATGCCTATTTAGTTATTTTCGTAACCGTGCTACATTCTTTAGGAAAGGGATAGATGAGAGATAAGACAGGTGGTGAAAAGAAAAAGATAGATATAGTCATTTTATTAGTTATTTTACTTCGCCGGCGAATATGCTATTAAGAAGTACCGACGAAGGAGGCTGCATGTTTAATGTTAATTCTGAATATGTATTTATACCAATAAACAGAAAAAAAATTTTTTATTTTTGGTTGCCGCAGGGGTTGAACCCTGCTCAACCGGGTTTGTAGCCAACGTGTTTACCACTTCGACTACAGCAGCCTCATATTTATATAGTTATCTATATAATATGTTAAGAATTATTTCTTCCACAAAAATCATTGTTTAAAAAATGGCATTTATGATCAAATTGAAGAAAGTCAAATTGTTCGTAAAAAAACTTAAGACTAAGAAAACAAACTAAGCACAAATAAATTAAATATAAGTAAAATATTGTAAAAATAAACAGAATATATTTCAGGTCTGTTCATTTACTAAAATTTGTTACGAATTTGTAACAATTGTTATTGGAAAGTGTTCATTAACCCAAAAAATTTGCAAAGAGAGAGTGTAAACAGAGAGTAAAAAAATGAGATACAAAAAATAGTTCTGCTCATTTACTTTACTAGCAGGAACTTGCAACGAAAGAGTAAGAAAGAATTTCGCAAAATTGCTCCCAAAAAGTTAAAAAAGTAAATGAACACTCTACTAGCAAAAATTAGCAAAGAAAATTGTTGTGGCTTCGGGAATGATATGTAAGACATAAAAACTGTACGGTATGCACACAAATAGTACTATTTTTAAAGCAAATGTACTAAAGTGCAAAAATGTATAAAACAAAGACCGCTGAAAGCCAGCAAACTGGTAACCACAGAAAAAAATTTAAAATAATATTCCAAGCACCAAATAGCAAAAATATGTTAAATGTTTTAAATATCCTTTTAAACATTTGGTAATTTGCAAACACGTTTATGATGTTTAAGCTCATCATGTATAGAATTTTTTTTCTACGGTTAGTTCTAATAAACATTCTTATTGTAATTATTTTTATTATACATAAGAATTGTACAACTCTTCTTTAAATTGTACTGAAAAAAGTACATTGCATCGAATGTTTCATCACTGGCGCGTTTACTTTAAATTCTAAAAACAATACAAACACCTGCAAAGCTCGAACATTCTAAACCAAATTTCTCTTGTTTTACACTACTTTGATATGTACTTCCATAGCTAAATTAAAGAAAAATTACAAAATAATATTACTTTTATGTTCTTTTAATTGTCAAGTACTTGCATTTTCTTTAATGTTACAAAAATTTCTTTTATCAGGCATTTTTAACGTAAATTATTTTGTAAGCAAAAGTAAGAAACAGCTGTTTGGCTAATTCTTGCAAGTAAAAATTTTACTAGTAAGAATTTGAAAGATTTTTTTTGTATCTCATTTTTTTACTCTCTGTTTACACTCTCTCGGTGCAAAATTTTTGGGTTAATGAACATTTTCCAGTAACAATTGTTACAAATTCGTTACAGTTTTTAGTAAATGAACAGACCTAATATCTTGCAAATTCTTACTGTTAAAATCTTTACTTGCAAGAATTAGCCAAACAGTTCTTTCTTTCTTTTGTTTACAAAACAACTTTAAAAATGCCTGATAAAAGAAATGTTTGTAACATTGAAGAAAATGCAAGTATTTGATAATTAACAGAATATAAAAATAATATTATTTTGTAATTTTTCTTTAATTTAGCTATGGAAGTACAAATCAAAGTAGTGTAAAACAACAGAAATTTGGTTTAGAATCTTCGAGCTTTGCAGGTATTTGTATTGTTTTTAGAATTAAAAGTAAACAAGCCAGTGATGAAACATTCAATTCAATGTACTTTTTTCGGTGCAATTTAGAGAAGAGTTGTAAAATTATTATGTATAATTATAATTCTTATGTATAATTATAAATGAGTTACATGTTAAAACTATTTTTAATATAAATATTTTTACATATAAATTACAATAAGAGTGTTTATAAGAACTTACTTCAGGGAAAAAATTCTATTCATGATGAGCTTAAACATCATAAACGCGTTGCAAATTATCAAATATTTAAAAGAATATTGAAAACATTTTACATATTACTGCTATTTGGTGCTTGAAGTATTAATTTAAATCTTTTCGTGTGGTTATCAGTTTTCTGGCCTTCAGTGGTCTTTGTTTTATACATTTTTGCACTCTAGTACATTTGCTTTAAAAATAGTACGTCTTACATAAGTAAGTCTTACATATCATTTCCGAAGCCACAACAATTTTCTTTGCTAATTTTTGCTAGTAAAGCGTTCATTTACTTTTTTAATTTGTGAGAATAATTTTGAAAATTTCTGTTTTACTCTCTCGTTGCTAGTTTTTGCTAGTAAATTTACTAAACAGACCTGTTAATACGTGCATATAATTAATTTAATTTTTAAGAAGATTACTATTTTTCTTCTTTCCTAATCCATTAAAAATTTTTTATAACTGAATTTTCTAATAAATACTATAAATAAGAATATTGTTCATGGATGAAAGAAGAAAAAAAAATAATGAAGGAGGTATTGTAGCATATGTATTCATAATAAGTTAACATACTTTTGATGTACTTGTTACAGATTTTTGTGTTCTTCTTATACTTTTATGCCTGCATTCAAACTCGTTTTATGATAGACATCCCATCTAAGTACAATTGGATATTATTATAATACAACAGTACCTTAAGATTATAATAAGTAGACAGAGACCGTTATTAATTGTACTGCTTTTGTAATGATCATGTAATAATCATACATATTATTGATAAGCAAATACTTTCTTACTCCCTAAGCAACTACCAAATAAGTAAGACGTTTCACGAAGCAAGAAAAATAAAATTATATTTATACAAAATAAACTTTGCCTTTTGAGTTTATTACAATAGCTGTTAAATGAATTTATTTTTGTTTGTTTGCTTATATGTTACTATTTTTGGTTTGAAGTTATTGACTTTTAAATTATTATTATTATTATTATTATTATTATTATTATTATTGTTATTAAGTTTCTGTCGGGTTTTTTATTTATTTTTGGCACATTAAATTAACACTGTATTTATAAGCACAACATAAATTAAAAAAACGACGAAACAAAAACGCGTGCGGATAGGAAAAATTATAAAACACTACTCCATAATCAGTAACTAGTTTTTCGTCACAGATAGTCAGATAGTTCACATCAAAAAGTGACAAAATGTCCATAGACAATATGGATTTATCTGCGTCGTATGTGTATTTTGTTGAATGTCATGAGAATAACTCTTTTGAAGCTCAACGTTTTCGATACATTCCGCTCTAGATCATGCAAAGTTCATATTTTAGATTTCAAGGTTAAAGTAGTTTAAAAATATTCTTTGATTGTGCAAACCAGCTTCAAAAATCAGTATTTAAAAACACACAACACAGTTAATTAAAGTTTTTTGCAATTTTCCTTTTTATCTGGCAACTCGTATTGTTATCAGATATCATTTAATTATTAGTGCTTTTATAATACAATTTACACCTAAAGTTACACATACCTAAATGTTTGCAGTTTTAAGGCTATTAACCATCTATGAATATATTGTTACGAAAATAATATCTGGCAACCCCATATATCTGAAAACAATGCACTTCTTGTCCGTGTGCGCGTGGTAAAAGAAAACAAGTAAATAAAGTTACCTCCACCAGTGCTGTGTATATAGAATAATAGAACATCAGCTGTGCAACGCCGCAGCTGCGTTGGTGGAGGTGTTTGCTTGCTGTAAAACAGATCCTGAAGTTCATGAGTTTTCTAACGCACCAAAGGAAAGGAAAAATAATAATTGTAGTAAGAAGGCAATTGAATTAGAAACAGCAATACAAACCTTTTGGAAAGGATATACAAGTCAACCACTGTCTGCAGCCATGACAGAATAAGTTTTTTTTTCTGTTTAATGGAGAAATACATATTCAGGATTTAACAATACAGCACGCAACCTCCTTTGTCGGAACTTCTACATAGCACATTCGCCGCAAAAGTAAAATTAGTAATAAAATGGCTATTTCACCACCTGTCTTTTCTTTCCTAAAAGAATGTAGCACGGTCACTAACTGAATAGGCATTGTTGCCTGAATAACTAATTCTGTTTTTAAAGAAAAAAAAAAAAGAGGGTCAAATACGCCTTTATAATAAAGAGATAGAGTTCTAGCTGTTAGCGTAGGGAAGTGACAGCATAACCCTATGTGGCAGGTGTGACTAAGTTAGATATAAGGGAACTAGCTAGATGGATAGCTTAGTAAAAACGACATCGAGTAGTTCGTATTTCGGCAGAGTTACACAGTAGTGTAAAATGTAGTTCGTATTTCGCCAGAGTTACACAGTAGTGTATCGTGAATGGCTGTATTTAGAAGTGCGCATGTTTAGTTAGCATGATACTAAACCGTAGGATCTAATATAGCCAAAGCCGTAGAGAAACAGGAGAGAATTTATAATGTGCTACAGTGGTATTTTATGTTTTTTGGTTGATTACTCTATCTTACATTTTTATGAATACGGTCATTAGTATGTAAGCAAAACTTCGTAAGTTTTGTGAATTAGTTATATAAAATATATAGAATAGAATAGATAATAGAATAGAATGGATAAAATATAGACACAAGCTTTTTTTCTTTTGACAGATCTTATAAATAAAGATTATTTGGTTGAGCAACTTTAAATGCGTACTGACAAACTGCAAAGCTACTTTACTATACATATTTTTATTTGATATTTTATCTAAAATTTCTTCTTAAATATTTTGCACCACAAAAAATGTACTTGTTGATAGCACTGTTACCTGAAATTAATTTTTCGAAGTCTCAAAAGAGACGGTATGAAAAATTAATTGAGTTGTAAAAAAAGCTAGTTATAAATAATAATAATAAATATACTAATAAAAAGTAACAAAGAGTTATTCTATATAACAAAAAATTTTTATGTAAATTTTGCGCTGAAGAAGTTGATAAAACTGTTAAAGAAATTAATTTTAAAAAGTTATTTTTAAAAATCATAAGAAACTAAATATTTTGCTAGAGGTCAACCGTATACTTATTCGTATAATTGTAAAAGGTGTGCAAAATCATCATATCCGGATATAACAATATTCATTATTGTATGTAGTACAGTGTAGTGTAGTGTAGCAAAGCAAATGAATACTTGCTTGACTGCATGAAGTAAGACAAAATTTGCATGTGAGTGTGCAAAATACAAAAAAATTGTAATATGATTGACATACAATACAAGTTGCTGAGTGCTGCGGATACGATATGACAGATGCTTTGCGACAAATAATCTAACATGTGTTAAACAAAAAACCTTAAAAATTTTCATATTCGAACAAAAATACTTCTATCGAACGTATATTAAGAATTGTAAGAAAAAAATGACAAAGTTGAACTGAAGCAATGTGAAAAGAATCAAATGAAATAAAGGCAAAACTGGACGAACTTGATTCCATTTCATATCACTATGATAGTCCGTCACACTGAGAGGCGGATAACGTCTTGATAAGGACTATCAAGCAATGCATATGGATCTATTTTCATGCATCTGTGTTTTAAGCACCATTACATACACTTCTCATTTGTGTTCAGTCTTAGACTTTGTTAGTTGGAACCATAAATAAAATGATAAAATTAATAAAAATGATTACAAATAACTTTTTGGAGCATTTATTGATTAAAAATTCAACAGCAGACCTTAAAAGCATCTTGACTGTGTAACCTTAATATCACATGTACTTAATTTAACGCTTAAGGACATTTGTACATAAAAAATTAAATCTTGGCACTTATTACAAACAAGGAAATTAAAATACTAAATTAGTTCAAGCAAAATAAATTTAACCATAAACTATTTATTTCACCTAAGAGGGCGTAAATTTTCCGCTAGTTTTTTTTTTACAGGTACTTGGATCCGAAAATAAATAGAAAAAATAAGTTTAACAAATCAAAATGTAAAATAATTTTACTGCTTGCATGAGCAGTTTGTTGTTGTTTATTTATAAATATTTGGCTTAATGTCAATTCTTTTTATTTACTAAAACTTTAGCGTTTTTTAAGCTTGAAAGTGATTATTCAGTTTTATTAAAACAAAAAAACAAATACAACAAAAATGAATATTGTGAAGGACTACTACTTTATCACCACATCAAGGAAACATCTCGTTCCTTAAGGCGATCCACGAATGTATTTACATTTTTACTTCTTCTTTAAACCAAAACACAAAATAATATTAAAACAATAATAAAATGCAAGTAAGTGATGTCTAGCTGGGTCATGTGTTATCGATCGAGGACAAACTTAAGTCAGAACGATTAGTATTTGAAGAATATGACCCAACAGGTAGTTTATTATTTTCAAATATGTTTTAAGCATTTATTTCCCGCATTATAGTATTTTTTGACCAGTGGTCGGTTTTAACGAATCAACTGCAGTCAATTACGTTCATTTAATTTATGTTCGACAGTTCACAGTGCACCCTATCCACCTAATCGTGTCAAGTATAGATGATATAATTGTGCCATGGATTTTGTTTCAGAAATTGGTAATGGTTTCACTTTTATTCGGTTGTAACTATAAAATAAAAAACTTTTAATTTTTAGTTTAAATCAATCGCAACGTGTCACGAAAATTCCTGCTTTTATAATATTTCCATGGCCATGGTTTGAAATTGCTTGAACTGGTTTTTCGATAATTTTACTATAAAAACTAAGTTACGAAGAACTATACTATTTTCCCACGTATCTGCGCATGTGTCGCTTGCCACCTTAAATGAAATTAAAAATTTTTTTACGTTTTTATTGACTCGTTGCGTTTTATTATTTGAAAAATAAAATAATCCGTATCACATTTTTTTATCACTAACCGATAGATAGGAGTAGTTTGGGAAAAACTGACAGTTTGTTTCCTGTATACTTGCATGTATGGGTATATGAACGTACTTACTAGTGTATAACTGATTTTATAAATGAATTCCAAAAATTTTGGTTATCTAAAATATAAATAGCATTTTTTATTTAACAAAAATTAAATTTAATTTTTTGTAACAACAAAAATTGTAACTATTCTATAATTAAGTCAGAAACGATTTAAATTTGCTAGAAAATTTTTAAAGTTAATCAACTATAGTTAAATGCATACGAGTACTATCTATTGTTATATGTTACTTATAAAGTTTTTCGGCTTTCTTTTCAGTGAAAAGTTTTTAGATTTACGTCAAATTTCTTTACTTTGCAAAATATTCAAAACTAATACCGAGTTTTTATTGTTACCGGCGTATCTATTTACATAGAATAAAAAATCAAACGTAGTATTAAGGCAATGCACAAGGAGAAGAATGAGAGTACAATAAGCGAGAGTATATAGAAAGTTAACAAAATGCATTATTATTTTTTGCCAATATTGTCGATGACGACATGAAATGTTCGCAATAGCACACTTGCACCATATGGAAGCGAACCCATGTGGTGATTATTGCCTCAATTTTTATGCATAGATTTTTAATTCTACAAACATATATATAAATGTGTACAAACATAGATGGAAAGTGCTTGTTCACTTTGCAACATTTTTTTTTACTGCTGACAATGCGATTTCCAAACCGGATAACGATATGAAAGGTAGAAGAGGAAACTGAAAAACTACAGTTTACTTCACACATACAATTTTTTATGTACAAAATATTTGTCTGTTTCTATGTCTATTGTTTTCGTTGAATGTGTGCAATTCTGTCAAATGGATCATGCCGTGGAGCGGTGCCTTGCAGTTATTCCATATTATTCCAATATATTTATGAACCATATGTTTTATCATTGTTTTTAGCAGTGGCAAGCAGTCCATGCGTGCTGGCTATTTTTGAATCTAGTGTAAAAGTTTTTGGCACAGTGCCAATAAATTGATTTGTCGCAAAAATATAAAACAAAAGTGAAATACAACCAACTTACTTGCGGAAGCCGCAAAACTAAAAACGTTTATGACGTTTCAAAAAAATACTTAAAAAATGTAAAACAAAAAAATTTTATTCCAGACATGGTTCAAAGAGTTCCCTCTCAAGTTAAGGTTTTTATCAAGTGTGTGGTAAAGTGCTGATACACATAAAATTAGGTATATAATTTCTTTCCCTCTAATACGATGTACTAACTTGGCTTGTTTGTGGGCGTTTGTGTGTCTAACTATGAATTTTCAATAGTACTTGTGAATTAAGTACTAAATCTTTTTTAAATCGCTGCTTTTTTATTACTTTATTTTTATTTTCGTCTTACAATTGATCCTAATATATGTCAGTACGTTTTACATTCACATACAGAGTATTCGTTACAAACTCACACAAACCTTCTTAAATTAAATTTCATTTTGGACTTCTTATCCTGGTAAGTACAACTGCTGATTCTCTCTTATGTTTTTTTTTCCATTCTAAAATAGTCCCATCAACTAAAAAATATATCTTATGATAGTAAAAGAACAAAAACAAAATGTGGTAAAATCAGGTTTTGTAGTTTTTTTTTTTTTTTTGCGACATTATAAACTCATATTTAACATACAAGAGTATATTGATATTACGTCTAAAATGCATTAAATTGAATATATATGTTCTACTATTTTTCTTCTTGAATTCAATTTGTATTTTTTTTTTTTCATATAAAAAATTTTTGTTTTTACTGAGAAACTGGATTGACTTATAAAAATGTGATTCGTCATTCAAATATTTTTATCAAATTGCCAGTGAATTTGATAATGGCATTTTGTTTTGAATGCAATTTTAAGTAAAAATCATACGTTTGTCAGTAGTTGCTTTAAAAGAGCTAAGCAACGTTCACGTTTTGCTAGTAAAACCGCGGCATGTGTCTTCAAAGACAGCAACATCAACTTATTAATTAATTGCTTTCAGTTTCATTTGTGACATCTTTGTTTCTATATACATTTTCCCAGCAGAGTCACGATTAGGATGTTTACTGATTTATTTGACCTGCGAGAAATAAGGTATATATTTCCTCAACCAGTTTTCTAACACATAGCTAATATCTGAATGTCTTACTAAATTCTTAGAAAAGCTGTATAAGCAGCAAATGTGTATGGATATGTAGGCACTATTGCTAATTGGCAATACGCATAAAATGAGTCCGAAAGTTCTTGCTCGTGGAACTGCTGTCTTTAAGCATATATCATTTAATAAGTAAATTGATAATGTAATTCTAATTGATCAATACATAAATTACATTATTCTACACATTATTTTTTTAACATAATTTTTTCTTTTACTTTTTATCAATAGTTTGAAAAATGTCGCTTTCCGTTCATATGCGATTTCAGCTTAGCAACACTAGTCTCTTAAGCAATGGATTCTTGCATTATTGTGCTTTCTTGAATTTAATACAAATCACCAGTCAGAAATTGTATTTCATGTTAAGAGGTTACAAGGTCTTAATCTGTGACAATTTGTTGTAATTCTATGCCGATTTTTTTTAATTTTTACGAGATATCTCTAAAAGCTGAACATCCCTGATTATGAATCCACCGGCTATGCCGAATCGTATATACCCTTCGCTATATATGTAAATATACTTTAGTGAAGTAACTCCAAGCAAAAACACAAATATTACATAGAAAATAAATAAACAAGAAAAAAATGTTCACATAAAAATGTAATTTGTTATTAATGGGTTAGGCAGGTCTTAAAAATTTAACTTTTTTCTGCAACATTTCTTTAAAAGATCTTAACTGGTACCTACATTAATATCTTAAAAACTTTGATCGTCGTACGATAAACGTCGTGGACTCTGAAATATTGGGACATCATCAGAAAGAATTATTTTTCTTCTTGGGCTGTAAGATGTAATTAAATTTTTAGCTTCAGCTGCTGCTTCTTGCGATAGGTGAGATAACTCGTACTCCTGATTCATGTCGCCAACCGCTACCGTAGAACAGAATATCTCAAATTCATTAGGTGTCAAAAATTTTCCTTTATCTTCGTGTACTTCCAGTGTTTGTTTTCTTACTAGTTTTGCACTTTCAGAGCTGAAAATTATGTCAGCTTGTTTCAATATGTCGTTTCCGATTGCTGCCAGATAGACAAAACTTTCAGCGATAACAAATTTTATGTCAAAATCATTTCTGTCAATTCTAACCACTTTGTTAAAATACCCAATTGTAGTTAGTACGTAATTTCCTGCTGTTATAAAATTTTTCGTTCTCAGTGTTAACTCGACATCACCAAGGCACTGAAAAACATTGTATCTTATAGTTGAAATGTCACTTCCGGAATCAATAATTGCGGAGAATTTTACACCGTTTACCTCAATAACTTTTAAATTACGATTCGCTGTTGACCTGACTTCTTCTGTGATGTTCTCGAAAGATTTTGCCATACAAGATTTCGTTTTCTCTGCTTTAATTTGGTTCTGATCCCTACATTCGAAGGATTTGTGTCCCGATTTTCCACATTTGAAAGTTTGCGACTCACAGTTAATGGCGATATGGTTATCTTGCCCACACTTAAAACATTTTTTCTTCGTTCTAGTAGTTGTTTGCTCCTGATTTACACTACATGAATCAGATGATACCTTTGAGGTTGATGTCTGCTGAGTATATCTCCTAATACTTTCTTAGGTCTTAATTTTTTCTTTTAAAACTTCAATGTCCTTAGCTTGATACAGGATACTCTTCCCAACTTTGAATCAGGTATGCCCTCAATAAAATTTTTTATTTAACTCTCCTCGTCGAGTTTATTTCCATTAATGTATAAAGTTATTCTCTTAAACTTCCGTTATTCTTCTTCTTCCGGCTCTTCAGCATTCGGTGGACGTCTATAGCAGCAAGCTTAGTCCCAAATTCTCTTAGTAAAGCGTCTTTTAAAGAACTCCAACTTTTATGCCTACCTGGATACGAACAAAAATTTTGGCTACACCTTTCAAAAGTTGTCTAGCGTATATGAATCTTTGCAGCTGATTCCAACCAACTGCCTCTGCATTGTCTTCAAAATCTTCTAACCAGCTATTTATTTCAATATTGTCAGCACCACAAAATGGAGTTAAGGAATCTTCAATATCTTTTAATGTGAATATACTTCTTTCTGTGTTAGCATCACTAATTCTTCTGGCTGACGGAGTATCGCCATACTCTGAACTTGAACCTCCTGCGGTCAAATCAAAATGTTCCAAAAGTCTCTGTTGTAATTCGGCCTTACATCCAGTTGTCGCCAAACCTATCTCTGTCAACTTTTCTCTCAGTCCTTCAACAGTCAAACCTAAAATCTCTTGAGAGTCCATAATGTCCGAAAAATTTAAAATTTTATATAAAAATATACATAAAAATATTATAATAAATTTAATAATTATAAACAAAAATATAAGATTTAGGTTATACTTTAACGGATGCAAAAAAAAAAAACAAAGCATATAAAAACGCATAATATTAATACAGTTAGGTTTTTTCTAGGTTTTTAAATTTGAAGATAATTAACACAAGAAATATATACAGAATTAAATGAAAAAAAAAAAAGAAAAATGCAAAACAAAAACAAAAACAAAATTCAGTAACTTAACTAACGGAAATCCCACGATGTAAAACAGCAACACAAAATACAGAAATTCCTCACTTCTTCTTACTAGGCAGAATTCCAATCACTTAACAACATCACATTTAAATTGGGCTGGTTTTTACTCTGGATTGTTGTCAGGCTTTAAAGATCAGTAAAGTTCATCTCTTTTCATCTAATTATGATTTCTGTTTAAAATTTAACGAGTGTTAGTTCTAAATTATGTTCCCTAGTAATTGCCATAATAGCTCCCAAGAAGGATCACGCGTCATACAGTAAATACTCTCGCTTTGTGACAATGTGTTAAAGCGGTGTTAAATTATAAAAAATTTTGGACAATAACTAAAACTACGTCTTTAAAAACGCGGCTGAAAGTTAATAGATTGATACTTAATTTACTTTTTACCGATAACAAAAGCGTTAATGTGTGCTAAAATTTAAAAAGCCTAAGAGCGGATTCTTAGTCTTTGTTTTTAGTTCTTAGGATAATATTTAACTTATTTTAGTTGCTGGTTTAAGCGCCCAACGTAGGTGGTTTAAATAATATAAATAAATATACATATACATATAACAAAAGCAGCTTTCAAAAGATAAATAAATTAAAATATAAATACAAAAAAATATTTTTTAGAAAATGTAAACAATAAGGCCGACTTCCTAAACGCAAGTTGCAATGCGTAATTACAATGCATACACTTCGGAAACGCATACGCAAACTTTCTGGCAGAGTCCAATGTTCCTAATCGTTTGGCAACTCATTTTAATGAGTATCAGCTATCAAAATCGCGCATCATTTTTATTTGGTATGCAAACATTTGAGCTGCAATGGTTGAGTAAGTATTTTCTGGTTTATTTTTAATAAATTGTTTATAACTGATAGATTTTATTGAAATAATTAGTCACTTTATATTGCAGAGACAAAAAGTGAATTAGCCCAAAAAATTATTTATGTTTATGTATTCACTATACGTTTTTACTTACATTAAAGGTGCTTCTTTGCATGTGAATAAAAAATTCAATGCATTCCTAAAAATTTTTATTTTTGATCACTTTTCTTGTTATTGTCCTTAACAAAAGTTGTAGCTTCTTTTTTTCTTTCTAATGAGTTTTTTTGGGCAAATCAATATTTTTGAAAGATTTGGCCTGAGATAATTCCTCAGCACTTCCCAACAAAATGGATAAATAATTTTTTGTAACCTCCATTTAAAAAAAAATGTATACAATTTTATACATGTTTTTACATTTGTTTTATGTATGAGTTGCATACCGACGTTCCTAAATGCCGATAAAATGCAAAAAATGTCTCTGCAACGTAAGGTTGCACTTAAGACATGCTTAGCATTGCATACGTATTTTTTTAAATTATGTATTGTAACTGGCGTTTAGGAGGTCGGCCTGAATTATTCTAGTGAAGATGAAGAGATAACTGATTCAGAAATATACGGAAACTTTAATAAAACAATTATAAGAACAAAAACAAAAAGAATACGACCAAATCACTTTTAATTGTACAATGAAACTAAATTCTCTCAAAGATTCCCCCTGTTCTGTCTGTTTTTTTAAAATTCAATTGCACATTTTTTTCATTTATTAATTTTCTTAAGTACTTATTCCACTTCAATTATTGTAAAATTAGAAGATCTTTTAAATTCTTTTGCACGGGACATGTTTTTTATTAGGTCTGTTTCTTTACTCTACTTTGGGATCCCGTGGGATCCCAATTTGCACGAAAAGCGTTCCCGTACTTAAAAATTGGGTAAATGAGAGCGATTTTGAGAGAATAAAGTTCTTCTTCTTTTTGCACGAAACAGCCCAAACTTTTTCTTCGTGCAAGTTATTTTTATTTGTGAAACAGCTGTAAAACATAAACAAAATAAAAACAAATAAAAAAGTCACTAGCAATATTTAAAACAGAGTAAAATAGTAATTCTAATATAAAAGACAATTTGTAATGGCAAATTTAGACAAGTTAAAAAACATTGTTGCAGATTTGGTAGAGACAGTTCAAGTGATTCTAGTGATTGTGACGACATCCTAGAGCTTATTGAACATGATTTCGACTTAGAAGAATAAGTTTTGTAGTTTCTTTTTGAAATTTTTAAATGCCAAAAGAGGAATAGCGTTCCAAATTATTTGAATGAAATTATTATATGAGAGTTATATATAAATTTATTCGCAAAATTTGCAAAAGGCCCCACATATATTTCTTTGCGAGATGACAAACGCAACAAATTTGTAAGAACTGTTCCTATTTGTTTTTTTTTTTTTTGTAATTTTTTCTTTAAATTGTTTCTTTTATTGAAACAGTCAAAACACTTTGACGTTTTAATTTGTGTTTAAAATTTAAATTTTGTGTTCCCGTACTTTTATACAATTTTGTCTCTTTATGAGAGAAAATTTAACTTGCTCTCATTTTCACGAACTTTACCCAAAAAGTAAAGAAACAGACCTATTATTAATTTCAAACTTTCAAATAAACAATAAATTTTCTCCTGTTCATTATGACATTTAAAAAAAAAATTTCAATTTTGTTGTGTTTCTGTATGGTAGCACTACAAGGTTTCAACTACCACTCAAAAGCATCAACGGCAAGTAATTTTAGATAAGATTAATAATAAGATTAGCTAATCAAAAAGAAACTTCAGGTTAAGCTCGAACCTAAAAACTTTCTCTTGTTAGAAATATGTACATATATAAAGGTTTTTAACATTTTTGGTAAAGTAATTGCACTCTAAAATTTTTATATTATTCATACCTTCACAACATAATCCATGCGCGATTTTACTAAAAGGTAAAGCATTCTACTTTATGCTATCTATTAGTTTATCTTTATTGTAGTTATTGCTTGTCGAAATACATTTCTGCTTATTTTACCAGAACTTGGAATGCAATCCGTGACTGGTTTAAAAACTTAAAAAATTAAGGTCTTTGAAAATACCGATTGCGATATCTATTGATATTTTTTATGATATTTATAGTACCTTTGTGAAGGAACACAAAGTGTACTTGGTTTTATGTATTTCAATAAAATAAATATTCCTATAAGAAGCTATTAACGTTATAGTTACGGCCTTATTTCCAAATATTTAAAAGTGCTTAATTAGAGGTAATAAAAACAAAACAGCAGAGCAGTATTCGGAAATGTTATATAGCATAAATCATGTTGTTAATAACTCTTTATTTATTTAAAATAATTAATTTATGAATAATTGTTTAAAAAATTGATTGCTATTTCTTGCTATTGCAAAAAGTATTTTTTAAACATCTTGTTGGAATTTACATCTGTCTGTATCTCTGCCCGTCTGTCGGTCTGCCGGTGTGTCTGTGTTTGAATTACTTTCATCATTTTTATACTCTTCATCACAAATAGGTGGAAAAGGGCATATCTAAGTTTGTCATTCCATTTGTAATTTCTACAATATCCACTTCCGATCCCATAGTATATACATATTCTGAGTCCTTATGCACAGCGAAGTCGATTGAGCGATGTCCGTCCGTATTAGTTTTGAAATCAACGTTGCCAAGGAACTAGATGAGCTAGAGAAAATTTAAATACGCCAATTGATCAGACATAGTTTCGAAAGATTTACTATTAAAAATCAGGCAGATCGGTCGATGTCCCTCGAGGCAGTGGGCTTAAAACTACGCCTGCCTTTAATTTTTCCATATCATTTGAAATAATGAAGTAACTCCAATAAAAAAAAACATAAATGTATGGAGCGAAAGAAAATTAAAAATAAGAAAAAAACATCAAGTAAAAAAAGTAGCGCTCGCCCACTTTTTTCGAGCTATCGGCCTCTAAAATTTTCATAAAAAATTTCGATTGTCAATATGGTCAATATGGGTATCATTTAAAAGCTTCTAAAGAGATCTTTCAGAAAGTACTTAAATTTCTTAGATATGATAAACCCATTAAGAGCCGATGGCAATTTTATGTAAAGTTATGTATCGTACTTAACTTATTTTTTGTAATTCTTTTAATTCTCTGTTACTGCAATATTTGTTTTTTTGTTAGGAGCTAAGTTACTAAACTAGATTTACATACATGGTTAAGAATATATAATATAGCATTTTTACTTCTTTTATATTAGAAATGACACGCTCACGAAGTCGTGGGCACTGCTAGTTAATCAAAAAATTAATATGAATGTGATAAATTTATTTTCTACAATAGGTAAATTTTTTAAAAATTCGGAATATAATCCCCACTATTAAAAAAATACGAAATTATTGAAGCTACTATTGTTGAAATTTCAAAACATCCCAGGACTCAAAAACAGAAACTATCTAATCACAAATATGATCAAATGCAAGATGAAATTGAACACACGAAAGATTATTAGTTAAAATAAAAAATAAAAAAGATCACTGAAGAATTGTAGTAAAAAGCAATTTACTATGTTTGAAAAATAAAATACTAAGAATAATATGTATGTTTATTTATTAGCTGAAATTGAAATTCATATTATGGTGAATAATCAATGCAAAAAACATGACTGGATTGTAGGAATGGATGTGGTATCATTATTCCCACTGGGGTATAGAAACGCACCAGGAACAGCTAAAGGTTTATAAAGCAAAAAATTGTTTAATATCGAGTGTTATTTTAAAATCAAAATAAGGAGTTTTTATAATTAAAAAGTTAAAATTTTTTTATTTGTTGTAGTTGTAGGTTTTATGTATAAAATCATCGATATCACATCTATTCTAAATGATTCTAAGGCCCCTTGCACACTATAGCATAACTTTTAATATTTCGGTTTTGTAAGAAAAAAAAAAATCAAATAAGAATTATCGTGACTGTCAAAAAATCTAACGTTCTTATACTATACCACTTCAAGTGTTTAGAAAAATTTCCAAAAATAAACCTTTATTATGGGAAGTCAATTTTTTTTACTTTTACACTCACTAAACTATTTTACAAAACTTAATGCTCAGTATTATATCATAAAACGGACTTACAATATATTTTATTACCCAAATTACGTGTAATTATTTTAAACGGCTAACATTTAGTTTATTAATATTGCAGCCAACCAACTTTTTTTTTTTTTTTTTTGCTAGTTCTGGCTAGCTTAGAATAAATATTACCATATTTTGATTTAAAATATTAAATTTCGAACAGTATATAAGAAATTAGACAAAAAATTTATTGAAAATTAGTAAAGGTGCCTTTAGACGAAATGTTTTTTACATAAGATTTGTCAGTTTGAAAATCCACATGTAATTCCTTATGTATGTCAAAGTAGTCATTTTTACATATGGCTTTAAATTTTGCGTTTAAACGTTCATGCAAATTACTTCTGACATAACCTACATAGTAAATCAACAGTTGCTTGCTGAGCGGCTCTGTTGATGCTAATAAAGATGTCAACTCTTTTCTGCTTCCAACGATCTTAGTGCTTTTTGCACTTTTTGAATATTTAAAAACGGTATAAATGAACAAAGAAAAATTTGCACCACTGGAAGTCATATGCTTTCTGATATAAAAATAGACCCGCTCTGAATGAAAATTTGTCATATGACTTTTACATATGTATTAAACATAAGAAAGAAAATCTGACATGTCCCTAAATCTGATCCATATCCCAAAATTTTGTTAATTAATAGTACTGATTTCTAAGTGATGACCAAGGTACTTTTAAAAATGATGTGTTATCTTGTCACAATCAGGGTGCCATTTAGTTTCATTGATGGAAAATAAAGAGCTACGCTTCGTAAACTTGTCACATCACTCATACAGCACATAATAAGCCTGTACGTTTTATGAATAATAAATTTTCATTATTACTACACTCGCATAACACTGTAGAAAAAATTCGGGTTAGCAAAAGTTAGGTCGATTCTGAGAGTGAGGGGTGAAAGTAGAAGCTTTCTTAGAAGACCCGTATCGCCCAGGTTTTGTCTTATGTTTCTTTTCAAATGAAATTTATTGATAAAACTGAGAAGCATATTATAGATCAAACAGAAAGCAAAAAAGACTTACAAATAATTTTTCCAACATTTTGCTTCACAAGCATCACAAAAATTGCTACAACTAGGTTTTAAGCCCTACCGTACAATAAGATATAGATATTTGAATAAATTGATTTCGAATCAGGATTTATTCTGATTTGATATACGGATATATGTTTTCCAATAAACAATATGATATAACAATCAAAGTGGAGATTCCAAATCTTTAAAAATCTAACAATTATTTGTAGAAGTACTAAAAATAGCTTAAAATCAATATGAAATCGTTGGCGCTTGAAATAAAAGATTTATTTATTATTTTGCTTTACTAAAAATATGCTACAGGTAATCACAACACAACCTTTTGATTTACACAAAAGACTCTAGTTAAAAGGAAATAACTTTTCTATTTGGCAGGCACTTACTCACAACTAAGCTCCACATCCTACTACCGTTTATTATTGTACCTGCATCACAATTTCATACTCACTCATTTACAAGTATCTTAAGTTTTTTGAATAATGTTTTAAAGAATTCCTTTATTTTCAAAATCTACTCACTTGCCTTTTATTGTTTAACTTTCATATCTTCCTTTTCCATTTTTTTATTCTATTTTCAGCTAAATGCTAGCTGCTACTTATTTTAAGCAGAAATTTAAATAAGTATTTAAATAAAATACTTCAGATTTTACTTATAATTTCTTTGGCTGTATTGTTGTTAGTAATTGTGCATTTACGAAGATGTACTTCAAGCAGATTATGTGGCTTTTGTTTCTATCACAGAAGATGGAATATTTATGTACAAAAATATAAAAACTTTTGTAAATAATTTTTTAATCCTTTATATAAATAACAACAAAAAGACGTAGGGATGTATGTAAAACGTTGAGACAAAGACATCAGCCTTAAGATTTACACAAAATTTATTAGTATAAAGAACAGGAGTAAATGTTGTTTAGAAATGTGTTGTACTCTCAAGACGATGGTTTTTTAAGAGCCAAGCTCCTCAAGTGGCGAACAGCGAGCTTTTAGTAACTTAAATTTATCTTACCAAAGTTATCAAAATTGGAATTTGTGGATGCAAATTTGAGTAGATATTTCTTTTAATTTAAACTTTTAATAAAAAAAGTGATAAAGTATTTTTTGAAGACGAAATTTCGAATTTATTACAATACAGTTCTTTGACGGAAATTTCTTGTCATATGTTAATTTTCTTCATAAAATTGGAACTAGAGGCTTTGGCATGCTTAGTCATGGAGTGATAGGCATTTAGAAATTCAAAGAAAATGGATTAGTGAAGGGCATGAAAACAGCCGTGCATTCTTGGAGCAATGTTTTTGCTACTGTAAAATAAGCCTCGGAGCAGACTGTTGAACGGCAATACGCAAGCGTAAACAGTAATTAAGCTTTCAGCCTAGAGAAATGCGTTAAAATAATTCTAAATGCTTAATCACTGACCCTCCTCAGAGTGATCTATTTTTTTTTACTAAATTTAAAATTATGACAACACTGTCTTTTAAATTGGGAAATTATTATACTCTTCAATGAAATATTTTATGAGTAATTTTAATATCGAAAAATTTGTTCTAATACTGTTGAAAATCTACTGTAACATTTTATACTTAAATATTTGTTTTCTTGTTTAAAAATATAGCATTGAATTTATTGCTTTTGTAAATAATTTATTTTTTCAAAAGCTTGTAATTTATACTGTAAATTCATAGAATAAACATTAACTCTATTATTTTATAAAATACTTTTAATTTAAATTTCATTAGGCTATGGGCCTAGACCCAAAGCTTGTAAAGAATTAATAAGTGTGTTATATATATTCACGTATAGGAATGCCAATAGTATCAGGAAGAATACCTTTGCTAAATGGAAACAATTTTTGTACTTGGTTACCGCAAATGTAAGCGGTGTTGCATAAGAATCGGTTATTGTGTATGGCAAGAAATCAAGAAGCCAAGCCAGAAGAAGTCATCATCAGCGACAATGCAATAGCAGCAGAAAAAAAAATTGTACGAAAATTATTTGAAGAAACTGCGGGATTATGATGATGCTGATCAAGATGCCCGACTGAAATAATTATTGCTTTAGAACCAGAAATCGTGCGGATGGTAAAGAATTTCAAGAGATCCCATGAAATTTGGTTGTATATAAAGGACACATACGATCGTAAGTCTACGAGAGAAAAGGCAGAACTATTGCGAAAATTGCTGCATTTAAAAATGGCGGAAAATCAAAATATATCGCAATATTTTGTGGAATTTGACATTGCAGTCTCTGAACTTCGTGAAACGGTGGTTAATTTGGATGAAGATTTTCTTACTGTAATTTTGTAGGATGGTTTGGTTAAAGCTGCATTTGACACTGCTAATGAGTTTCCAACTTTAAATGCTATACGCTCAAGATTCTTGGGAATTGATGACAAGCCAGAAAAAGTGAATTTGCCAGACAGTGCTCTGAAGGCGTTTCAAAGTGGTAATATAAAGAAGCATGTAAATTTTAACAACAAATCGGAATATAAAGGTATGAAGTTCCCCTTTAATTATTATAATTATGGAAAGAAGGGCCATATGGCCAAAAATTGTAAAGTTAAAATAAATAAAGCTAATAAAGCATATGCGTCATCAGGTTTTGCTTATTCAACATTAGTTGCCAGTTGTTCGTTTGCTACATGTAAAGATAAGTATGTTTGTATAGTTGACAGTGAAGCATCATCCGACATGACAAGCTTAAAGTCATACTTTATCAGTTTTCCGGCTGGCAGATGATAAAAATTTGGAAGTCATGGTAAAAGAAACAGCTCAAATCAACGTTCTTATTAATGGGCGCATTAGTACTGCCAAACTCTTTAAAACTTTGTATATACCCAAGCTAACAAGCAATCTTTTTTCAACAGAAAAAGCAACGGATAATGATTGTAATATAAAAATATTTTTAAACAAGATCTAAAAATGAATTACAGTTATGGCACAAACGCTTTGGACATTAAAATACCATAGATCTAGAAAAACTTCAATCTCGAAAAATGGTTTTTGGTTTACCTAAATTTAAAACCAAAAGAATCAATTGTATTAGTTGTATTCGTGCTAAGCAAACTAGACAAGCCTTTCCCAGGAAAAATAAAAAATCATCTAGAGAAGTGCTTCAGTTAATACATACTGACTTATAAGTGGAAAACTCTACTTCGCCACATTTATTGATGATTTTACCAGAAAGGTTTATGTTAGTTTTTTGAGAAAGAAGAGCGAATATATAGCTGCTTTTAAGGATTTTAAGAAACAAAATGAGTTGGAAACAGGTAGGAAGATGAAATTTGTACGATATGATAACACAAGGGAATTGACAAGTCATGACTTTGAAATTTTTTTACAAGATTGCGGTATTACTCATCAACTAAGTGCAGAATAAATTCCTGAACAAAACGGGATAGCGGAACGAATGAACCGATCTCTAGTTGAAATGGCCAGAACAATAATGATAGAAGCCAAATTGCCAGAATTTTTGTGGGCTGAGTTAATAATAAAATAACTTTCTGTTATTTAAGAAACAGGTGTCCAACCATATTAAATAATGATAAAACCCCTAAAGAATTGTGGTCAGGAGAAAAGCCCACTATTAGGCATTTAGGCCAATAGGAAGCAAAGCTTTCGTTTTAAACAAAAGACCAGGAAAATCCAAATGGCAACCAAGAAGCTCAGAATATGTACTAATAGGTTACTTAACAAATGCAAAAGCTTATCGTTTATGGAAACGTGGTTCTCGAGAGATAATAAAAAGCCGTGATGTGATGTAAGATTTATAGAGCATAATTATGATGTTAACATAAACGATATACAAAATTAGGTTTTTATGAATTCGATTGGGATCAGGCTGAACTAAGTAAATTAAAATCTTTAAACACAAAAGGTTGCGATTTGGAAATAACTGACTCCACTAACCAGAATCGACCATTACTATAGAGAGACCAAAATCTACTCCATCTGGTAGATTTAAACAGTGGAGACCAACTAGAACAAGAGAACTGAAATATGCTTTTGACAGACGACGAAGATGAAGAAGAAATTATTTCGAGCAGAATTGAAAACGTACCTGAGGAACCTTCAATTAAGGAACGCCTGAGATCGTGGTCAATATTTAAAAGGAGAGAAGAAGCTAATGCTACGATCGGCTACAATAAGAAATACCCAAAATCTACAAAGAAATGCTGAAGTCAGACATATAGATCATTGATTAAAAATAACACTTAGGAGTTAGTAGATTTGCCTAAAGGCAGAACGGCTATAGGCTGCAAGTGGGTTTTTAAAACAAAATATACACCTGATGGAAAAATTTACAAACGGTCGTCAGACAAACAGTCGTCAGACAAACTTCATTGCGTTTGATATATGCACTTGCTGTTAAAAAAAAAACTAAAATTAAGGCAGTTAGACGTGCCTACAGCTGTTATGAATGGAAATTTCAATAAAAAATTTTTATGACACAACCCGAAGTTTTTATTAACGATGTGGATAAAAACAAAGTTTGTTCATAAAAAAGGCGATATATGGTCTTAAACAAGCCAGTCGACAATGGTATAAGGAGATAGAGAAAATTTAATCTTTAAAAATCAAAGTATGATCAATGCGTTTATTCAATAAATACAGGCATAGATTCACTTATAGTAGCATTGTATGTTGACGATATAATTATTGCTAGTAGCAATGAGAAACTCACTAATAGTTTTATTGCATTGCTCTCTGAAAATTTTTAAATTCGAGATATGAGGGGTCCTAAAAACTGTATAGGACTTGAAATAAATCAAAAACCCCGTTCCTTAAGTATTTGTCAGCCAGGCTATATTGAAAACTTCATTGAAAAGTATAGTCTTTAAAATGCAAAAACTAATAAAATACCAATGCAACCAAAAATAAATCTTGAAAGAGAACCAACAATTCCTGGAGAAGGGGAAAAATACGAGAAGCTATTGAAAATGGTGTAGTCAAAAAGAGTACTTGCCAATGGACAAAATAATTGCTGACATTCTGACGAAACTATTTCCGAATATCAAACATCACTTCTATATCAAAAAGATGGGGCTAACATCAAAAAATGATTAAAGTTGAGGAGACGTGTTGAAAATCCACTTTAAAATTTTCTACTTAAATATTTGTTTTCTTGTTTAAAAATATAGCATTGAATTTATTGTTTTTGTAAATAATTTATTTTTCAAAAGCTTGTAACAAGGTACATTTATTTTACTAGGTAATAGCAGCTCTACAGCAAATACAACATTTGTAAAAACAATATGGCATTTTATTGTTGCCTTGTGAGTGGAAATGTCGAAAATAGAAAAAGAAATTAAAGAGAGAATGGCTCTAAAAACAAACGCTCTCTTTGTTCTTCATATGCTTCTTGCTAGTATTTTTTTAAATTCGTAAACAAAAGTAGGAAAATATAAACAACTTTTGACATGTCCAACTACAATCCACCTGGGCGGACGACACTACCTAGTAAAATAAATGTACCTTAGCTTATAATTTATACTGTAAATTCATAGAATGTTTAACTCTGTTTTTTATAAAATGTTTTTAATTTAAATATCATTAAATACTAAGCTATTGCAAGCATGTAGAACTTGATAAGTTCGTAAAGGTGTATAAATTAGTCAAAAAATAATCAGAAACTGTTTGGAATGGTGATGGATGATTTTATCGAGGGTTATAAGTGCATTACCAAAATAAAGAATACTTGTGTTATGTATGTATGTGGTACTAGTGATGACTTTAAAGATGAGTTAGAAGCAAATTAGAAAGAACTATAGAAACATAATCAAGTAGCTGCTTCAAATGAAATCTTAAGCTTCTTGTTGAAGAAGTTTAATGACGTTAATTAATAGGTGGCAGAAAATAAGAAGAATGTAGACGTGGTGAAAAAAGAAACAAGTTACTGATGGATGAAGTAGCATCTGAGTAATCGCAGATGCAGTTTTTAAGTTGACGAGTGATGTGGGTGTGAGGGTACACGCTTCCGATGTGGATGATGCATATTTTATTAAAAAGACACCAAAACTAATAAGTAGAGCAAGCAAAATGCAATTCTAAAGTTTAGCTTAAAAACATCTAAGGAAGCTTTGACCACTGTTAAACAATAGCTTTAGAAGAGCAAAGCTTCTTAAAATGTATTTGTAAATATGAAAGCATTAATAAATATTTTAAAGAAGTGAATCATCAAGCCTTATTTGTTGGAAGTAAGGAAGATGTGGATAAACTACCATTGTACATCAACAAGGTTTAAAAATTCTAGATGACTAATGTTTACTAGCGTTTAATTAAATACAACAAACCAAGCTTTTCTAGGGCAGTTCACTTGTTGGAGATTTTGAATTTTATTGAATTTAAAAATATAAATTAACGAAATTTTTTAGAGATATACTACGCATGAGTAAATTAAATATGGATAAAATGTTATAAGTAAAATATCGAATTCTTGTCTGTGTTCAAAAAGCATTTAAGAACCAAATATTTAATGGAATTAATAATTGTTATTCATGTTTTCTATTAAATTTAATTTGTCTGTTGCGCAGGTGTTGTAGCAAATATTAATATAGAATTTAGCATTATATTGTGGAAATCTACAAGAAGCACACATTATCCTTGCTTCTTTACGTTTCCTTCTTAAACTAAATGATTTTAACGTGCTAAATACTAAGTTTCTCTTTCACTCGGAGCTGCTTTAAAATACGCAGTTCAAACAATTTACTTAGAAAATTTCGTCTTAATTAAAGAATCTAAATAATAGCTTTAGCTATTTTCGTGTCTTCTAGAAACTTTTCTAATTCTTTTGGGATGATGAGAAAAAAGAGCAAACCTAATTTTAATGCCACATTTAAAATTTCTTTAAAAAAATCTGTTTTTAATTTCTTCATTTTGTTTTCCAAATTCTTTTGTTTAATGGTTAATCAACACTAAAAAGTCAAGCTACAAAGTATAATAAAATATTTTCAATATTTTGATGTTTTGTTTCAAACTTTAAAAAGCATAAAACTATTGTTACGAGCAATTATATTCTTATTTGTTGCGAATTTTCGAAACTGTGTGTAACTGTGATCACGATATATAAAGGTAAAATTTTATACTTATTACCAGACTTCATAGTGCTAAAAGTGTTATGAATTTAATCTGTACAATGACATTATTAACATTCAAAATGCTTACATACCTTTGTGGTTTCGTATGCATGTATTTA
This sequence comes from Cistogaster globosa, assembly GCA_937654795.1. Taxonomy (NCBI): domain Eukaryota; kingdom Metazoa; phylum Arthropoda; class Insecta; order Diptera; family Tachinidae; genus Cistogaster; species Cistogaster globosa. Next base: position 46,890,548 of record OW569404.1, on the reverse strand, counting down.
TAAGTATTTGCTTTTACATATAACGGTGTAGTTTAGTACTCAAGAGTACTACAAACCAGAGTAATTATGTACGTAAACCTACTTAATTATATGTAACGTATTCATATGAACATTTAGGGAAATGACTCATTTATTTTACATACGTATGCTGTTAAAAGTACATCAAACTTGAGCATCAACCCGATTTATGGATACTTTAAGCAACTTCATTAAAGTGTACTAAAAAACTAATTTACATGTCCCAAGAATCCATACAAATTTGATATTTTCTAAACAAAGGGGTGCCCCTATAGTTGATGTAGTTATGTATATGGTCGCACTGTTGAACGATTGTAGACAGATGGTTAAAATTAACAAGGCCAAGTCCGCTATAACAACAAATATAAAATTAACAAGGCCCTGTATTGCTACGTCCGCTAAAACAAAGGTTTAAATTTTTATTAAAGGATATTCAATGTTATTTAATGTATTTGGACAAATTTTGCACCTTTTTAAGTAGAAATTTACAAGATTACTGTATTGCTGAGTCCGGTAAAACAAAAGTGCACAATTTGAATTTAATTAACCTTCGCCTTACCAAAGGTTTTTATGTACGTCGTTTACCAATAGCCACCCAGGTGGTACTACACATTTTCGCATTTTTTGATGATCAAGAAAGCCTTTTTCATCGCGTACAGCATACATGTAATTGTTATTAAGCTTAAGTACACAGCCCACGACGGGCCAGACCGTCAAGGGGGAATGCGACATAGTCCCCCATATATCCATTTTGATAATGAGCATATCTAGCAAGGGCGCAGAAAAAAGCGTTACGGAAAAATGCTTATATTAATCTAGGCGTTTCTTTGCCTCCCCCGAAAGATCCGCTATGATTTTACTACATTATTATAATAAATGGAATTTTGAAAATATTGGGCAACAGCGAACTTGGACTCCAATTACAGACGAAAAGCTCTTAGCATTTTTTAGTATTTTGCTAATAATGGGTGCTCACAATTCTTGCCAAGAGTCCCTCGCAGAGCTGTGAAAAGAAATGCATATCCATTATACCGAGTAACCATGTCACGATACAGGTTTGCGCAAATTTTAAGATTCCTTTGTTTTGACTGGCATGCATCGAGAGCTGCTCGACAACAGGAAGACAAGGCTGCAGTCATAAGAGACGTCTTTGAGATGGTAAATTTTAATTTGAAATCATTTTATAGACCCCATGAATCAATTACAGTAGACGAGCAGTTATTTCGATGCCAGGGTTGAACGCGTTCTACTCAATATATGCCCTCTAAACCAGCAAAATATGGCATCAAAATCTGGTGGGCATGTGATTCCACTACATATGATCCACTTCAAGGATAAATATATACCGGAAAAATTAATAATGTAAGGGATACTGACCAAGGTGAGCGCGTTGTAAAAGATGTTGTCGGCATGTACAAAAACACTGGTAAAAATGTCACCATGGATAATTTTTTTACAACATTGTCGTTAGCCAATGACTTAGCTGCATGGAAGTTATCCGTTGTATGTACACTAAAAAAGAATAAAAGGTACATACCAGAAGAGTTTAAGCCATCTCGAAGCCGAGAAGTAACATCCAGTTTATTCGGCTTTTCTGAAAATGTCACAATGGTATCATATGTTCCAGCCAAAAAATAATCAGTTGTGTTATTATCTACAATGCACAACAATAAAAATATATTTGGTCCATAAAATAAGCCAGAAATAATATTATATTATAATAAGACCAAAGGTGGCATGGACACTATGGATAAAATGTTGTCACAGTATTCCACAAAACGTGAAACAGTGCGCTGGCCATTAGCAGTTTTCTTCAATATTTTGGATACAATAGCACTGGTTTCATTTATTATATATTCCAAAAATAATGGGGTAAAATCAGTAAAGGATCACAGAGGCAGTTTATTTAGAGCCTTGGACAAGATCTATGCCATCCTCTAATAATGACAAGTTCGAAAATATCACAAGTCATTTGAAGATTTTCAACTAGATCAGCCATGGAATGCATTTTGTGTAACAAACTTTAAAAACCGAAAAAATAGATAATACATCTTTTTTTTTTAGGTGAATCATTAACCGCTAAGAACCAGGATAACAGCTTTGAGCCTGATGGAGTTCCAGAAAAAGATGCAACTGGTCGAATTAAAATGAAAGGAAAATGCTACATTTGTTACTGCAAGAAACAGAAAAAAGATACAAGGCAAATTTGCGTTAGTTGTAAAAACCTATTTGTGCAGAACACAGCCTCAGTCAGACAAAATGTGAAAAATGCTATCAAGCATAATCAAATTAAATGAATTATAAGTAAAAATAGCTTGATATTGATATCTTTATTTTATAATATTAAATATGAATTTTATAATAAATAATTAACTTTAAAAATTGCAATTGAAATAACTATTAGTTCTGTATCCAGACGGGTGGGTATTGGTAAGCCATGAAATAAATTTTAAAAAATTTTAAAAAATTCGTTGAAAAATTAAAAATATAATAATATTTATGCATAAATCTAAATAACTCAACATTTTGTTCAGTGAGTCAAATTTTTTCTTAGATCGAATCAAAATTGGCCAAGTTATTGAAAAAATAAAACTGAAAAGGTCACCCCGGTGGGTATTGGTAAGGCGAAGGTTAATCGACTCAATTTGGCCTATATAGCCATATCTTTAGAACCGTTACATACAAGCAATTGAAAATTAGACAGAATGTTCACTACCTTGTCACGTTTAATAAGAAGTAAAAATTTTTTAAATTATTAATTAAAGTGGGTTACAATAGCAGATGTATGTGGCCAAACTGTTATACAATTGTAGACAAGCGGTTGAAAGCTTAAAGTTTGGATTCGAAAATTAAAGGGTTTTCCAATTGTTTTTGTAATTTGGTAGATATGACCAAACTATTAAACAGTTTGGGACAAACAGCTGAAATCTGTTTTGAAGTATGTATGTTTTTTTTTTTTTTTTTAAGAATTGTATTCAATAGATCGTATATCTTAAATAGTAGAGTTAGACTTGTAATGCCATAACTCATACTTAAAACCGAATCTAAGCATAACTTAAGAGTTTTAAATCACTTGCAGAAATAACTTGAATAGAATGTATATTTAATTAAAATCGGAAACACACACTGTATTAATAGAAAAATGATTTTTATAAGTTGAATTGATCTTGAAAAATTAGCCTTTGACGAGGTAAGAACATAAATAAATTGTAAAAAAATTGCTCCTGTTCTATTTCTTCTATTTTTTTAATTAATAATTTAAAAGAACTTTGTGCATATATATATATATATATATATATATATATATATATATATATATATATATATATATATATATGCATTTCATTTTATTCACATAAGTTTTAACTGTTCATTATAATGTAGCAAATATAATGACGAACTTGAACTTAGTTGTAGAATACACGTCAGCTGTAATTTAATATTATTAAAATAGATTCAGATATGATCTGGCGGTATCAGTTAAATATCGAGCGAAGCATATATCGAGCATAAAAAAAGAAGAGGAATTATTTTGTGTGTTCGATAATTTTTATTAAAATTCTTGTATTTATCTCAAATTATAAAATTGTCGACATATGTCAAGAATGTTGATTGTACAGTGTTAAAGAGAAAGGCTAATGTTAAATAGAAACTTGCTTAAATGAAGCCAATTGTCAGTATAAATAACTAAGAAAAACTTTTTTGCGCTTTAAAAATGTTTGTTAGATTAACTGCAGTTATCTTTGTTTTAACACAGCACTTTACGCGCAAGACGCGACGCAAATTAACGCATGGCTTTTACGCTAAAATGACATACCTAAATAAAAGCATAACGTTCTGTTATGAACAGTTAGGTTAACTTATAAAATGTCATTACTGATTTACAATGCCAATTGTAGATCTGAAGTAAACAAATAAGATAAATATGTTAACAGCAGTTGCTTGCAGCCAACTTCACTACCTTACGCGCTGTCAAAATCGGATCTTTCAATTACTAAGCGTTGATGCCGCGCAATTATGGATTGCTTTATACATTTTGTATGTACATGAGAATTTTTAACAGATAGATTGCGTCTTACGTGCTAATTTAGGTATGGCTGCTAGTTATATTTGTAATTTATTCAATCATTTGTTTAGTTATAATATTCTCTTTGTCCTTTTTTATTATATATTTGATTTAAACAAATAATTATTAAAAACAGAAACATTGTATTTAGTTTTTAATACGACAATAAAATTTGTAAATTTAAAAATACTTTTTTAAAGAATTTAAGGCTTTCGTTTACTACGTCTTTAGAGATTTGTAGATTTCTATTGTATTTTTATTTTTAAATGGATTAACACGTGTAGAAGTTGCATCTATTATTTAAAAAAAATGAAAACGAAAATGAACATAAAATTATTACACAAGCAAAACAAAAATTGACACTAAATTTTTTTCTTTTCTTAATTTAGAATAAGTAACCATTATATTTATTAAATAATTTCTTTATTAAAATATAAATAATACGACTGCAACAACAGTCGCTAGAAGTACAATGAAAAAAAACAAAAATTGCATTTCGTGGCCATAACGAAGGTCGGTACAAAGCAAAAACAAATGTACAACACGAGCTACAGAGAGAACAACGAAGAAATGCTTTGAGTTGTGTGTAGACTTCGTCTAACGAAATTAATATTAGCTAAATTAGTTGGTTGAATAGATGATGTTTACAATATACACAACCTAAGGTAGATAGATGCGAAGAATGCTGATAAAGGATATATCAATCCGGAAAATTCTGCATTTCATTCTGCTAGTGTCTAGTTTTTTTTTGTCCGCATACAACCTTAAGAAAAATTCAATTTTAATTCATTTAAAAAACAAAAATATGTGCATTATCTGATGTTTTCATTATTTGTAGAAGAAAAATCAGTACTATTCTGAAAGTTTAACTAAATATTTTCTATCAGCCTATAGATTTGTGTCAGAAACTAACGTTTGGTTGAGTTAGTTAAAATGCTTAATGTCGAAGTGTTTCTGGTAAATAAAGTGAAAAGTGTCAAAAAATCTTATAAGTCCATTGATACACCCAAAGTAGAACTCGTGAATATTTGAATCCTCAAGAAATTCAGATACACTCAGTTAATACGCCATACATATATGCCCAGAAGGTATAAAACCTAAAGTACATTTAAGAAAAAGTTGATCTGCATGCACTGTTTTATTTCTTACAGACTCTTTTTTTTTTTTTTTGATTTTTTAAGTTTTATTCTATAAAAAAAATCTCCTTTTATTTATAAATCACATCTTTTTTTTAAACAAAACTACAAACGAATAGCCAATAAAATCAAATGGTTCTACAAAGTTTAGGAAAATGGTATACATACAGCGTCAAACACAGCTAAACTAATGAGCCGATAATGAAATTTGAAATACGGGTAGATTTTTGTCTCCATGATAAAATAGGGTACTAATATCTTCAATAGTGGAACAGGACAATTTACAGTAATCATTTTGTTTTAATTTTATAATTTAGTAATTATTTGTCTATAGGCAAATAGATGGCGCTTATACTGCCCTTTACATTAATTATGCTACAGAATAATCGTTTGATAATAGTTTTTCTATATGCAAACAAGTGGTGCTTCTGTTTGCGCTTATACTAAAAATGCTAACGGAAAGTTCGCTCTATAGACTTTAATAACTTCATGGTTAATTGTTTCAATAGTCTTAATTACTAATAATAATTTGTGAATGAAGTTTGACCGAACTGGTAATACTGACAATACTTAAATTATTAAACCTATTGTGCAAAATATTAAAGAAAAAGATTAAAGTATAATTTGTTGCACAGTTTTTCATCGTAAAAATCAAAACGGTGGTTTTGTATCTAAGTCAAGAGCTATTTAATTATAAAACACATATATGAATAGTATTACATGACATGTCTTGGAGTTATAGAACTTAGACGGCAATTAAAATACGGCAATACTGTATCACATAATAAAACATTTAGTACTTTGTAACCGATGACTTTATTATCTGTAGCCAACGAAAACAACAAAACATTCTACACTTTATTAATCATATTATGACCTGCGTTAATACAATTTCTTAAAACTGAAGTAAAATTCTGTTTTAAAATATTATTATGGTGGGTGACAGTAAATTGGGTTATTGTGTGAACTACTAAAAAGTTTATAGTAGGGTCGTGTTGGTATGCGGAGTTGTATAGGCCCCTTCTAGCTAGTATTAAAATAAAAGCACATAAGTACTAGATGAACATTTTCATATCAATTGTAAAAGTGGTTTTTGATGTTTGCATCCATTTACACACAGTATGTATGTATGTATGTTTTTCATTCATTTGTTTCTTTTTTAATGGAACTATACTATGCTAGTGTGTCCCTTAAAAATTCATAAAATTTTACGATTGTGTTTGAATGTTGTTCTTCTTTATGAAAATCGTGAAGACTCTCACATAATGACGATAAAGTGGAAAGCACAACAACAAAGAATAATACTTCAAATGAAATAAAATTAAACGAGAGAAATGCGATTGCATGGTTTTCATATTTAAAGGCATACCAACTGAATGCAAAACTAAAAATGAATACACATACCCTTACATACTACATGTATGAATGCATATGTTAATACATGCTAAAATTTGCAATAACAACGTCTGATTTACGTATAATCCTAGCAAGCAATGTTCTTTAAAGATTTTTAACCAACTTCAAAAAAAGGAGGTTATTAATTCGACTGGATGTTGATTTTTCTTATATTTATGCCTCCACAATTCAGTCATTTCTGAACCGATTTTTAAAATTTTTTTATTTAAAAGGTGGTGCTTAATCTTAAAATTTAGAGGATGAAAAACATGTATTTTTACGTGTTATATGAACCGTAAAGGGCACTACTTGAAAATTTAAAAAGTTGCGTATAACTTTAGCTCCCAATGGCAAAAAGTATTACAATAATTAATCTAAAAATTAAAGGGTGATCACCCATAATAACAAGTATAAAATTAGGATTTGGAAATGAAAGGGTGTCTGAATGGTTGATGTAATTTGATGTATGTGGCTGAACTTTTGCATCGTTGTAGATATAACGCTAAAACTTACAATGGATTTATATTGATAAGTCCGCTATCAGTTTATAATTGAAATTAAATATAATTTAAAGGTTGTTCCGAATTTTAATGTAATTTTTGTAATTTTATGGATGGAGTATGCACTACTTTGTTTGGTATAATAAGAAGCACAAATATCTCAAAAAATAAATTAAAGGGTATTACAATAGTTGATGTTATGTGATGCACATGGCCAAACAGTTGAACCGATGTAGACAGACGGTTGAAATATGCACAAAACCTTATTGCTAAGTCTACAACAGCAAGTATATAATTTGAATTTATAAATTGATGGATGCCCCTATAGTTGCTGTAATTTGATGTATACATACAAACTGTTAAATAGTTTAACAAGTATAAAATTTAGAAATGAAGTATAAAGGTGTTCCACAGTTAAACTACATTAACTGTACGTGGCAATACTTTTGAACCGTTATAAACAGACAGATGAAATCTGCTTTGATACAGATTTTTTCTTGAATTATTTATTATCAAGAAAGTCTTATATATTGCATTAAATCACTATTTTTGTCTTCTTAAAATATCATTTATATTGATTTACATCTTCAATAAAACTGTTAGTTTGAAGAAAGGATCCTATCCTTTTTAATTGATAATTTTTATCAAATCTACGAAGTATTTTTACGTACATATGTATATCTCATCCAATATTAATGTTACCTTTATTTCGTACATGTGTTACAATAGCATATTTGATGAACGTTTAAGTTAGGCAATTTTTTCAACCATCACCGTTGGACATATTTGCCTTTGTAAAGAATGAAAAATTTCTGTATTCTCTAATTTTTATGGCAAATTTATCTGAAACAGCTAATCATAAATGTAAATTAAAAACAAAACAAAGTTCAATGTGGTGTGTGAATATATGTTAAGATAAAAATAAATAATTTAATTACAACTGAAAATTTACTTAATAACATAAAATAACAAGATAAAAGTCTTTAAACAAATTAGTTCCAAAGTCTATATAAGTTTGTCTGTAGAAGTGAATCATGCAGTACGTGTCACACAAGCATTATGAATTAGAAAACAGATAGACTAGTTAGAAGGTTAGTAAGTATTAGAATATAAACCTCACTTTTTGACAGCACAGTAATTTCACGTTATTAATTTTTTAGCCATTTAATGGCTAAACGGCAAATTGTTTTTAAGCTGCTGCATGTACCTAATTTACAAGAACGCATGTAAACTAAAAAATATTAGATAAATTGATGTTTATAGTATGTGATTCCAGCCACTACTTAAGCTTAGTAGTCGAATAGTCATATACATATATAAAATGCCTTTTGCTTAAGAAGAAGAATGTTATAAACAATTTATTTATTCAGTACACCTTAGTTAACATATTTCATTTATTCAGAAAACGTAATATTCAGCAAGATGATATGAATTGCATTGCAGTCACCTAAATGTCCTTTTTTATATACTATGGAAATTTCGCGCTTTTAGTTTAGTTTTTTTGGTTGACCCTTCGACTTTCTTAAAACTTAAAAAGTTATATAAATTATATTAAGAAAGCAAAGTGCATCATTTTTTGTGACATCAAAAATAAACGTTTGGTTATTTATTGATTTCGCTATACTTACTTTGCATTTTAAAGATTTTTGTAAATAGAATAGGGCCATACGTTGATGAAATTAATTAGTTTAAAATTAACAAAGAAAAAAACTACAAATGAAACATGCTCTCTTATAATACGTCACAGCTGTAGAAACATTCCTTATCGTTGGTGGACGCCTTATTCTTCTAATATAAACATATTGAAAATGTTTCTGATTGGTGTACCTAGAAAGGGAAAATGATAATTCAATGAAAAGCAATCACCTTTTGAAGAAATGTCTTGGATAATTTAAAGTCACCTAATGACTCACTTACAGATCTTATTTTTTATGTTATTGCAACCCATTGAGTGTCACACTTACTATTTAAATAAAATTATTTAAAATATTTTTTTGTTGAATAATAAATAGTATCAAACTAACACTAAATTAAAACCTTATCCGTCGGTAAAATTTTTGTTTTACTCATTAAATTTAGAAATAAAAAATAATATAATATAAATTATATATGTGAGACCAATGAATTGAAAGGGATTGTAATTTGTAATGATCTTAATGTTGTTTGGTGGGATAATACATTATTCTGGGTTTGTACTTAAACACACTCCCCTTATTCGTACCCAGAGCTGTATCTTCATATTACCATACATAAATGGGTATGTAACGATAGATACACACCGCATAAGTACAACTTGTTCCATTCAGTTTTTATTTGGTTGTTACTCTGATTGTGTATTATGTAGTATACGTTTATAAATATGTACGAATCCGTGGATGGGTTATCATATACATATGTACATATGTGACTGATAATTGCAACATTGTTTTATATTTTACTATATTATTTACATATTTGTTCACACAAATTCTTTGGAAAAAGGCCTGGAATGGATGGGGAGATATGCAAGAGATACGTAGAAAGTAAATGTTTTTTTTCTGCATAAACTTCTTAACGAGAATTTTTGAAATTGTTTTCACATTATGAAAAAATGAAACTTAATTGAACCAAACATTGTTCATATTATTATTTCACTATCTTTTGTCATTACTTTTCCATTTTTCATTATAATTGTTTCACATCCTTGTTTACATTGGCCTTTTAATTTGAACATACTCTTGAAATTATTGAAACATATAAAACAATTTATAAAAACACACTGTAGAAAGTACAGTACGCCTGCTTCTGGTTCTTTTTTTTTAAATCTAAAAGCACTTACTTGCTTTAATTGAGTCAGATAAAAACTAAATGCAGGCACTTAACATTTTCACCTAATCACCTGCTTAAATTATGCATGACCGTAAAATGGAATGAAATCAGGTTCCTAGTATTATACTTCTTAAGGCGTAAGGGTAATAAATAATCTTACATGGAAAAAACCAACCTACAATCGCAGTGCCAGTGATTGAAAGCTACGAAGTACGAAGATAAAATCTGAGAACCTTTAACTCAGGGAAACTTCAAATACCATTTGGTTAGACTGTTTCTAAAAGGAAATAATAGAGCAAAGAGATTTGTGTACAAATATCAACAGCTGGCTGACATTATTCTGGAGACAGCATTTACCTATATACGTAGTATGGATGCTACATGAAACCTTGGCCTAAGACTTACTGATCAATTCTGACCACTTGATATTACTTCAATAATAACTTTGATTTTGGAGTAAAAATCAATTCCAGTTATTTCTGCAGCTAATTTAATTTTGAAAAAAAATTTTTTGCCAACGTTGTTGTTCCAAGTTCAGTTTTTGGTACATTCATTTTTAGCCCTTATTCACTTCTAAATCTCTCATTTTTCTCGTACAACATCTTTTAAACATATTGTTAAGATATTAATATATTAATTAAAACCCAAAACATTTAAAACTGACAAAAAGGTTTTTACTCGTATTTGCTTTCGCACGATGAGCAAAAATAAAAAAAAAAAATTTACAACAATCGCTTAAGATGACGTAACACTGCGCAACTTTGTTCTACATTATAAATGTAGAAATCTCAAACTATATACTGATTCAAATAGTTTTTAGATTCGCGACAGCCTTTACCCTCAAAAACCTTTTTTCTATAATTTAAAACCACTTCTTCTATTGCTGTTACAGTAGAAATTCTTAAGATGAAGTGGTACTTGCTTATAAAAACATAAAAAAAAATTCATATACACGAGTAGTTATGTATTTCAATTCATTTATAAGAACATATTTTGTGCATTTAATGTTGCTACCATATTTGTTGCTAAAGTTTTTTTTTCAGAGAAAACTTTAAATTTTCGATAAAATTTTGACATTCTTCTAATTCAAATTCAAAATGCCACATGTTTCAGCCGTATATCAAAGCGATTTTATGTTAGTCCACTTCTTAAATGTAAACAGGACTGACGGAAGGCGATGGCAGCAGTTTATGATTTACGTCATTCTAAATATATTTTAAAATAAAGTGGTACATTAGAACAACACGGTAAGTATATTTGTGTTTAGTTTTAATAATCTTAACCTTTAATTTGCTGGAATTGTTTAATTGACATCCTCTTTAACGTCTCTTTTTTAATGAAAAACTTAGGATTTTCAAATGATTAGCCACTCTATATGAAGCAACTAGACTATTATTAATTATTATTAAATAAGCATTGGGATTTGTACTTGAAATATTAATATTTGATTAACATTTACTAGTTTTTTAAAGAAAGGCATACATATTCCTTAAAAAGTTGCTTACTAACCGTTATTTTAAAAATGCAAAAGAAAATTAAACTGGCACTACCTTTGTTATCCTTCACACCTAAAGGAATAACGACAATGCAAATTAAATTAAAAACACACATAACTTCAAAAACACAGCTTGGGTAGGAGAGCATTAGTCCAAGAGACTTATTGATGTTGAAAAGTAATATACTTAGAAAAATGGCGATACTTTTTAGGAGTAGGGAGTGGTTATTACTTCACGATAAAAAAAAATTTAAATTATCCTAGAAAATTTAAATTTGAATCAATTGCTCTTTTATTAAATAATCATTGAATGATTTTTTTTTTCAAAATATCAATACTTTGTCCTATTTTTATTTAAGTTAAGATGCAGCTGAATTCTTCAGTTATTGTCTGGTTATTGCCAACTACTTATACCCTCATTATAACTCGCATGTACATTATTTTGTTACTATTAATAATTAATAATAAAATTTTTGATATACAAAATATTTATTTCGGATGTCCTTGAAAAAAGCGAGAAATATGGTCAAACTTAATTTGGCGAATACATTGAAAAAAGAAGTATAAAACTTCAGGAGTCTACATTAGACACCATGATTATTGTGTATTTTAGTAACAATAATGCTATAAACACATTTAGAAACAACGAATTTTTCGTTGCAAATATTCTTTGAAAAAAAAAAATACATTTGCCCACAAATCAATGCTTCGACGAAATTCGTCGTGCGTAAAGAACTGTGCGATAGGTTAAGTTCTACCTTTTTTTTTGTTAATTTTTGAATGTGTTTCATTTCCTTTTAATTAAAATATTATTTTCTGAATTAAAATTAATTTTTGGCTTAAGTTCATTCTTTAATTTCTAAAAACCTTTTTTTGTTTTTAAAAAAGAAAAATTAATTACAAATGTATGCGGACGTTTTCCAAAGAAAACAAGAAAAATTAGACACTAGCAGAATGAATATTATTTTCTTTCTATTTATAGCACATATATGAAAAATATACTTTTCTTAATATGCTTAATTTAAACTTTTTTATTTTTATAATGTTCAATTATTGGTTTTTAAATATCTAATTTTTTCTATTTTTTCAAGCTTGGCTAAGGTTCGTTACTAATTGTGATAAATTCTTAAGATAGCAGTAAAATTAAGATACCAGCGGAATAAATTGCACTTTCTGTTCCGCTATAACCTTTGTCAGCATTCTTTGTAACTAGCTACAAAGTAGTTATCAATTGCGACTATTATTTAGAAGAAAAAATTCTTTTTCATTTTCTAAAATTAAAATATTTATATTTTTACAGAGTCGTTATTTATTATATGGAAGTTTTGGTTGAAAACAAAATATTTACCCTTACTAGCAAGAACTATCCTCATCATAATTTTATATTTTCTATTAGCTATGCCAAATGGAAACAAAATTTTAATAGCTCAAAAAAATAGTTCCATTAAAGACAATATAAAAATTAATGTTTCAAATTAATCAGTACATAAATTGAAACTGTAACAGGACCATTATTTTCGTATAATAGTTGTAAACAATTGTCAGCACATTTTATTTTTGTAGATGGAAAATTTAAAACACTGTTTACAGAACTCTGCAATAAATATTTAAAAAAACACATTTTTCTAAATCTGAATTTTAAAGAAATTAGAAATGTCAAGCAGGCGAAGTCGTGGACACTGCTAGTTTATGTATCATTTTGTAGTCTTGATCGAGTTTGGATCGACAAATTAACGCAAAGACGTTAGAGCTGTGCGAAATTGGTCGTTAATCCCAGTTTTATTTATGTATACCATTAATTACGAATTTTTAGTTCGCCACAGTTGTATTTATACAATAAGATATATACTCGTAAGGAACCTGTAATTAGGGAACAGCAGCTGAAATGGTCAAAGATGCCTGTATTGTAAAACAAGGAAATAAGAAATGGAAACAAGAGAACAAGTTGGCACAGGAAGAGAAGTGTATAAACAGAATGTGGCAGTGGTGGTTGAGTTGACCTGGGGTTATTTTTTGATTATCAAACGCCTCATATATTTCTTGTTTTGAATAGTGTTACTTCACTAAACTTGATTTGTTACAAATGATATGGATTATTTGAAGCTGGCGTGGTATTTTGCTCTCTACCTCCTAAGATATTCAAATCTTCTCTAACTCATCTAGTCTCTTGGTTGATTTCAACACTAACACGGACTGACAGATGGACAGACGGACATCGCTCAATCGACTTCGCTACGCATAAGAACTCAGAATATATACATGTTGTGGGGTCGGAAACGGATATTGTAGGAATAACAAACGGAATGACAAACTTAGATATACTCTTTTTCCACCTGTGGTGAAGGGTATAAAAATCTTCTAAGCATTTAAAACTGCCCATCAATTGATGTATCTGGTTTATTATCAGTTTCTGTTCTTAATTACTATTTTAATAACAGAAACTGCAATTTGTTAATGTTGAAAAAAGCTTAAGAGAACAAGAAAATAAAAGAACAATAAAACCTCAATTGTTGAAGGGACCACGAACATACTGGTGGTACAATGCAGGGTGTTCGTTTATATGTTTTTTTTTTTCACTGTTGAAGTATTTTTCTTGTAATCTCTTGCAAAAAAAAAAAAAAAAACGACAGCAACAGACGTGTAAAATGAAAAAACAGATAAAGGGCAACAATTTACATGTTTAACGCCGTTTTTTAATTTTGCCTTTTTTACTTGAATTTTTACTGCTTTTTTTGGTGGAATGCATGAATGATTTAATGCTGTAGCCGCGAAAAGAACCACGATTATATGTTTTTTTTAATTACAAACCAACAAACAATACTACTGAATAATGATGGTTTGTTCGTGTATGAATGATTTTAAAGCTGGGAAAGGTGCTTATGTATATGTGGGTGTGCATGTATCAGTATTTGAGGTAGAAAAAGCTAAAAATGCTTACTGCAAATGAATTCAGAATTCAGGAACATTTGCTCTTTTCATGTTGTTACTTAATTTCTGGATTTGTATATATATTTACATGGGTAATTTTTTCAGATTCCTTGACCAAAAGTAAATTTTTGAATTTTCTATTTTACATTTTGTCAGGAAAAAAAACACAAGTAGTTTTGTGCTTAAAAAAATATTAAAGATTTTTAATGAACGATCAAATTTAAAGCATGTGGCAAAAAAACATTGTTGCAGTCCGGTAAAAAGTTAAGCCTGTATTCTAAAAAATTATTTAATTTTTAAAATAATAGTTAGTAATTGTGATTAACTTGAAAGTTTAAAATTTGTAAAGTAAAAAAAAACTATAGCCAAAATAAATATAGATCCTAGAGAACTGTATTTTTTTACGTTTGCATGCAATTCTTCTAATTACATTATCTTAAAATGTCTCTTGCTTCAGAAATAAATCCTTTTTCGAATTTGCTTGCAAATAGGATCTAAAGAGAAGAAACTGAACGTTGTGCTAGACAAAAACGGTGAACCGATCCCCTATGAAAAATTATGATGTTGACTAAAAGCTTGGAGAAAAGTGTCAGAAAAGTTCTGGATACAAAATACATCGCACATAAATACATATGTATTTATAGACGAGTTAAAATAACTTACTATAAACAGTTTTTTTTATACATATTTACATGTTACTTACATGTTCTTTTTTCCTAAATGCTAAAAGTGGAAATCAAATACATGGTTGTTGATGAAACCACAACAAGTTTAAGACGTGGCCAGTTCTTCTCCTTTGATTTTAAGATGCAATTTTTGTAAATAAGTTAAAAATATTATACTGACTTATTAATTTTTCTTTAACAAAATTCTTTTTAAAATCGTGTTTGTTACTCTCTTTAATTAATTAAATTAATTTAATTTAGTTTCAATTTGAAGAAGAAAACAGCTTCCATTATTGTTCTCTAATACTTTTTCTGACAGCGAAGTCCGAACGACCTACTTTATTATTAGTAAAATACTATCACCTTACATAAAAAACAAAAGTTTAGCCAAAAAAAAAAACGTTAAAAATTGACCAATTGACGTCATTTATGATCACAACGTCATTTATGACTACAACTGAACCTATATTCGTACGTTAAAAGTTTCTTAAATTTAAATCAACATCAAGTCGTATTGTGAGGTTTTATTCTACAAAAAATTGCAAAATTCCAAAGAATGATACCGGGATCCTTTTCCACCACAAACATACGAAAACGTGCCGCCATTTATTAAAACTGTTTTACAAGGATTGGCAAGCAAAATATTTTAATATGCATATGAGATTTTTTAGTTGTGCACTTGTACAAGTATTATCATGGACTACGAACGTGCTGCTGTAAAAACGAAGCTCAGCTTTGCTCCTGCAATTCACCAAACATCCAGTCATCTATTTAGGCTAACTGGCTCAATGGCTGGCTGGCTGTTTAGTTGGCTGATAGTTAAGCAGTAACTACGTAAACGTACGGCCTAACAAATACATATTTATCCTTTTTCAATTCCATGGTTATTTATGCATGTGTATATATTTCATCCACATTTTAGGAAAAAATAATTCTTTTTGCCGTTTGTCTATTTGTTTTTGTTGGATAATTGTAAATACGATTATATCTGTTGTATGTGGATGTAGGCACCGAGTTTTAATTTTTTTAATCCAAATGGCAACAAAGCAGCAGCAATAATTAAAATTGTTTTACCACACATACCAACATTAGTGGATCATGTTTTATATAAATTCGGAAACATAAATAAATATATATTTTATCATGTATGCACATAGGAGCTTCTATCCATATTTTTAAATTTCACAGTGCAAGCAGAAGTTTTTTAATCGTTTCTTTTTACGCAACGGCACGTACTTCTTACCAATCAACTGTGTGCATTCATCAACAGCATGCAAGACTGTATTTATTTATTCGAAATTTTTTTTTGGACAGTTATTTATGATAAGTTTAAAAACAGTTTTCCTTTTCCTAAAGTATTCTTAGAAAGAGTAAACGAGTAGTTTAGGTTTTAACTTGTTCGCATTCATTTAATATCTCTAACTAATCCAGTTGGCTGGATAAGTAATCGCTATGTTTTCATGGGGCGGTCGATTACAAGATTTGTGGTACGGTTTATGTTATCTACCGAACATTGATATGTAATGGAAAGCTTAGAGCAGAAATTGTTAAATAGAGATATAAGGTAATCGGCAACTTCAGTTTCATTTAAGTATTTTGTGGCATTAAGCCATTATTGAGCAATCAATTACTTGCGGAAAGAAAACCTAAAAAGGCAAATATTGTCAAAACTTCTTTTATAAACGATTAATCAATTGTCCTTAAAACCTTTAATAATCAGTTTTAAATATCTACTATTTTATTGATGGATTTAAAGTTTTTTAGACCAAAAATAAATGAAATGTTGTCATTAAGGTTTCTTTAGAAGTTAAAAGTATGTTTTTTGTAGTTTTGAAGAGAAAATAGAAAAACTGGAGTAATCAATTTTTAAAAATGTACATACATAATTTGTAACAATTCAAATATTTTTTGGCAAAGTCGAACAATATTTTCAATTCACATTTCCCTTTTGAAATATGTATATTTTTTACCTATTTACTTTTTTGTGCCAGTGTTTTCAAAAAAAAAAAAAAAAAAAAAAAAATAAAGAAAGGCTACATACAAACCTTTTATAAATATTTTGTAATTATTATTATTTTATTATTTTGTAATTAATTGCTATTTTGTCATGTATCTATTATTATTTGTTTTTAAATTTAAAATCTTATGAGCGGTTTCTTAAGACAAAAAGCTAATTCTAAACTTGCAATAATATATCATATTTTATGACATTTTCGGGAGAAGAACTATAAAATATGAAGTGAGAAAATCAGATTAAAAAACTAATTATGCATCTACAACTGAAGTTAATAAAATTTTAATACAAAGAAGGAAATGAATAAACTAACTATTATATTATATGATATTTTTTAAAATTTTCCAAACCCAAATATGATTTAAAGCTAACAGTTTGGCTTAATTTTGTAAAGTCAAATCTAAACACTTCAGAATCACCTAAATAAAAAAATGTATCCTCTTTTTATACCCTTCACCACAGGTGAGAAAAAGGTATATGTAAGTTTGTCAATCCGCTTCTAGTTTCTATAATATCAAGTATCAATTTATTTACACATATCGCCATAAAGTATATATCTTCTGAGTTGTGGTGTCCGTTTTTCTGTCTGTGTTAGCTATAAATCAACTTTTCCAGGTCACTACATTAGCTAGCTCGGCAAAATCTTTCAAAGCAGCGGGTAAGACACCACGCCCGCCTCTGCATTTGGAACAAAGCTACTTTATATATATATATATATATATATATATATATATATAAAATTTGAATTGGAAAATAGAATTGATAAATAAAAAGAAACATCAAATGAAGTAATTGTCACCCGATCATATTTTCCGAATTATGGGCTTCAAAGTTTTTCATAGAAAAGTAAGATTTTGGACCATCTTCTTTACGACATAATTTTTTTTGTTTTTGTTTTTGGAGTTACTTTACTAAACTAGATTTAAATAGATGGTAAAGTGTATATCAGATTCGGATCAGCCGAATATAGTACTTTTACTTGTTTTAAAATTATATCGCATTAAAAAAAGTTATTATTTGGAATCTTTTAAATGTTATTCTACTTTAAATGTTTGATTCTTTCAAATTTAAATATTTCATTATAGTCTCATGAAATATTTATTATTTAAAACTACAAAATGAAATTTATTACTGCGGGAAAGCATATCCATATGGTCATTACTGCTCTTGTAGCTTCTCAGTGGATTATACCCAAATTTTTTGTTAAAAACCCAAATGTCTAATTTCAAAAGCCAATTTTATTAAACAGGAACTACATTGAATCAAGAAAGGCAAAGCAAAAAGACATTAAAAGCTCAAAAATCTTTTATACAAGGAAACACAGTTACCATTGAGTAACTATTATTATACTTATACTCATATTTATATGAAAGATTCAATGAAAAAGTAAAAATTGTAAACAATTTTTATAAATAAACAATGTGCCCATGAAAATACATCATTATGAAAATTTTTTTAATTGGAATCCTTTTTATGTTAATCTACTTTAATTGTGCTTGATTCCTTTAAAAATAAATATTTCATTATATTTTGAATAATGGTAACTGTATTTTTTATAAAAGATTTTTAAGTTTTAACGTGTTTTTCCTTTTTTTTTTTTTTTTTTTTGCAATGATGTAGCAATTCCAATTCCATTGTTTTCGGATTGCTAAATACAGCTGCGATGTTTTGCTTTGCAATTTTGCAAGGCCATATACATCAAATACTAAACTCCGCTATTGTAATGGCAGCAACTGTTGAAATTATCAAATGTTAATTTTTGTGAAGTATTTCCAAGAAGCGCATGTTCATAAGCATGAAACCTGATTTTTATTTACTGGAGTCTTATATTTGTTAATTGTTTCTTTGTATACATTTCTCATTTGGTTATTTAAATATAATGTGTATTCGTTATATTAACATAAATATGGGTGAAGGTTTCCTGATGGATTGAAACTACCTATCAGTAAAATAGCTATATTATATACATAAATTTTTTATTAACTTTATAACGACTGGACGCTGCAAATCCAATTTTTTCTTAAAGATTTTTACTGTTCTAATTGCATATCATGTGACACACTTGTATATTTATTACGCTATTTATTATCTCGCCATTTACAAACTGTTTTTAGTTTATTTCATTTAAACATTATTTTGATTGAAAATAAATCACACAAATTTCTATTTGTTGTTTCTGTTTTTATTGTTGGCTCGATATTCATTTTCTTTTGAATCTATTTCCTACAAGTATTTCGTTGATGGAATTTGTTTTTTTTAATATATTCAAAAAGTCTTATTTTAAATGTCTATCAAGTATACAAACCAACAGTTAAAAAATATTCTTCTCTATCTTGAAGCAAAATAAATAAAATAAAAAAATTTATGGTATTAGTTTAGTTTAAAAAAAAAACATCCTTTATGTTTAAAGGATTTAGGTAGACCAATTAATTTTACTATACTATTCATGCTATTGATAGATTGATACTCATAACTAAATTTGAGATAAACTTGCTTTTGGATGAAACAGATGCATGCTTAAAGAGAATTCTATTGACTACAAAACTTTTCTGGTTTCGTTAATTAAACTTAATTTCTTAAAGCTATAAAATTATATTCTAGTTAGTTTGCAAGAGGACATATCTATTTGATTTAAATGCTATTAAAGAAATTACATTTCTTTGTTTCTTTTGTTTTTCTTGAAAAAAAAAATATAGTTTTTGAACCACATCCTGTATTTAAATTAAAAAAAAATGTACATGTGATGCTGATTTTTGTTTACTTTTGGAAATCTAAAAGATGTTATTTCTGACATTTTTTTCTTTTTCTTTATTGTTGCATATGCTACATATTTTAACTTTAAGGGCAATAGTCAAAAACTCTGTTTGATGTACATATATACTTATAAGAATAAATGAAAGAACAATCGGAGTCATACTAACCTCAAATACAAATAAAAGATATTTCAGATATGTATATATATATATATATATATATATATATATATATATATGTACAATACATACATATGTAAAATATTAAGAATAAACTATAAAGTTTGTGTGTACGAATGTATGTAAATATCTATGGGTATTGAATATGTTCTCTTAAAAAAAAAAAAATCCTGGCAGAATTGACTATTTGCACTAAAACCATGAAAATATTTAACCATTTAATCGCTTTAAATTTAGATTTCTTTATGCATTATTTGCTCTCGACGAGTTTTGCAATATATATATATATATATATATATATATATATATATATATATATATATATATATGCATTTTTGGCACATGATAAATTCAACGGTCATTGTAACAGAATTTTATACGAAATATCCTTGGAGTTTTTTAGAATTTTTGTTGCCTTAAAATTTCATTAAAAATAATTCATAGTATTATTTTTTTTTTTTGGAAATTAAAGTTCCTCAAATTCAATAAACATTATGTATTTGATACAAACTTAGAAAATAATATTTATGTGATTGAAGGTGTTTGTGCGACTGCATTGGTTTTCGATGAGTATTAAAAACATGTAATATGTATACATGTGGTTGTATATATACATTTGTATAATTAACAAAAATATTTGAATCTTTTCTTAAAACCCTAAGTTTGAAAAACATCTAAGTCATTAAAATATTGAAAAATGGTGAAAAATTCTTTTTATAACGAAGAATGTGAAAAATGAAAAAAATATATGGAATATACACATATGTATTTAAGTAATTTTTTCGTAAACATAAGATTTTGTGTACTCAATGGCGAGCAAAATATTGTCGAATTTTGGTTATTCAAGTGAGCAACTAATTTTAAAAATAAAATCAGCATTATCTCACATACTCAGATCCATTCCGCCATATAACATACAAAAATTAAAAAAAAAATATTTTTTGTTTATATTTTATATGTTTTAAATGGCTGATATTGTTAAGCAGTTGTTTAACATTAACAACTGAATATTCATATGTCCTTCGCAGTCAAATTTATTTTTATGTTTCTTTTTACACTGATTCGTGTTGTTTTATTCAAGTAAAAAACTAAGTTAAAGTTTTATTGCACGAACGAACATAGAAACATGCATCAAAAGGATGCAAAGAGCCTGAAAGTATTTGTAGACATGTGCAAATATTTTACTGCTTTTCTATTTTGTGTTTCCCTTTAAATTAATGTTTATAATTTTTAAAATTACGTACCTTTACCTTTAAGCGTAGGTTGTATACTTGGTTGAATCCTGGATCAAATAATTCAAATGATTTGCAATAACCAAAAATATATAGAACTTTATATTTCACAAAACAAATTGGGTTCCAGGTTCTCTAGTTTACGGATTTACTCCAATTTGATATATTATCTCTATTTGACTATTAATCCTTAGAATTTGTTTCGTCTACTCCCTAAAATGAGAAGTACTTTTAGTTTAACATTTTATCAAATTTAAAAGTTCTTGATTGATATTTTGAATACTTCCGCTTTATATCAGATATTTGTTTCTTATTTATATCGTTACCATTATATGGTTCACCTCATCTTAAATAAATAATTTTTAATTGTTCATATGACCCGTTTCTTTCTAACCAAAATTATTTACCAGATTTTTAATTCTTGATTACTACTGTTGCCCCTAATTAAGAAGAAAACCTCTTTATTCAGTAAAAACTAACATTTGCAAAAACCATTTTAAGTTGGTTCACTAGTTATAAAGCATTGCTAATATAAAAAATCTAAATATACTTGAGAATAAAATATACAGAAATATTGCTTCGTTCTCTTTTCTTGTTTAAAAGCGTTCACAATATTCTTTACACTACTCAATTGATGTCACAGAGTGTATTAATTAATTATAGACGGTAGAATACTTCACATGTATTTTCGAGAACATATGGGAGGGCAGCACCAAAAACGAAAATTCATTCCACGTATCGATCCCTCAAATTTTTATATTTGGGAAAAAACTTACTGTATAATTGTTTTCTATGTCTCTAGGGTGATCCGTTTTTAGTTATAAATTTAAATATATGTTGAATCTCTTCCTCTTTGTAAACTTGTTGGTTTGGTGAACATTTTAACTTGGTGTTAGTTTGAAATTGTTCCTAAATTCATTTGTATGGGTTTTTTTTTGGTAATTTTTTATTGTTATATATTTTTGTTTTAGAATGTGCAAATCTCTAAGAAGAGGGAAATCTGTTATGTTTATCCCAAAATTTGTAACATATATTTTAGATTACCCTGTCAAAAACGAAGCACTTACAACAAGGACTTCTTTTTTAATAAGTAAAATAAAAATATTTATTTGCTCAAAAGTAAAGCATTTCTATAAGTGATTATCTGAAATAAATGTAAAAAGATGCATCTGGATATGAAGTAAGAACATACGATTATAAGGCTTGTAAGTTGAGAAGTGTGTCTTAAATCAGTGTTGAATATGTTGGTACTTTCGCTACCAACTAACACAAATGGTTGCTTTGGTCGTGGTGTCTGTTCGCCCCATCAGCGTCATAGGTATAAAGAATGAATACGAGATTTAAAGGACGACTAAATTAAAAACAGCTGTTCAAAAATCTCGAAGTAGATCAGAATGGCGAACGCGAGGAAAATCAGGATATCTTGTTCTAATTTTGCGAAGCCATAAGGTATTTTTTGTCTAGATAGCCATTTCCTAAAGCCATTAGAAGTTCGTATCCTGCAGGAGTAAAATAGTGTAGTATTGCTGCGAAAGATTCAAAAAACAAATTCAGCCAGAGTTAGAAAATATGCGGACTTGCAACATGGCATGTACTTCATAAAACCATGGCTATTGCGAATCTACAATGCTTGCCTGGAAAATACTTACATGCCGATAGGTTTGCGTGTAGCCCGAGTTGTTTTCATCCCTAAAGCGGAAAAGACATCTCATATTAAACCCAAAGACTTTGGTCAGATCAGAAACTTCATAAATCCCACGCTTATCTCTAGCTCCCAGCACGCCTACACGAAAGGGAAATCTGTGGAAACAGCGCTGCACGTGTTAATATCCGATGTTTAAAAGTCTCTTTCAAACAAGGAATTTATGCTTGCAGTGTTTCTCGACATAGAAAGAGCTTCTGCTTCTGTGTCTGCCCCAATGCCGTTATAAAAGCCTTCTTGAATCTTGATCTTGATGCAAATCTGGTGGGATTCATTGCGCAATTACTGAAGACACATATCATCACGTCCACTTTGGGAAATGATCACGTTGAAAGGGTGCTGCGAGTTTGATCTCGATGTTAACCCCGGCAAAACGGAGGTTATGCTCTTCACACGGAGATACAAGATCCCGATCTTTACTGCTCCTAAGCTGAACGGCACTGTGCACAGTGTAAGTAAAAGTGTGAAATACTTTGCGGTGATACTTGGCCCTAAACTTCAATGAAAGGCAAGCATTGCCGAAAAAGCTCGGAAGGTGACCTGTGCGCTCTATCTCTGCTAGAGAGCTCTAGAATCAAGATGGGGGCTTCAGCCTCGGATCACCTCCTGGCTTTATAAGGCAGTTATCGAGCCAAATATTCTCTATGGTTCTATTGTCTGGTGGCCCGCTCTCGAGAAAACGGTCAACCAAAAGCCTCTTGATAAAGTCAGGAAAACAGCCGCTATTTTGATTACTGGGGCTCTCCGAACTACCTCGACAAAGGCACTGTATGCCCTTCTCTACTGGCTACCCACCAAATTCCTGGTATTGCAACAGGCCAAGTTCTTTGCAGCCAGACTTAATGCCCACTCACGCTGGCTTAGGCCGGACATAGGGCACTCTAAGATTATCGTTAGGGATGTGCTCATGCCATCAGTGGTGGACTACATCTCTTCTACTTCTCTTCTAGACCACGTGTTTTAGATCCATATTCCGAGTAGGGAGGATCTGTAACGAAGTAGTTGTGAGTAATACTGTCGGCATCTTCACCGATGGCTCGAAACTGGACGACAGACTCGGTTGCTGAATCTTCTCCAATAACCTTGGACTAAGACTCTCCCTTAGACTTCCTGACTACTGCAACGTCTTTCAAGCCGAGGTAATGGCCATTCTGAAAACATCCGAAATAGCGCTTAGGGACGATCTTTCTGGCCTTGCTATTCGGATATTTTCGGACAGTCAGGCGGCAATCAGGGTGCTTGCTCGTGCATACAGTACATCTAAACTAGTCCTGAGATGTCGCTCATTACTAAACATACTATCGGAGCGAACACAGATTGACCTGTTTTGGATCCCTGGTCACAGGGATATCCAGGGAAACTGTAAGGCCAATGATCTCGCCAAACCGGGCACATTGTTTCATAACGTCTCCTCGCTACCAGACATTGGAATTCCTCTGGCAACGGTGAAAAAGGCCATAAAAAACCACAACCTCAATTTGGCTGGCAGATTATGGGTAGAGGAAAGTTCCTGTTGTGTCTCCAGACAACTGTGGACTACATTGCACCTCAAGCGGACCAGGCAGCTGCTCGGACTGGACAGGAAATCCATAAGTATTACGGTCTCGATACTTACTGGCCACTGTCTAATCGGCAGGCATGCTGAAAGACTCGGTCTGCCCTTTAATGATTTTTGTCACAGCTGTGGCTCGTAGGATGAGGAAGAGATCGTACTGCACCTCCTGTGCGATTGCCCTTCCCTGGCTCGAAGAAGATTAAGAATTTTGGGCTTTCCTTTCTTCGGAACTCTTACGGAGCTATCATCTCACCCTATAGGGAACATAGCAAAGTTCATCCGGGAATCTTCATGGTTCTCGGCTGGGTAAGGGGAGTCCCGCCGTCTTCCTTGTGGTATCACAACAAGCCATTCGATTGTGCTCAAGTTAGCTTCGTCGTGAGAGGCTGCCACTCCTAACTAACTAACT
This sequence comes from Cistogaster globosa, assembly GCA_937654795.1. Lineage (NCBI taxonomy): Eukaryota > Metazoa > Arthropoda > Insecta > Diptera > Tachinidae > Cistogaster > Cistogaster globosa. Next base: position 46,865,692 of record OW569404.1, on the reverse strand, counting down.
AACTACAAAATATGAAATTAAAGCAATAGAACAATAATGTATAAAGTGCCATAGAAAATTCAAATCAAATTTGATTTGCTTATATTTGTAATCAAAAAATTCCTGCGCTTGACAAATGGTAAATATATCAATAATGTCATCTTAATTCTGAATATATTAACTAACTTAATGTATAAAGTGACATAGATAACTAAAATAAAATTTAAGGTGCTTGTATTTGTAATAAAAAAATTCCTACGCTTCACAAATAGAAAATATATAAATATTGTCATCTTAATTCCGAATATATTGACTTAATTAATTTTAACATAATTTAGAACTGATAGATAATTTAGAGATCTGTCTTAATTCTTTGATGCCGGATAAATTATTTTGAAAAGTTCTTTTTTTTTTCTTATTAAAATAATAAGAGGGTGTCTGCTGACAGAAACTAAACACGTACTTACACTATATATAACAAATTGTTTAAAATTCTTCTGTACTTATATGACCTTTTATCGTTACGTGTTTACAAACACTTATTACAGTAAATATTCAACAAAACATATTTTTATAACTTTCCAAAATTATAAAAAAAAATCTTTGAAACTTTTTTATTTTTGCTTTTGTTGTAGACTATTTTATATTTCTCTCGGTCCTCAGCATTAGTTATGTTGTTTACTTACATTTCTAGTAATATAAATACTAAAGAGCTGCACAAAATGTTTTAAAAGTTCTATGTTCCAGTGTACACTACTTCCAAACATAGAATTTCAGTGTAAATGTAAATATCAAAACAAGCATAACAAAACATGGCTCTCACTAAAACAAAACAAGCACCATTCGAAAAGTTTCTCGTTACAGCTTTGTTAGTGCTTGTGTTTTAAAACAAAGTAGAACATCAAAACAAAAGGCGACAATGAAGTAAAGAAACAGTAAATCATAGTAGAAACACCGAGTGCACTAGAACATATACAAAAAATGTTCACGAAAATAAAGCAGTGCTGTTAAGTAATGGGATTTAAGGATGTTAAAGAAAATACTTTTATATAAGCGTTTTTTATACGCATATGCTATTTATATATTTAAGCTATTTGAATTAGTTAAGTTTTCAAATAATAGTAACATTTTGAAATACTCCTTATAAAATTCTGTGCTAAAAAACAATAAAAACATAACTCGGCTTAGTTTGAAATTAAATAAAATGCTAATCGAAGCGTAAACCAAATCAATTAACAAAAAAAACCATCGGTTTTTGCGATTAAATTTTAGTGCTTTAAAATTTAAACTATCATAGAAAAATATGTAAATTTAAACAATACACAGTTATCGTTTACGAAAAATGGATACATTAAATGTAAGCGATATTTTAAATAAACCAGAAAAATAATAATATAAACCACCGCTAATAACATAAATGAAATAAAGTTGAAACTTGTATCTGGTGAATACAAAACGGTCTCAAAACGCGGACGCAGCAAGGTATGGAAGGTTTTTCAAAGTATTGAGAATAATCGCGGGGAGGAAATTTCCGGCCTTTTAATATGATTCAAATGTACAAACATTTATAAATATAATAAACTGACAATGTCAAATTTGGTGAAGCAAGGCCAACTAAGAAAATGTTTCTGTGACACCTAAAATTGTTGCAGATAATGCTTTAAAAAAGGAATCTGTGGATATATTTACAAAATAGGTGGTAATAAATTGTAGACCATATAAAATTGTAAGTGACTCTGAATTAAAAGAAATCGCAGAATTTTTTATTTCTATTGGAGCTAAATTTGGGACAAATATTGATACGTCAACTTTCATACCCAAACCAACAACAGTTTCACGCAATGTCAAGTTATTGTACAAACTTAAATTTGAAGAAATAAAAAATGAAATTTCTGCAATTGTTAAGATTGGGTACGGCTTGACATAAGACTTGTGGACAGATAACTATTTAAAAAAATCGTATATGGCCCTAACAATACATTTTATAAGAGATGGAAAAATTTACTTCAGACTACTGGGAATGCAAGCAATGAACAATGAAAGGAATATATGTTAGTTTTTTTTATTACTGTCCTTTTAAATGTTATATAAATAAATATTTGAATTTCTTTAGCTCAAAACATTCACGCAAAAGTGGTCAAATTGTTGTCGAACTTTGTATGTGCTTAGACAATAAGGCAATAATGGTAACAGACAGAGGTTCAAACATGGTCAGCGCTTTTTGACCATACAATAATCTGTTTTCTATTAACCATTTGTTGCAAAATGCATTAAAGAAGTCAATTGATGAAGTAAAGGAGTTATCTGATATGTGCAGTACTGGTACCAAATTAGTAAGATACTTCAATTCAAATTTTACAACAAGTTTAAAAAGCTATTCTCCGACCAGATGGAATACTTTCTATTATTTATTTCAGTCTGTAAAAGATAAATGGAATAAAATTACTCAAATATTACAGGAAAAGAATGAGCTTTGCAGATTAGGTGCCTTAACCTTTCACATATAAGCTATTTCATTGAAGTTTTAGAGGTATTCGAAGAAACTTGAAGGTGAAGAGTATACGACTTTACATCTAGTCATTGTACATATTGACATGCTCTTACGAAAATGTGCTACTAACGATTGCGACCTACAATTAATAAGAGTTTTTAAAGAAAAATTTTTATTTTATTTGAACAACGTAGTTTTATAGAATTTAACCATTTTCTATAAAGTAGTTCTATTCTTATTTCCAGCGGCAAACAAACTTTTGGTTTTCAAGGATGAAGAAAAGTTAGCCATTAAAAAAGCAACAATAGAAATTTGTCTGAATTCTTTGAAATCAATTAAATGCAACAGTAACACTTTCGAAAAGCAATAACGAATTGTTTGTTAGATTTGTTTCTCAGCAAAGCCTAACAAACTCAATAGATGCAGAAGAACTAACTATGTATGAAAACACAGTAATACATTTTTACGATGATTTCGATGCATTGAAGTGGTGGGATATACATAAAAAACAATTTCCCTTCTTATATAAAACAAGTCTCAGGGTACTTGCTGTTCCTGCATCAAGTGCTACATCAGTAAGAGTTTTTTCTTTTGTTCGGAGCTTATTAACGGATAAAAGGTGTGCTTTGGGTGATAGTACTGAGACTGTATCTCAAATAATTTTTTTAAATTACAATAGTTAAAACACTGTATATATATTTCAAAAAAAATTTTTTTTTAATGTAGAAGTGAATTCTTTATTTAATTTAATGTTACATCTAAGAAACTACCTATGTATATTATATATACATAGGTAGTTCCTATCTTCGCTGAAATGCGAAGATAGGCTAATACCAAGCCCTTTCAAAACAGGTATAAGCCACTATTGATCATAAAAAAGCGTTAAAAAGCTTCTCGAAATTCTGGCCTAGAGGGGTTGATACGTACAGATTAAAACGAGATATTGAAACGAGTTCAGGAGCTTAATATAATAAGTTTTCAGAATCGTCTTGCCATCTAAGATGGTATTTGAAATATAAAGGGCTAGCTATATTATGCATAAACTAACTTAAGCTACTGTCAAAAGTCAACGAAAAGCTGTCAAATACGTAAGAAACTTCTTGAAGACTTTTTGGTGGCTATATTGTACTTTATATACTTACCTCACACAGTTGCAAACATATGTCCTTTGAAAAAAAACTGTTTTCTTCTTGTACCTTTTTAATGTATCGATTTTTTACCCAAAATTTTATTAAATATCTACAATTTGAAAATATATTGCCAACAATAAATGATCATGAATAATTCTTTTAATAAAAATTAAAGAAATAATGACAAAAATAAAAAAGTACTAAAAAAATGCAACAGTGTGTACATCCTTAAAACCATATGTATATATTAAAAAATTTTATTATTAATGGAGAATAAAATGGAAAAAACTTAAATTTATTAAGACTTGAATATATTAAAAATTGCATTAGATATTTAATTGCATTAAATGTTTTATTTGATGATCTTTTAATATAATTTGAATTTTCAAAAAAAAAAAAAAATCATTTTCAGCGTCAATTGCAGATCGCCTTTTTAAATTTATAAAGAAATTGACATCTCATTTCCTAAGAAAAGTACGGTCGGCTTCGTTGTTTTCTTAAGAAAATCAAATTTGACGAAACTTGACGAATAGTCGATTAAATACATTATAATATAACACAGTTGATTATATGTAATCGCACAGTTGGTTAAGCTATTTTATGCACATTATAGTTAGGCCTCTACTTTTTAACCTTTTCAAAAAGTAAGGAGGTTGTTGGGTGTTGCTTTTTTATGTTTATGTCCGCAGAACTCAGCCATTTCTAAGCCGATTGGTCTTGTTTTACAACAAACATGTTATTTCATGTAAGAAGCATATATATATGTATATTGTTCTAAAATTATCTGTTCTGAATACGACAGTAAATATAGACATATTATAATAATTGAGAAACAACATTAAATTTAATTTTTTAAAACATTTTAAGCATTTTATCAATGAAGAAATAACATTTTGTATAAAAATTTTGGAATCTGTTTAATCCTGGTATACAAAAAAAACGCATGGTATATTAATTTCAAAATTTTTATATATATACATATATATACACACACTCGATTAAAAGATTGTAGCTGCGTAAAAAACATAAAAAAATTATTTTTACACTACAAGTGCCCACGAGCTCGCCACGATCGGGTGTCCGTTGTAACTTTCAAAAAATCCAAATTTTGAAAATCTTTTTTAAGTATTTCTACAACAAATGTAAACAGTGTTGAAAATTTTCCACTTACAAAAATAAAATGTGCTGACAACTACTTTGGTACCATTGTACCACGAAAATTAGTTGCTTTCATCTTCAGATCTCCATTTTTTACAAAGAAAGTATTCTATATTTAAACCAAGGGCCTAAGAGACCTCCTCACTAGAATGAAATTAGCTCCGTACCTAAGAAATGAGAGTAAAAATCGGTTGTAAATCTCATTTACTTTTAGACTATTAGCGCAAATAGAATCAAAGTAGAAAGAACTAAAACAGCATCACATGTGTTTGCCATCTTCAGTGTTGCCATAAACAAAGAGGCATTTATAAGATTAGTGTTTTTTTTATTTTTGAAATATTTAAAATAAAAAAAGCCGTTCTATTTATATAAAATTAAGTTAAAATTTTCCTTGTTTATAGTAAGATTTATTTAAATAACTAAAAGTTAAATTAATTTTCTTCACACTATTAATATTAAAATTCACCACTCGTCTAATGAAAAATTTTTCCAAATGGTTTAAAAAATAGAAGTTACCATCCGCTTGTCAAATTTCTATTCGTATTTGCTTTTCGTTGTGCCACACTTTTTTTTCTAGTCAGTATAATTTAATTTAACACTATTCTATTTTACTCATTTGATAAAAATGTATAACATATCTTAATACTTGTACGACAATAAAAAACATACTTTTCTATCTACTCTAACAACAACATTTTCAATAAATAGTATATGTACATTTATTTATTTATCATTTATGTTTACATATGAACACGTTATTTCTTTTCCAATTTCCAGATAGGTCATTAAGCATTTAAAATTTTTTTCTTGTCCATTTTTACTAATGTTTAGCAAAAAAATAATAATTGTGTTCTCTCAACAGTTTAATAGTTAAACCAAAAATAAGATCGATCAAAGCAAAGTTCGCACTGTATATGCTGTACCAAACAAGATAGTAAATAAGTTATATAAAAGACTTGAGTAGTACGTTTTATACATGTAATCTGATTTTATGGCTATTCTTTTTTGACATGAATTATATCTTTTTAGTACAAAGTTATATGAAAATAAAGAGATTGCGGGTGTTGGCTGTTGTGCTTATTTAAAAATTTTATTTTTTTTTTTTTTTTGTATATTTTAAAGTACTGTTCTAGTTGTTTCTATTATTTTAGTAATCTTAAGGAAATTCATTTTTCCATAGTAGAAACACTTTAGCTGTTACCAAAAACAAAAAAAAACAAAAATGAGAACAGCGTGTGCGTATTAAATAATTTTCGTAAGAAATACTACTGTCAAACAAGATGTGTAAAAATAAACCGTAATATAAAAAATAAGAGATTTTTTATACATAAGTTTTTATAAATAAGTTTTCTCACGCTGCAACCTATAATTGATTTGCTTTTGTGAAATATAACTTTGCCGTGATATATTTCAAGTTTATGCTAGACAATACATGTACGTACAACCAAAAAGCAACAACAGAAATTTTGTTTGTGGAAGAATCAATATTTGTGTCAAAACGCAGCTGCCTAAGACCCAGTGACGGCAAAGAGGTTTTTATTGTGTTTAAAACAAATTTGTAATAAAGTTTGCTACATACTGATAAAAAAATATTATATTTATATATATCTCCTATTAAATTACAAGCATTACTAAAGATTTAAAATAATTAAGAAGGTAAAATGCATTTTGAAATTTCGTTTGCCATCCTTGATGAAACAAAAGTAAAACTGACAAACTTATAATGACATAAACTTAAAAAAGATAACTTTATACTAATAAGAATATCTAAGCTTTCCTGAAAATAACTAAGCCAAATCAATAACACAATTTAAATTTTATCAGTTGTAACAAATATTCTTATATAAATGACTTTTTAATGCAACTATTACACAATAATTTTCGCTTATCACATTACGTAAAACGATCAGCTGAGCACCAACTTCAACATTTTATTTTTGGAACAACGCAAAATAACATTGCATAACATAGGTGAGAAAAAAACAAACTTTTTCTTTTTGTGTTGTTAAACATTTTTCAGAGTTGTATAGAAAGTACTTTCCTTTTTTTTTAGATTGTATGGGTACAATTACCTCACAAAAAAGAATTATGAGAAAAAATGTACATTATTTTATATATATATATATTCACGGTAATTTGTTAATGTTGTTTTAAATTAAAAATTGAATTAAGTGGCAAGAGTACAAATTATCAGTAAGTTAAAACCTCTTACAATACCTGCAATCGATAAAGGAGAAAAATACGAAGCCAACATCATCCCAGATATTTGCTATAAATTTTATAGAAAAAATTATGGTGTGGCGAAATTAGAAAAAAAGTTTAAAAGTATTCAATTGGTTTTGCATTTACAACTCGAAAACCATATCACCCGAACTTTGCAAAACCGATAGAGGACGAAAATATGAATAAAACGTGGTATTAGTTGTTTTCGAAAACAACATTCTTAAGAAAGTTATCAAGCAAACTTTCGAAAAAAAATATTAATATAAATTAACGAATCTGTTGATATACTTTTTTCGTTAAATGTACGGGATTTTTAATATTTAAATTTTAATACGTTGCTAAGTTGATTTTAATTGAATTATTAATATTATGAGTAATTGTAAAAAAGTAAAAAAAAAAAAATGTAAACCGTTAAGGTACTCTTTCAAGTTGAAACTTCAATCTACTCTCTAATTGATTTTTCTACTGCTTCTAGACTAGACAAAAGAACTTAAATTAAAACATGTGAAAAAAAAAGTTATGACTTAGTCCCAATTCGCACGATGCAAGAAAATAAAACTGCTTATTTTCATTTTCTTCTTTGAACTTTCATTGGCGTTCGCACAGTACAAGTCTTATTGCTTAAATTGTTCAGATTTTTGCATGAATGTACACACACACATCTGTGTTTTTTTACATTACGAATATGGAAGCCAACCGAATTGCAAGTACAAGCAAGTCTGTACTCATTTAATTTTATCTCACCCCGTTGCCTACAACCTACGCAGCTCAGCTTAAATACTTGCATCGTGCGAATTGGGACCTTATATTAAAATATTAAGAAACTAAAATACAGATTTTAAATATTTAAAATTCTCAAACATAAAAAACAATTAAGCGCATTGACTTAAAACTTTTAAAACAAACACAAAAAATAGACTATTTTAAATTTTCCTAAAAATTAAACTATTATAATTTAGGTTTAAATTGAAATATAAATACAACATTAAAGAAACGATTTAGAAATGTTTTGTAAATAAAAACTTACTTTCAACTGAAATGAAGTATAAAACTTTAAAATAAAAGGTGTTTCACTTCCCCTGGAAACAACTTCCATTATAATTGGCGCCCAACAAGGTAATCCATTCTTCGGATTTTTAAGAGTCTTGCAATGTAAAATGCTGATGCTGGACAAAAACTTCGAGTTATGTAAAAAATAAAAACAAAAATAACAAAAGAATAAGCATTTGCAACAACGGGATTTCCGTCATTAACTTTAAGCCAGCTTAAGCAGAAAACTTATGCCAAGGAAAGATAAAGGTACAGTGCGCTCGGGAAAACGTCAACTAATTAAAACCGCGGGTATTGACGTTTACCAAATTGTTGACGTTTATGAATGTAAAAATTTTAAATAAAAATCATATTGATAGTGTACCTTAAAATGTTTTTATTGACTATAAACTAAAACCAAACATACACAAATCCAAAAAAGAAACAAAAAAGGCTTTCTGCCTAACTGAAACTTAAAGAACACATTTAAATGAGATCATATTTTTAATTTCAAATATATATTTATGCATCTAAAAAAATCTGTTATTTTTTCTGTTGTTTTTTCCTTTCCAATACTTGGAGGAGAGCTTTCTCTCGTAAAAGTCTTAATACATTTAAGTCATTTTGCTCAACATTCTCGCACTGAGCCCAATCCAAAGCCCGGTTAAATATTTCGACAGCTTCGTTTGGTTTTTATTGTCTGCACACTTGTACTCGTATCTAAATCATTGTCATCATTATCGGTCACTTCTAACTGCTCAATTTCACACTAATTAGGAACGTTACCCAGTAGAACATCTTCATTCCACTCCTGAATGGACAGTACTGTATAGTCAACCTTAAAAATATTTATAAAGTTACTGGTCTGAGGGTTTAGTTCATTCAGAAGATCAACTGCGAGCTCCATTTGTTGTTGCAGTTCTAAGTTTATTTTTTCTTTCAATATGTTTAACGGAATATCTTCCTCCGGATCTGTCTCATCTTCCGTTAAACGCAAAACATTTTGCCAGCATTTTGCCATTGTATTTTTGCTAACTTTATTCCATGCGGCTTCTAAAAGTATAACAGCATCCCTTAATGTAACAGCTTTCATCGAATCTACTAGATCTGATTTTTTTGCCGCAATCATAGCTAGAAGACTGTTTCTGTAATACAGCTTAGTTATTTTAATTGCGTTTTGGTCCATTGGTTGGATAAGTGGTGTTACATTTGGAGGAAAAAACATTGCAAGTATGTTTCCATCTTCTGTTTTAAGCTCTAATTCCCTTGGATGAGATGGAGCATTGTCTATCAAAAGGAGCGCTTTAACTGACAATTTCTGTTTTAAAAGAAAATTTGTTACCTAAAATTAGAAAATCTTACCTACTAAAAGCGATATTTATTCTGCAGCACAACAGATACTAACTTGTGGCACAAATGATTTGTGAAACCAATCGCTGAAAATAGCTGATGTCATCCATGAGGACTTGGAACTCTTGTACTCAGTTGGGCAGTCATAATTTTTAAAAACGCGTGGATTTTTTTGCCTTTCCAATCACCAACAGTTTAAGTTTATGATTTCCGGAAGCACTAGCACAACATAAAAAAGTGACGCGTTGTTTTTCTGTCTTTACGCCCGGAGCAGTCTTTTCGGCACCTGACACGTAAGACTTTTCAGGCAAAATTTTCCAGAATAAGCCAGATTCATCAGCATTGTACAACTGATCTTGGCATAGACCCATTTCTCCAATTTTTTGTTTTAGTTTTATTTTAAATGGTTCGACAAACGAAGGCTGCGAAAACAGCTTTTCTCCAGTTATTTTAAGCAGGCGAACTCCAAATCTTTTTTTTAAACCTTGTAGCCATCTATCACTTGCGTTAAAAGAACATTCCTTTTCTTTTATTTTTAGATGAATCTCTTTAGCCTTTATCTTGAGCGCTAATGCATTAACTGGATAATTCCTTTCTCTCTGTTTAACAAACCACTGATTCAGGCGCTTTTCCATTTTCGGCAACTCTGATGCTCTTAATGTCTTTCTTTTTCCTGGACCAGAAAGTGTGTTATTAACACAGTCTAAAAATTTTATTCCTTTTCATTTTTATCTTGCTAATTGTTGATTTCGAGACACCGTAGTGCTTTGCTAAAGCTACCGCACTTGTACCCTTTTTTAATGAATCCAAAATATATGCCTTTTCTTGTAACTTAAGCACTTTCGGTTGTTTTGAGCACATTTTGGATATGGGATACTTACGAGATCAAAAAAGCAACTGAACATAAAAAAGTAAGTAAATAGAGAAGCGATTTCTTTTCTACTCTACATACTTACAAGGGGAATCCCAAATTTCTTAACTACATAATTTCATAAAATAAATGTGTTAGTGCACAAATTTGTGTATTTTAACTGTAGCTAAATTCAAAATGTTGTTTTATTTAAAGTTGACGTTTTAGAGCTTTGTGGTTTGGTTGACGTTTTAGAGTAGACAATGTAAAAAATTAAGGGTTGACGTTTTGGGATGTTGACGTAAACGAGTGTACATATATATTAGAATTTATATAATATAAAATTTTTGACATATTAGCAAGTATTTAAAAACATCGACTGTAAAATTTATTCAAAATTTAGTATTGAAATTAAGATATTATTATAAGTAAATTAAAAAATAATTGAAATGCGAACGCAGTTATGAGCTAAGAAAGCTAAGATAGTTTCAGTTTTGAACGCGACCAAAGATTCCAAAGCCGTACAAGCTTTGATAACGGCTGCTATTTGGGAGGCAACTGAAAGCAATCGTCAACAATTTCAGAATTCTTTTACTGACTTAGAACGTAGGTGTAATGAATAAGGGACCAAAGTTTTGATATGGCTTAAATAGCTGATTTATTATTAGGAGCGACTTATTAGTGGAGCTCGACTGAAGGCAAAGTACAGCTCAAAAATCTAACATAATTTTGGTCAGCTTATATACTAACTTTGAGAAGTACTAGACGATTCAAATGAGTAAGTTCTAAAATCTTACTCAAAGTCTTAACTCTATCTTATAAGTAATAAATTTATATTTTACCAGGCAATCATGAATTTTAGGAGCTTTACAAAACTCATGATTGAGTGGTTTCTTAATATTAGTATTTAACTCTAATGAATATTTGCTATGGGAAAGTAAATGTTATTTGACTCTTAAGTCTGTGTACAGTTATTCCCCCTAGACAAAAGAAGGCGTGCGTCTCACCAGTTTCTCAGATCATAACCATATACATAAACACTAGAGTATTTAATTGTAATCAAAACACAAGCCTTTGCCAAGTGCGATGTCATTGCCACGCATCTTTTTTAAATGATTTATGCAACGGCCGGCCTTCTTTACTGAGTGGTGTCAAATGAACATTGTTTATTATTGTTACAAATCTTTTCGTACAGTTATTTTGTTTAAAGAATTTATACTACATTGGCAATGCAGGCTGTTAATATTTGCTACATGCTGTTGGTTAAAGTTATTGTTTGATTACGCTACACCTCCACTTTTGAGAAGAATGTTTATATAATTTTATTTTATGGACATTCTTTTATAAATATTTTTAAAATTATTGTGTTTATAAGTGTTTTAAAGATTATATTTGAATATTGTTATTGTTAATATTAAATTATTATTATGTTATTAATATTTATTAATATTACTGGCGACTAGTAACATTTAGTTTTTATATAGCTTAAGTCTATTTTTATGTATTATTTGTTCTTTTTTTGATTTCTCATCTACTATGGTTACACTATTTCTTATATCTCTTTTCTTAACTTTATATGGACCTTTATACTGTTTTTCTAGCTTCTGTCCCACTTCATTTTTAATTAAGACTAAATCTCCTATTTTAATATCATATTCTATTGTACCCTTATCATAGTTTAATTTTTGCCTTAACTTATTTATATTTAAAAATTGTTGGATCTATCATATGCTATCTCTAAACTAAATTTTGTTTCTTTTGCATAATTATCTATATTGTATAGTGGAGTAATTCTATCTACTTCCTTAAAATGTTTAAAACTACTTGGTGATTTTGCAAAAATTAGCTCATATGGACAGTAATTATGTATTGCTGATAATGTTGTGTTGAACCAGTAAGTGAAATATTCCAACCATTCGTCCCGATCAGATCATATGAGCGTACGTATTCGTTAGAAGTTCTATGGCTTCTTTCTATTGTGCCTAATGTTTGATGATGATGAGCTGCAGAGGTTAATTTCCTAATTTTCAATAGATTACATAGTTCTGTCAAAACAGCGTTTTTGTATTGTGTTCCCATATCCGAATATAATTTTTTCATTGGACCATAGTAAGGATAAAATTTTTAAATATCGCTTTAGCGATTGTTTAAGCGCTTTTGTCTTGTATTGGTATAGTTACTAAGTACTTAGTTAAGTCGCATATCATTGTAATTGTGTATTAATTTCCGTATAATGATTTTGGAAATGGTCCAATTGTGTCTACGTAGCAGGCGTTGGAGTGATGGTCTTTGGACATTTTACATGTTTGTTATTTTTTGCAGTTTGATACTTAGGGCATGATTTTAAGTATTTTGCTATATCTTTGGCCATGTCTTTCCAATAATAGTATATTTTTATCTTTTCTGTGGTTCTAAAGATTCCACAGTGACCTACTTCGATAGGGTCATCATGATATTTCAGCATAATATCAAGAATTGCCTTGGCATTCTTGTTATCAACGTGGTTCACCTCATTTAGTAGCGCTACTTTTAACTTATTTAGTACTGTATTACCCGTAATTTTAAATTCATTCAAAGATATAAATTCGAAAATGTTCTCATTAGGTGCCACTTGTAATTTATATATTTTGTGTTTACCGGCCACGTACTCGAATCTAGAGATAAATTTTCCTATGTAAACAAATCATTTATTTGTATATATGTTACTATAGATTCTCTCTTTTTGATGTAACATCTTTGAGGAGAAATCTTTAGTTTATAATATTTTCTGACGTCAGTGTTCCTAATTGGTACATACATATATAGTGGGCTCTTTATAATTGTTTTTATTAGTTTAATGCTGTTTATACATTTTATCATTTTCATTCTTATTTTTGTTATAGGTCATCGATCTAGTCGTGACTCTTAATATTTTAGATGCTTTTTTATTCATGTCCTTAAGGTCATCTATTGTTATACGCGATAACGCGTCAGCAATGTAGTTGTCTCTTCCCCTAAGATATTCTACTGTGAAGTCGTATTCTTCTAAATCAAGTCTCATTCTCGTTAGTTTTGAGCTTGGGTTTTTCATAGAAAACAAATATGATAGTGGTCTGTGATCTGTGCGTAGTAGAAAATGCTTTATATGTATGGCCAGAAATGTATAATGGCCCAATGTATTGCAGTTAGTTCTTTTTCAATCGTTGATTTATTACTTTCACCTTTTGTAAACTTTTTGATGCGTAAGCAATAGGTAGATGTTTACCTCCGCCTTCTTGGGTCACAACTGCTCCACAGGCATATTTGCTAGCATCAGTTGTTACGCAGAATTCTCTTGAAAAATCTGATTATTGAAGTAATGTCGGTTTTATCAAAGCACCTTTTTGATATGTGAACGCTTTCTTACAGTCATTTGTCCATTCGAATTTGACATTTTTCTTTGAAATTTTAGTAAAGTGTCTTGAATATTCTGAAATTTTTTTTAAATCTTATATAATAATTACAAAATGCAACAAATCTTTTTGCGCTGTCTGCATCTTTTGGGATTGGATAGTTTTTTATTATTGAATATTTACTTTCCTCGGGGAGAATTCCCATATTGGTGCATTTATGTCCGAGATAAGTTACTTCCCTTATTAAAAATGAACATTTTTCCGGATGTAGTTTTAAATTATGTTGCCTGCATAATTCAAAGACATTTTTAAATTGGAAAGCATGTGTTTTTCAGATTATCCCAATACAACCAAGTTATCCATATACAAAAAGGCTTAATCTGCTTTTATACCACTAAATGCCAGTGTCATCATTCTTTGAAACGAATTTGGTGCTATTTTTAGATCATAAGGCAATCTTGTACCAATACGACACATTATTTGTTGGAAAGGATTCCTTGAATTTTTATCTAAACTAATTTGGTGGAAACCGGACATTAGGTCCAGGCAAGAAAAATATTTTGCTCTTCCCAGCCGGTCTAGGATATCGTCTATTCTAGGTAGTGGAAATTTATCAGCTATTAGTTTTTTATTTATTTGCCTACAATCTATAACAAGTCTCCATCGTTTCTTTTCAGAATTAGGAAGTGACTTTTGTGGTACTAATAGAATTGGGCTGTTGTATTCCAACAATGATGGCTCTATTATTTTGTCATTTAGAAGTTTTTGGACTTGTCTATTAATCTCGTCTTTGTGAGCATGTGGTATTCGACAATTCTTTATGTATACCGGTTAATGGTCATTCAATCTTAATTTTAGTTCATAAAAATTATTTGTAGTTAGCATTTCTGTTTCTAAACCGAAAATATCACTGTATGAAATACAGAGTTTGCTTAGTGTATTTTTAAATTGATTTGCCTAATTTTTCTTTAATATTTTCAATACTTTAGCTTTTCTATTTTCGTTTTTGCGTATATTTTTTCTGAACTATTTAAAATCGTTGATGCTTTCGGTTTTTACGCCATTTTGATTAATTTTGATAAGAGTGTCCTTTGTGTTTAATATACGAATAAATGCTTTTTCAGTTTTTACCAACGTATTTGGTATAAAAACACCAGGATAGGATAATGTAATTGTAATTCTCATTGAAATCTAATATGCAATTGTACTTTTTAAAGAAATCCATGCCGATGATTCCATCACATGGTATTTGAAAATCAGTTCTCACTACTTGGAAGAAGTGAGGTATTAGAAAGTTTTTTCATTTATATTAAAGTGTTTTGCTTTTATTAGTGAAATATCGGCTCCAGTGTTTACTAAAAGTGTCACTGGAATATTCTTACTATTTATATTTATATGAATGAAGTAAAAAAAGTTAAGATTGAGATTAAATATTTTATTTTTTAGTGAGTTAATCTTAAGGGAACTTCGGAGTTTTCCGAAATATCTTCATTTGATTCTGTTGGTCTAACAAAGTTTCTATTGCGTCTGCCGTTGTTGAATCTTTGACTGTTTCTTTTATTGTAGCTATTATTTGTGTTGTAATTGTTGTTTCGTGGATGAGTGTATACTGTACGGAACTTATTTTCATGGAAATTATTATAATTTCCGTTTTTTCGACCTTGTTTGTAGTATAAAATTGAGTTCTGTTGTCCAGTTGCTTCTGTACAGCTATTAACAAATTTACTAACAGCTTGGTTCATGCTGTTGAACTGACCTGCTTCCGTGATAAGTTTTACTTTATCGATGGTGCAGTTCTTAGTGGTTGCTTTTACTGCAACTTGCGTGGAGTATTTTGTTGCCAGGTTGTTTGTTAGCCCGTCTGATATGTATGCCGTTTCTAATGACTTTGTAAGAAGTTCTATTTCACTACAGTATGAATTGGCGGTCTTATTATTTTGTTTTATGTTTAATATTTTAGCTGTCGAAACCTCAACGGATTTTCCTTCAACAGAAGTTTTTAATTTGTTTATTATTTCTGTTATTGTTGCCTCATTACTTATTAAATTTTTTGCATTTCCCTTTAGTTTTGTTTTCATAACAGACACTGCTAATGTTTCATGGGCACCTTTAATAGTGTCTACTAGAGACAGCGAGTCGAGAAATGATTGAAGGTTCTCAGATTGCCATCAAAATCCGAGAATAGCTTTGATGCTGTATTTAAAAATTATATTACTGTTTGATTCTTTTCGAAATCGTTGTTATGCACAATTATATTATACGGTGAAGCGAACTTGGTAAATTTATTTGTATTGACTTTTTATCTGCTAATTTTGAAATTCTGTTTTTTAAGTCAATGAAAAATGCATTGGCTGCAGTTTTATGAGTTGTCTATTGTAATATACGTTAAAAAATACTCTAATTTCTTCCAAATAGGTAAAAAATTTATAAAAGTGATGTTTAATAGTTTCTTGTTTAATTGATCTATCTATGTTCAGACACTTGTAAGAACGCTCAAAATTTCTTGTTTAATTCTGTCTTTGTTTAGAATATCTTGCCATTCCATTAATAATGAATTTATGTTCCAAAAAAAGATTTAGATTTTTTCTAAGTCATTTGCCCAACTAACGTATTTTTTTTTTCAAAGATCTTTTATGCAATAAATAGATTTTAAGTAAAAGATAAATTGCTGTTATTATTACTAGGATCAGCATTAGTGTCCACAAGGAATTAATTTCGTATTTGTGATTAATTATTTCTAAATTGTTGACCACATTTGCATTGGGCTTTTCTATTTTAGATTGTGATTTACCCATTTTCAACAAAATGTATTGCTGTCTGTTACGTGTTTAGGACTCTAAACCCTCCATTCACCTTATTGAAGCTATTAATTCTTTTTCCCATATACTGTTATTTGTTATGTACTCTATTGTTGGAGGCTCCTTTATTCCTACTAATTGACGAATATTAGTTAATAATTGTAATTCTTTTTCTAATTTTTTTTTCTTGTGTTACTTTAATTTCTGGTTCAGTATCTTCCCAGATAATTGGGTTCCTCTGTTTTTTTATATTTATTCATTTTATAAAAGGTACCACATAAAGCTAAATAATTAGATTCTTAGCTTTAAATTTATTCTTATTTATTTTGTAAAAAAATACCGTAAAATATAAGCTTTAATTTTATGTTTATTCATTATGTTAAAAATACCATATTGAGTTTTACGTATAAAAAAAACTTCTAATTAACTAACAATTACAATAGATTGAATATGTATTAGAAAAAAAAATGTTTTGCCAACGGCGGTTAACGCCTACCAGCCTAAAGGTGCACACCAATTGGTGCACTGTTTTTATATTTTGGTTTTTAAGTAAATTAGTTGCTCCAATCCATTTACTCTGGTCCACATCCTAGTGGCATCATTCCAGGTTGGAAGTGTATCTTTATTTACTTCGCGAATGAGTTGTGACCCTTCCCTCTTAAGTCGGCATAGATAGCCGCCTTTTCTTTTCGGCTTCTTTACAGTTGGGATTTTTATGTCCTCTGGCTTCTGTTGTTTTCGCTGGCGCTTCTTGTATTCCTCTATACTCAGAGGTTTTCGCCCTTGTTCCATTTTCTTGTAGTGGGCAAGGTTTTTAGAAGGGTGTTTCTATATTTTTATATATTTTTGCGCTCCTGTTCACTGCCTCTTGGCCAGACAGGATCTTCCTTCTCGCTACTGGCGGATCGTTTTGGCTGAGCTCGCAATGCTCTTAAACTTTTTAAAGCCTTATTTTTCTACATATTTTTTATTAGGTGCATTATTTTTTAGCACTCTAATAAAACTGGCAGGATCGCCACGTAATGAATAAGGGACCAAAGATTTGCTATGGCTTAAATAGCTGATTTATTTTTAGGAGCGACTTAATCGTGGCGCTCGACTGAAGGCAAAGTACAGCTTAAAAATCTAACATAATTTTAGTCAGCTTATATACAAACTTTGAGAAGTTCTAGACTACTCAAATGAGTGAGTTTTAAAATCTTACTCCAAGTCTTAATCTATCTTATAAGTAACAAATTTCTATAATATAATAATTATAATTTTCCATTCTACGAAATAAAATAATAGGTAAGGCGGACACAGTGCTGAGTTCTTACAATACCGTTTTAAATTTTTACGCTATTCTGGACCGTCTCGAATTTGCTAACGCGGACAAAAGTTCAGTGCTTACTCTCAGGGATCTAGAACTATAGTTGATTTCAATTATGCTGTAGAGGAAAAACTTAATCTAATTATTAATAAAACCATTATGAGCTATGGTGGAGATTCAAATTTGATAGAATCTTTAAACAAGAAATATAGACAGGATGCCCTCCGAGTATTTATATCAGGCTTACGGAAGCCTTTGTGCGGTGTTATCTTTTCCATTAATCCTCTTAATATACCATCGGCATTGACCAAGAAATGGCAGCAAATCAAAGTAGGTATAATATCGCAAGGAACTTTAATGAAAATTAATGTAGACAGGTACACAGTAATCTTCCTTGACCTGCAGCGAATCATGCTATTTCAAGATATCCTTTTCCTAGTCAGTCAATTCGGAATAGTTCTGCTGTATTCGGATCTCAACATCAACGAGTGCCATTTTCATAAAATTTTCAAAATGACAAGGTAAATCGAAGTGGTGCTCGTTGGCCAGCTCCACAGTCTTTCAACCCCTATCTTACGGTTATGTGAGACCCTCGCAAACTTTTTACAGAGCGATAATTTTAAGGCAACGCCACTCGATATGGATGTAAGTATGAGAACAGTAGGTGCTGCTCAGAATAATCTCTTAGACAAAGGAAAAAATTTGGTAACGAAAGAGGTCAGAGTATTTCACAACTGGTTAACCACTTAACAGAAGAACAAGGTGATAGTTTCCTTTCATCCAAAAAACAGGATCCCGAAGTTTTTGAGGACCGGATAAATTTTTTAGATTAAGTTCCCCCTTGCCCTATGTTGCGAGGGAATACAATGGAAGAAAACTAAAATTTCTGATATATATTGGTTAAAGAACTAGATTTCTTATCTGATATTACAAACGTTAAGAATCCAATTTTAGTCAGGTCCATTCATGGAGAAAATTTTGTCTGTCGTAAGACACCAATAACATTATTTCATAAAGTTTCCGATTTTTTTTAAACTTCCTTGCCTCATTACATTTGACGGAATAGTAGGTTTCAATCATCTTAGTGAAATAAAAGCACATTTGGACATGGATAACGGAGCTTTTAGCTATGAGAGTGGTGTAGGAAAGTTTTTGGTCTGTTATTATAATGGGACGAATCATATTTCTGTCGATTCAGCAGATGTTCCAAAAGCAGTTCGAAAGCAATTTATAGAGCTACTAGACAACTTAAAAGGAGTTTTTGCAAGCCCAGACGAATCGCTGCCGTGTAATACTAATGTTGTAGCCAGCATTAGAACAAGAGATGAAGAGCCGGTATACTCACGTTATTATTCTTATTCCATGGCAATGGTGGACTTTGTAAACAAGGAAATAGCTGACTTATTAACAAAAATAACATTAGACCATCTCGATTACCATATAATAATCCCCTTTGGGTCGTGGATAAAAAGGGTTTGGATGAGAATGGAAGACCGAAAATGCGTTTGGATATTGATTTTCGAATATTGAACTCAAAAACAGTTAGTAATAAATACCCAATACCACAAAGTTTGGTCATATTGGCAAACCTTGGTAAGGCCAAATATTTTACAACTTTGGACTTAAAGATGGGTTTCACCAGACTAATTTGAAGGAGCAAGATAGGGAAAAAACTGCTTTTAGCGTTAAAAATGATAAGTTTGAATTTTGTAGGCTTCCATTTGGCTTGAAGAACGCACCTAGCATTTTCCAACGCGCTATAGACGATATATTACATGAGGAAATTGATAAGTGCTGCCACGTCTATATTGATGACATCATCATATTTTCTGATTCAGAGCCGAAGCATGTTGATGACATTGGAAAAATACTGCAGAAATTATTTGATTCTAACATGAGAGTTTCAATGAAGAAATCAAAATTTTTAAAAACGTCGGTTGAATTTTTAGGTTTTGCAATGTAACCAGTGGGATTAGAAGTTGTCCTGAGATTATAAAAGCGATAGTCGATTTCTCAGTACCATCAACTCTGAGAAGCTTGGAATCCTTTCTTGGCCTTTCTAGAAGATTCGTAAAGGATTACGCTACTATAGCGAAGCCATTTACGAAATATCTTAGAGGTGAAAATGGTCATATTGATGCCCGACAGCCAAACAATTTTAAAATCACATTGCATAATGAAGCATATGAATGTTTTTAACAAAATAAAGAGTATACTTGCATCAGAGGAAGTTTTGCTGCTCTATCCAAATTTCTCGATGCCATTTGACCTTACCACAGATGCGTCTGCGCATGCAATTCGAGCCGTTTTATCTTAAGGTGGTCGTCCGATAACAATGATCTCTAGAACCTTATCTCCAGCAGAGGAAAGTTACGCGGTCAACGAGAGAGAACTTTTAGCTATTGTTTGGGATATAAAGTCTCCGAAACTACCCTTACGGTGCCAATAAGCTTAATATATTTACCGACCATCAGTCGCCTTTATTTGCAGTGTCGGAAAGGAACCCCAATTCAAAAATGAACAGATAGAAAGCATTCATTGAAAAATATGCACCAACATACCATTATAAGCCTGGTAAAGATAACGTGGCTTCTGATGCGCTTTCCAGGCAGTAAAACAACATGATTTTTCATATTTCTTCTAGTTCGTCTCTGGAAACTCAAAATAGTGAAATGTCCTATAGTAACGTAATAGCGACAGTCGAAAATCCACTAAATTGTTTTCGAAATCAAACAGTTTTAACACCAGGATTAGAAAATAGGGAACCAACTAAAATAATTTTTTGAAATCAAATATGTCATATCATAACATTTTCCAGTTTTGAAAACCTTTTACGATGCTTGAAACAAGTTTTCAATACTAACGTTGAAAATGCAATTTATAGTGACTTACCGACGTAAGCGCAAATACAACACTTTATAGTTACTGCATACCCATCTGTCAAATTTCGACACACCGATAAGTTTGTTACCGACATATTTAACTTAGATGACCAATTGGAAATTCTAAACAACGAACACTAATAAACTGTGATATTAATTTAAGTCGTGTTTATGTGTGTTAAGTTCAAAATAATTGTAATGTTGTTATTCTTTGTAAAATTTAATATTATTGTAATTCAATGTATCTAAATAACACCAAATTTAATATTTCCCTTGAAAAAGTAAAAAAAAATTGACGAAACGTCGGGAAAAAATGTAATATACACTCAATACCAGACAAACTGAAAATCTTTATTAAGAATCGGTTAATAAGTAAACAAAAGAAAGATTTAGAATTCTATATTATATCTAGATGCAAACTAACTTTTCAACTTGGAAATAAAGTTTTTGTTAAAACTATTAAAAGGTTAGGTAAAAAATAAGTAAAATCTACCTTGAGACGGAAATACAAAAGGACTTGGGTTCCACAGTCCAAATTGAGAACCGGATTGTTCACAAGGACAATATCCGCTAAGTTGTAAGCTACATTTTTAATATAAGTTAAAAATTAACTTAAACCTTCGATTCAGGTTTTAATTTTATTGAAAAAGATTATCTACATCTATTATCTACAATATTATGAGTAATTGTAAAAAAGTAAATAAATGTAAACCGTTAAGGTACTCTTTAAAGTTGAAACATCGACGTACTCTCCAATTGATTTTTCTACTCAATATTTAAATTTGGATTTGTTGCTAAGTTGATTTTTTTATTGAATTATTAATATTTAAAGTGATTGTAGAAAATTAAATAAATGTAAGCCGTTAAGGTACTCTTTTTAAAGTTGAAACATCAATGTACTCTCAAATTGATTTTTCTACTTTTTCGTACTCTCATTCTCAGCCAAACTCATTCATAAAAAAGGAATACTGATTCATTAATAATTCTGATGTTAATTGAGCTGCTTCCATGTTTTAAATTATAAAAAAATATTCTTAAAACCAAAATTAAAAAGATAAAAAACAAAAATTAAAAGAAATTATTGCTCTGAATAATTTGTTCAAAGTTGGAGTTCTTAAACAAAACATCAAGAGACTAAAGTTAAATATTTGAATATTGTTGGAGTAAGGGGGGATGTATAAATATTTTGCAATAAATAAAAGAGAAATGGAGGTGAATTTTGAGTAATAATAAGTATTGCACCCAAGATAACCAGATGTGACTTAATTTACAAATTCAGGGATATTTTTTTAATTGATTTCGATATTAGTAACATATTTGTTAAGAACTCTAAATGAACTTCGAGTAATACATACGAATGGATCAAACTAAGCTAGAAAATACTTTAAATAAAATACTTTAAAACAATAAATATTCGTCCTTCCATCTTTGAGCGAGTTTATGGTGCAGAACCTTTAATTTTTAATATAACTTAGCGAATGAGTTGCTAAATTAGGTGCATTTCCGATTAAAAAGTGGCCGGGGATAAACGCACATAAATCTGTTGCGTTATCACTTAGTGGACTTAGCGGCCCTCAGTTAAGGCAAGCTTCGATTCGTGCTAGCATTGTAGAAAACTTCATATGTAAAAGTCTGGCCACAAGATACCCTTTTTAGGTGTATTTTTAAACTTTTAACTCCTGCTTCCCAGAGTCCTCCCATATGTGGCGCGCCTGGTGGAATAAAGTGCCATTCCAGAGATGTGAAGCTGTCTTTATCAAGCAATTTTTGACGCACCAGAGATATAAACTTAGAATTTTCAGCATCTAACATGTGCGTAGCAAATGTGGCTGAAAAAGCTTGAGTCGATATTTCACTTGTAGCTTCGAGATGGATGGCCTTTGTTGCAAAACAGACAAATAATAAGACATAACCTTTAGTGACTTTACAGCCACGGCCTGCATACGTTTTAATGTCAAAAGGACCTGCGAAATCTACACAGGTTCAGGTAAATGGGCGAAACAATGTGGTCCTTTCAGAGGGTAATGCAGCCAATATTTGTTGACTCTTTTTACGCTTTTGTATAACGCATATACGACACTGTGATATGACAGACTTAATCAGAACCTACAGCCTAGGGACATAATAGTACTGTCTCGCTAGTCTAAATAAAAGAGCGTTTTGGCCATGAATTGAATATTTGTGTAAGTATGATAAGAACAATTTTGTATAAGAAGCGTGATAAGGTAATAATATCGGGAATATTTCATCGTATGTTAATGTAGGGGAGTTTCATAGTAGACCATTTATTCTCATAATTCCACTTTTATCCAAAAAGGGATTGAAGATTAGAATATGGCTTGTCCGGCATACTTCTGGCAGGTAATGATCAATTTAGATTTAGCGTAGTTTAATTCTGCTCGTGTTAATTCACCTGTACCTTCTAGATGGTGACGCATTTTTTTATTGCACCTAATGCAAAACGATAGCCTTGACATATAACACGCATAGCTCTGGGCAGTCAGAAAAATCGTTTAAAAGATCTGTGCGTTCGAGATGATTTAAATGCACGAGGACTGGTCTGGCTTCTTCGTCGGTCGTAAAGTTTGTCGAATTTTTGGGCTACTAACTCTGGTGAAGCTTGAGCCATGTAGGACCATGTCACCATAGATCATTCGAAATAAGCTGAGAAACTGTCACGCCACGTAATGCCAAATCAGCTGGGTTACTTTTGGAGTCAACATGAAACCATGAATTGCTCCCTACTTTATCTATAATCGAAGAAATTCTATTTTCTACAAAGGCTTTCCACCTATAAGGGGATTTTTGTAACCATGCCAACCACTATTGTTAAATCGGTTCACAAAAATAGTTTGTAGTTTTTAAGATTAAGTTACGATTGAATAGAATTAATCATGGTAGCCATTAACTCGGCTCCGCAAAGTTCTTTGCTGGGCAACGACACAAATTTTAACGGGGCAACTTTTGTTTTTATGACTAGAAGATGAGATAATATACAACCTTGATATTCTGCGCGAAGATACAAAGTTGCTGCATACGCCTTTATTGAGGCATCATAAAAACCGTGTAGTTCTATGGAGAACGCTGGATCAAAGTCAACAAATCGGGGAATCTTTATTTGCTCTATATTTACATAGTCAATTATAAATGCTTGCCATTGCGTTAGGGTTGATGGTTTTAGTTTTTCATCCCAGTTAGTTTTATCCTGCTGCGATGATTTTGGGAAAAGCCAACCCGCGGGATCAAATAAATTTGCAATTTGGGACAAAACTGACCTTTTCGTGGTTGAGTTTTGATCTGGGTGATAAAAATGATCACTTCCCGCATTCCAGCGTAGCCCCAAAGTTTTTGTGATGCTAGAATCCGATAATTTCAGAAATTCTGC
Source organism: Cistogaster globosa (assembly GCA_937654795.1). Classification (NCBI taxonomy): domain Eukaryota; kingdom Metazoa; phylum Arthropoda; class Insecta; order Diptera; family Tachinidae; genus Cistogaster; species Cistogaster globosa. The sequence goes on along the minus strand of OW569404.1, from coordinate 46,841,737 downwards.
ATCAAGAAAGTGATCAGGAGAGAGGTCCTTTAAGAGATATTCATGGTTTGCAGTCCATTTTCGGAGAGATAGGCCAGCAGATTTAAGAACTTCTATTAGCTCTTCTCTGGCTTTTAGCGCAGAAGACAAAGTATGAGCGCCTGCTAAAGCGTCGTCAACGTACATATAGTTTTTTAGAATTTCTGAGGCAACCGGGTTTGTTTGCTCACAGATTTTGGCTAATTCATGCAATGTACGAACTGCCAAATAGGGGGCACAGTTAACACTAAAGGTGACTGTACTGAGTTCAAAATCTTGAAGCTAATCTTGAGGGGATTTTCTGAAAATAATTCTCTGAAAGGGGGTGTGATCAGGATTAATTAGAATCTGCCAATACAATTACTCAATGTCTGCATTGAAGACGTATCAAAAAAGTCTCCAATGCAAAACTAGGATCATTTAGACCGCCTGCAACGTTGGACCGGGTAGAGTAGATCATTGAAACTGTTTCCGTATGATGAGGGGTTAGATACGTTAAATACTACGCGCAGTTTCGTAGTAGTGCTATCGGGTCTAAAAACCGAATGATGGGATAAATAATACGTGCAGTTAGCACTTGAGTGGGAAACCAATGACATCTGATTTAGAGATGCATATTCAGAAATTACTTGATCATATTCAGCCTTAAGTAACGGGTTCTGTTTCAATCTTGACTCATGCTTTAAAAACTTGGTAAGCGCTATAGAACGAGAAGAGCCAATGTTAATACCATCTGGGTACTCACGACGAAAAGGAAGTGAAGCAACAAAACCTCCATTGATCGCTCGATATGTTGTAGATTGAAAGAATTCTTCACAATTTTGATCTTCCTCGGAAAGGTGGGGCTTTTTTGTTACTTCTTCTAATTCCCAAAACCTGTAATGTGGATTATTTATGGCGATCCCATTGAAACGATGAGACAGAAAGCAAATAAGGTCTTGTCGTTATTCTTCCCGTAAGGATCCTACCAAAGACTGCACATTGCGCCACTAATGTGTAATTTTTGTCCCACCATATGCCGTTTCGTAAAATTTTTGGATAAACATCACCAACAAGAAGCAAACTCTATCTCTGAGTTTTGAGACTGATATGTAATCCGAGAATTCACTGTTACATAGAGCTGACATGGCATAATAGGGGAGTCGGCCGGTTAATTTTTTTATGACAAAAGCTTCAGCGGAAGTTTCAAAAGTGCTATCAATGGGGGACCCTAAGCGAGTATGACGCAATTGAGTGGAGGAGCTGTCAAGGCTTCATTAAGGCCATGGGTTTCCGTTTGAGAGGTTCTACTCTTTAATGAGAGTTTATTTTGCAGTTTCTTTGAAATAAAAGTTGCCTCTGACGCGGAGTCAATTAAAGCACGAATAGTGTACTTTAGATCCATTGAATATATTGGTGTGAAATATTTCTCAAAAAAAAAAAAAATATGAAATAAAAAAACAAATGGCGTTTTAGTGTGGGTATTAATTTATTTTTTCATAAAAACTTACGTTCGGGTTGATGGGTAGAACAAGAATGAGAAGAAATTGAAGGAGAGTTTATTCAAATTAAAACAGCATAGGCGCCAAAGAAAAACTAATGGTGAGGAGAATAAAAAGAGAAATGTCAAAGAAAGTGGAAGATAGAAAGAAAAAAGGGCATTTCGTCCATAAACATCCCGCCCCCTTGCAACAAAGAAGGCTAAGGAATAATGCAAATTAAATAAAAAAATAAGGTAATTCACAAAAAATTAAAAAATATAATAAAGATAAAATTCAATTCGTACAATTCACTGAAAGATAAAAAATACAAAAAAATACAAAAAATAAATAAAAAAAGGAGTTATCTTAAGAAATACGCCCATTCTAAACATTGATGAAATTGGTGCAGAAGCGTGTTGCGCTCTGCTGTCTATTCCATACACCGTTCTCTGCTGACGCACTTATCCCTCATATGCCAGTGAGCCAAGCAATAAAAGCAGCAACGATATTTCGCTACTAACTTCCACCGCTCTGCTTCCGACATTTTTCGTAACTTGGGGCATTTTCAGATTGGGTGTTCGCTTTTACAAATGCGGCAGTCTCTCAGGCTTTCATCCCGTGGTTTATTTTCGGATTTACTCCCTGCAGCTTCCTTAACTGGACGGTGAACTTAAAAACTAGCCAATGTTTCAGACATTTTTATAACTGGGGTAATAAAAAACAAGAAAAAAAATTTATTAATTTGAGATTGAATTAAGGAGGAGAACAAGCTTGACAATTAGCCGGGTAATAATGCCAGAAGCTGTTCTCACGTCAGCGACTCTAACTTTAGAGTCCTGACTACAAAGGCAGTACCGAGTAAAAGTGTTGAATTCGACGTGGACTGTAATGAGTTGAGAACGACTGTCTCATGAGGGCTGCAGTTTCAGCAGTAGTGCTGGGGTTTAAATTTAAAATAGCAAGTTTGTGGGGATTAACATGAGTATTACTCACGTTTGGATTTTGAGATATAGCTGCAGTAGCTCTTGCTTCGGGGTTTGAATGTGCTGCATTCGATGAAGAAGCGAATGATGTTTCTGCTTACAAAACTGGCAAACGAATTGGCTTTCACTTTTTTTAAACTCATGAGAGATTCCAAGGCAATTTGGGCATCGTGTTTGTTTTTTGACGATCGAGAAACGTTCCTCTACATTCATGGTCAGAAACAAAGGACAAAGTCGTAAGGGATGTACGTCGGGATAAAGTGTGCACTTTCCAGTTTTTTATCGAAACACTGGTGCTAAAAATTTCAACTTTTTTTGATCAAATGATTTTTGTTTGTTTGTATTTGAAACTTTGTTATTATGGTGTGATATGTCGGGGCTTACATATGTAGCTCGTATATCAGCTACAGATTCGAATGTTTCAAAGCGTGAAGTCAGAAATGCATCCATCTGATTCCACCATGGCAATCTTGTGCAGTTAGGCAACGACTGTTCCCATCAGATTAAGGATAGCTTCTGGTAGACAAGTCGAACAAATATAATTGAGAATTATTTCCCAGCTAGCAATATCAACATTGAGCAAACTAAGGTTCGTTATGCAATCGCTAATAGCATGCTGTATACGTCTAATTTTACTACCAGCTTCTTTGAATACAGGGGAAGGGGTAAAAAGTATTTTTAATCGCTCGTTTATAAGTATTCGTTTATTCTCGTACCGATTGACGAGGTTCTGCCAAGCCATTTCAAATCCGTCGTTAGTTATAGGACAGGTTCTCAGTAGTTCACGAGCTTATCCTTGTGTCTTCTTGATGAAATGACACTTTTTCTTTACAGGAGACAGACGACTGCTGTTTCTATACAGGGCCGTAAACATATTACGGAATGTTGGCCATGACTGGTAGTCTCCGTGAAACATTTCGGTATCGCAAGGGGGTAATGAAATATTTGTTGTATAATCAATTTGATGTAGCACTGAAGGCTTAAGGACAGTACTAGGACCAGCTCTTTAACAAAGGGTGTCCAAAAGTTCATTTGGATAGTACCTTAACGTGAGCCTCAAAAGTTGAATAGAAGCGAGATTTTAAAGTCTCGATCTGAATCTTTTCCTCTATCTTTTCGAATTGATTTAAAATTAAATTGAATATCAGAGAAGCTGAATGAATGAATCCAAAAGAGACATGTAAACTCAAAAACGGACAGAATAATTCGAGCAGAAAAGACTATACAAAATATACTAAGATAGCATTTTTTTAAATAAGGAAAACAGGTGCTTAAGAAAGCTGATTTTAATAAGTACCCCCCACACGTCATTAACCTTCTACAAACACTTATAACTTAATAATAATAAGCAGACAAATGGTAATATCTTTTTTTTAAATATGTTTTAAAAAACTTATATTCAAAAAAGTTTATTTAAAAGCGTTTACTTAAAAAGGTTTTTAAATGTTACTTTTAGTATTACGAAATTTCCGTATTAATTTGTAAGTTTACACAGTTACAGTTATGAGTATCCAAATTTTTTTTTTGTTTTCGCTTTTATTTTTAAAAATTTCAGAACAAAAAATATTTAAGATTAAATTTATCACAGCAAAAAGTTTTGGTTAAATTTTCTGCTTATGTAAATGTTTATTTTTAAAAATCAATTTTTGCTCATTATATTTTTAAGCTTTTTTTATTTTATTTAGTTTTTATATAATTTTGTCTTATGAGGTTATATTAATTTTGTTATTTATTGTTAAGCTATCAAAATAAAATTGTTTGTTGGAATATGTAAAAGCAAAGTATATAATAACTTCTTTTAGATACAAGAATGTATTTCAAAACAAAAGCGTGACAAAAAAACCGAAAGATTCTTAAAACGTTGTGTTTACATTTGAAACTGAAGTTGTTTAAGGTTCGAACAAACCCAATCAGACAGACATGTCGTAACTGCGAAACGATGACAACTTTTACAACAACACTGGCATTTAATGTTTGTTGCTCTTTAATTTGTTTTGATACTTTTACATATGTTGTGTCTGATCGATGAAACTTTAACACTCATTACTTTATAAAAACGTAAAGTATCCAAATTTTTTTTTTGTTTTCGCTTTTATTTTAAAAAATTTCAGAACAAAAAATATTTAAGATTAAATTTATCACAGCAAAAAGTTTTGGTTAAATTTTCTGCTTATGTAAATGTTTATTTTTAAAAATCAATTTTTGCTCATTATATTTTTAAGCTTTTTTTATTTTATTTAGTTTTTATATAATTTTGTCTTATGAGGTTATATTAATTTTGTTATTTATTGTTAAGCTATCAAAATAAAATTGTTTGTTGGAATATGTAAAAGCAAAGTATATAATAACTTCTTTTAGATACAAGAATGTATTTCAAAACAAAAGCGTGACAAAAAAACCGAAAGATTCTTAAAACGTTGTGTTTACATTTGAAACTGAAGTTGTTTAAGGTTCGAACAAACCCAATCAGACAGACATGTCGTAACTGCGAAACGATGACAACTTTTACAACAACACTGGCATTTAATGTTTGTTGCTCTTTAATTTGTTTTGATACTTTTACATATGTTGTGTCTGTTCGATGAAACTTTAACACTCATTACTTTATAAAAACGTTGTGTATACAAAGAGACAAATATTAATATTATTTGTGAAATTTATTTCTTTTTCTTATTGGGAGTTTTTTTTCACAATTTTATTACTTTATAAACAAGTTTTTTTTTGCATAATATTACAAATTTTTCACTCTTCTCTTTTTACATCATTTTTTGTATTTTTTTTTAATAATTTTTGTGTAAAGGTTTTAGTACTTTTTATTTTGGGCAATTAAGTATGTAGAAAATACACTTACTTGAAATTTGATGAGATTTCCTTTATTTTTTTTATAGAGAAGAAAAAAAAAAACAACGATGTTGCCTTCGATAATTTTGTTTTGCAGGTTAGATATGCTTACTCAGGATCAAATCCAATAATAATGTTTGGTAATTTAACCGGGGATTTAATTTTAAGATATTTGTCCTGAAAAAGTAATTTTATTGCTAAATATTTACACTTCCAATCCGGTTCGTTTGGACCAAAAATGTTGGAGTAAGGGGGAATGTATAAATATCTTGCAATAAATAAAAGATAAATGGGGGTAAATTTCGAATAATAATAAGTATTTATTATTTCCTACGAAACTTTCACTTCAATTGTGTAACAAAAAGTGATTTTAAAAAATAAGAGGAGAGCAGCAAGTACCGATAAAGAGTTCATTTCTCTCTGCACACTCTAGCTCATTAAAATAAAATTATGTTTTTAACTTAGACTTAAACAAACAAAAAAATTTGTAATAAAAAGTTAAACAGTTTAAATAGAACAATTAGTATGATCAAAAACATTTTGAATTTAAAGAACTAAAATTAAGACATGTGAAACAATAAATCCATAAAACATTATATTAAAATTTTAAGAAACTAAAATACAGATTTTAAATATTTAAAATTCTACATAGTACAAAATAATTCTAAAAATATTAAAACGCTTCAAATATAAAAAATAAAAAACTGGAAACTTTCATAATTAAAGCGCAGTCACTTAAAACTTTTAAAACAAAATTTTTTTTTAATAAAATTCCTGCGTAGTAGGATCAAAAACATAATGAATTTAAAAGAACTAAAATTAAAACATCTGATACAAAAAATTATAAGACCTTATATTAAAATTTTAAGAAACTTAAATACAGACTTAGAATATTTAAAACTCTTGTAGTGGAAAATAATTTTAAGAATATTAAAACACTTCAAAATTAAAAAATTGAAAATTGAAAATTTTCATAGTTAAAGGGCATTGACTTAAAACTTTTAAAACAAAAATAAAAAATAAACAACTATTTTAATATTTCCCAAAAATTGAACTGTTCTAATTTAGGTTTATATTGAAATAAAAATACAATATTAAAGAAACGATTTAGAAATGTTTTGTAAATAAAAACTTACAGCCTGTTTACAGAATACAATTTGCTGTTTAGACGCATAAAAAAGTTGCCGTTTTTCATTTTTGGGTTTTTGAAAAACGAATGTCATATTTTTTTTATAAAAACGTAACAAAAGAAAATTTTTTCCGGTTTATGTATCCCGCATTGTAATGTCAGAAACGTCAAAGCTGTGCGAAGAAAAAATACCATACGTTTAAAAAATTTAACTTATATTTATTTTGAGTTCCCAATTTTTTTTTTAAATAATAAAATAAATAAATAAATTACAAACAGTGATTAAGGAGTTGTCATTGTAGGACATAATAACACTTTCATGAATGAACACATCTATATATATATCAACTATATTTGAATTATACATGCATATAAAATGTACACTCACACTTTAATAATTTTTAAGAGACTATTGTTGAAATTTGTTATTTGTACCAGTTTTTATTTAACAGATACAATTTTATACTCTGCTCGTATAACAATTTTCAAGGCGAATTATTTTATCAAGTGGTATCAAGGCGAATAAATATACAGTGGGAGCGATGGCATATTCATTGATTTTCGCCGGTAGGGTAACTGTCAAACTCCATATATAAAAAAATGTTATTATGTATGTATTAAACTAGCAGCGCCCACAACTTTGTCCGCGTGTTATTTCTAATTTTTCTAAAAATTCAAATTTATAGTGCATTTACATTAGAACGAAATGTACTAGATTTGATTTGAAATCTTTCCCTAAATCTTGTTCGTTTACACTATATTTTTTTGACACTGGCAAGATTTGACATTCACAACAAACAGAAAAATAGGCATTAAAACAATTAAATTGCTTTAAGGTAGATTTATTTTACTAGGTAGTGTCGTCCGCCCAGGTGGTTTGTAGTTGGACATGTCAAAAGTTGTTTATATTTACAACTCTTGTTTACGAATTTCAAAAAACACCAACAACGAACATATGCAGAACAAATAGAGCGTTTGTTTATCATTTATCTTCTATTTATGACATTTCCACCCACAAAGCAACAATAAAATGCAATGTTGCTTTTGCATCCCATGTTTTATTTGTTGTAGAGCCGCTATTACCTATTAAAATAAATGTACATTTTACTGCATTTTATTTATACATCAGAATTTTTTTAGTTCTATTTTTTCTTAACATGAACACTTTCTTATTAAAAAAATTAAAAGAATTTTTGGTTTTTATTAATCTTGTTTTGTATTTTAACAAAAATGTCATATTTTGTGATACAGTGTCGTAATTTTTTTGTAATCTTTTGGAAAAAAGCATACTCGTATCATTACGTTTTATTATGTTAAAAACTTTCCATCTACAAAAATAAAATGTGCTGACAACTAAGTTAGTACCATTCTATTGGTAAAATTATACTGGTACAAAAAAAAAGTTATTGAGTAGCAAACTATAATAAATCAAAAAAAAAAAAAAAAAAAAAAAAAAAATTAAAAAAATTGGTGAAATGTTTTTTACATATGACTTGTCAGATTTTCCATAACAAAATACATATGTATCGTGTAAACGGTTTAAAGCATTTATTATGTAAAAGTCATATAACAAATTTTCATTTAGAGCGTGTTGTATTTTTATATGAGAAAACATATGACTTCCAGTGGTGCAACTTTTTCTTTCTTCATTTATACCGTTTTTAAATGATTAAAAAGTGAAAAAAAACACTAAAATCTTTGGAAGCAGAATAGAGTTGACATCTTTATTAGCATTAACAGAGCCGCTCACCAAACAACAGTTGTAAACAATGATTTACTTTGTAGGTTATGTCAGAAGTAATTTGCATGTACGCTTAACGCTTAAACGCGAAATTTAAAGCTATATGTAAAAACGACTACTTTAACATACAGAAGGAATTACTAATGGATTTTCAAACTGTCAAGTCATAATTAAAAAACTTTTCGCCTAAAGGTACCTTTACTGAGTATTTTTTGAAACACGTTGATTGCACGTGTAGTTTGCTTACATTTTTCTGAATGCACTTATTATTTGTTTACATTTTTTTGCAAATACATATATAAGTGTCATTAAGTGGTCATTACAAAATTTTTATTTTAGTCGCTTTTTATGTATTTAGGCCTGACGCACTCAGTCTAGCCAGAAACAATGAATTTGTTTTGAACACATCTTAATAAATAAGCCTTAAAATAAATATACTTTGAATTGAATAATATTCAATTTCCTTTGAATAATATCAAGCTAGTCATAAAAATATTTAAATAGAAACAAAGTGATTTCTTTTCTACAAAAATAATGTCTCCTCGTTAAAATGCGCGTCTATTGAATGTTTTTCTAACCTAGTAATGATTCTATTCGTTATTTGCCAAGCAACCCTGAAAATTACCGCCCAATTGCAATTTGCTCTGCACTTTCCAAAGTAATGGAAAGTATGCTTTATTTTCATCTTGCGAAATATCTGTAGTCCAACAGCTTACTTAATGACCGGGAGTACGGCTTCGGTGTCAATCCATACACCATTTCGGCGAAGGTAAGGTGGTGGCTTTAGATATTTCCAAGACGTTTGATAGAGTGTGGCATGGTGCACTCATATCAAAACTTATTGCTATTGGTGTCGGTTATAGCTTCACTCGACTTATATCGAGCTTTCTCAGGGAACACACTATACGAGTTGTTTTAGATGGGATCTCATCAAACGAGTTCAAGGTAAATTCAGGGGCACTGCAAGGTTCCGTCCTTTCCCCTACCCTATTTCTTATTTTAAATAATAATCTTCTACGTCAGACTTCCAACCCTATCTATTCTTTTGCAGATGACAGTAGCATATGCCATTCATTTTTGTTTCGCAGTAGACCAAGCCTTCGAGAAATTGGGGCTATGAGAAAGCACATGGACGATACCCTTAATCGCGACCTTTTGGTAATTTTCGAATGGGACCTGGCGAACAGGGTTCAGTTTAACGCTTATAAAACCCAGTGCTGTGTGCTTTCGCACAGGCGTACTGCTGAACCTGCTACGTCATCTGTAATTATGGGTGATATATATTAAGGATGTTCTTGGCATGAAAATTCAGTGCGATGTTCGTTGGAACAAGCACATTTGTCATGTGCTTAGGTTTTCTGAAATGGTGTCACCTTTATCAGACCGAAAATGGAATATAGCTCTCATATATGGGCCGGTGTTTCAAAGTCTATTTTGGAGTTACTCGACCGCGTACAGGAAAGAGCGAAGAAACTCATCGGTGACAGTAGGGTATGCAGCTCTATTGACTCACTGGAGCATCGACGCAATGTGGGGTTTGTTTCATCACTTTATCGTTACTACAACGGAATGTGCTCTTATGAAATCAAAGAACTTGTTTCTGAAAACCGTAATTTCATAAGAGCAACGCGATCTGCATCAAGAGCGCATTCTTTTGGGGTCGATTGGCCAGTGAATCGCACAACGCATTACAGAGAAAATTCGTTTTTTAACCGAACAGTTCGTATGTGGAATAAACTCCCTGCAGAGATCTTTCCTGCCACTTTCAATGTGCAAAGATTTAAATCAAATGTTCACAAGCACTACTCCCGCTATCCCCCATCCCAAAACCTAATTTCCTAGTTCTGGCATAATGCATTGCATAAGTAGGGGTTATCCCCTGAGTGCTGGTCCTAATTAAAAAAAAAAGAAAAAAAAACACAAGTTGTTACGATACCTGTTAAGTATAAACCGTTCACCGTCCCTGCTAACTCTTGCCGCTTCTTCAGTGGGCGGACCTCTCAACCCTTGATTCACCTAAGTACGTCACAAAATAAAAATCAGCAGGTCACTACAAAAACCATAAAACTTCTACAAATAAAAAAACCTTGAAACACTCAAAAGAAGAAGACGGATGTTAATCTGCAACTGCCCATTTCCAACCATGTCTGTAAAATCTCCAGATAAAATTATCTTTACAGACCCCAAAATCCGTCCCTCAACACTCTATCCGATGCAACAATCCCAAATAATCAATTTAATCAAACTTATCCATTTTTTATATACTAATTATTTTTCATTTATTAGGAACAATATGTAACCTCAAGATAGAAATAATAGTTATATTTTAACACACACACATTTATACACTTACTATCTAATAAGAACCTAATATAACAAATTCTCTTTCCTTCAAAAACAAAAAAAACTCAAATGTTATCAAAAGAAAAACTACTCTCTAAACATGATTTAAATTCACCCAATATACTTTCTTGTTACTATTTTCTAGAGCCCAAACTAACTCTTAATTTTTTAACGATTTCAGTTTTCACTACACGCCTAAACGATCTCCCTGAGGATGTTTGAAGGAACATTTTGAAACACAATTCCTACTTGGTTGATATCGCGGCCAGTTTGTGCCCTATACTCACAATATATTTAAAATTTAAGTAAATTTTTAATTATAATAATACACCTAAGTCTGTTTTTACACGGTCTTTTTGTACACGGTTTTGATATAACACGGTTTGAAAATTGAATATTTTTAATTTTTTTTACACGATTTTATTCCATTTATCACTATTTGAAATTTTATGTACTTAAATTTTTTTTGTCAAATTTAATTTTTGCGAAGTATGTTCATATCACAAAAAAGTATTTATGAAAGAAAAAAGTCTGAAACCATCGATAGTATCGATAGTTTGCGAACACTAGCTTAAAGATTTAAGTGAATTCCCCTTTAGCGCGTACAAACAATTTTTACTGGTCAAAGCAAATGTGAATAGCACTAATTTAGGGGAATTCCCTTTATGTGCATACAATAAAATTTACTGGTCAGAACAATTGAAACGTGTTAATATTTTGTGAACTGTCAATGCAATAAGACGTGTTTGGTAAGGAAATTTTTTGCAGGCAAATTTGATTTTCCATTAAATTTAATTTTAACGCATTAAGATAAAAGGTAAGCCAAAAAATATTTTGTATTTATTCAGTTATTTATGTTTTTTAATTTTGTTAAATATTTTATGTATCCCTAAAAGGAAATGTCAGATATAAAACTAAAACGGAAGGCAATTTCCTTGGAAACCAAGATTAAAATTTTAGATCGCCTTCGAAATGGAGAAGGCTCAACTGCTTTTGGTAAAACGTTCGGTTTAAATGAAGCCACAATAAGAACTATAAAGAAAAATGAAATTGCAATTAGGCAATCGGTGATTTCTGGAACAAACCTATGTGTTAAGTCTTCATCATACACTAGAGATGCTGTTAAAGAAAAAATGGAAAAAGCACTCATAATATGGCTGGAAGAAAATGCCCAAAAAAGAATTCCCGCAGACGGAAACAATATCAAACAGCAAGCATTAAGGTTCTATAAAATGATAAAAGACGAACAACCGTCTACATCCACACAAACAACTGCTGAGAAGAGCTACGTATTTTCTGCAAGCACAGGTTGGATGAGGGGATTTCTCCATAGGCATGCGCTTCATAACATAAAAATCAAGGGCGAGATTGCTTCTGGAGATCAGAAAGCCGCCGAAGAATACCAACTAAAACTTAAAAAAATAATAGCGGATGGTGGATACAGTCCAGATCAGGTTTTTAACGCTGACGAAACCGGTCTTTTTTGGAAAAAAATGCCGAGAAGAACAAATGTGGCCAAATCGCAAAAAAGTGCTGGGGGTTTTAAAGTTGAAAAAGATCGAGTCACATTTTTATTGTGCAGTAACGCTTCTGGAGATCGGATGTTAAAGCCCCTGCTTATCAATCGTACATTAAAGCCTCGAGCAATGAAAGGTGTCGATTTTGATACATTGCCGGTTAATTGGATGGCCAATAAAAAAGCATGGGTGACGACTACAGTTTTCACAGAATGGTTCATAAATATTTTGTGCCAGAAACTAGAAAATATTTGAATGAAAAGGGCTTAGAATTTAAAGTTCTTCTGTTGGTAGACAATGCACCCGGGCATCCTCAGTTGGAACACGAAAATGTACAAGTTTTGTTCCTGCCACCAAATACCACATCCCTAATCCAACCACTGGACCAAGGAATTATCGCAACATTCAAAACTTATTATATCAAACGAACATTCCAGTACATTTTGGATACTTTGGATAGGGATAAAACTCTAACAGTAATTGATGCCTGGAAAAAGTTTTCTATCAAAGATTGCGTTACACATGCTGCTTTAGCATTGTCAGATTTACGACCATCAACCTTAAACGGATGTTGGACAGCAATTTGGCCAGAATGTGTAAAAAGTAAAAATCCTGTGGAGAAAAATATAAACGAATATCCCAATATAATTGCTTTAGCACACGCAGTTGGTGGAGAGGGTTTTGATGACTTGGTATCTGATGACATTGATGAACTGATGATTGATAAAGTTCTTAGCGAAGACGAAATATTACATTTTGCCTCACAGAATGCTGATGTTATAGAAAGCAGTGATAGTGAAGAACCTGTAAAATTAACTGAAAATTTAATTTAAGAAGGGCTTCAACTTGCAAATAAATTAGGACACAATTTCGTCAAAAATGATCCCAATGTCGAAAGAGCTGAACAATTCCAACGTGAGCTGAATTCTTGTATGGCTCGTTACAAGGAATTATACAAAGAGGTAGCAAGAATTGGCGAACAACGGCTCATAACAGAGTTCATTTTTCAAAATGTAGATGCCGAACGAGCAAGAGAAAGTCCAGTTCAAAATTATTTCAGCGATGATAGCGAATCTATACGCGTTCGAAGCAAGCGAATGCGAATAACTGATGACGACAGCTATTTAATTTATGTTGTTGTATTTATGATTATCACTTATTCTATTTTATTTTATTTTTTACCTTAAAAATTGAATAACCTATTCTTTTCGTTCACAACATAGTTTTTTAGTTCCTGAACTTGCCGTACATTTAATTTATATTACTTTTAAGATTAGAGTGCATATCTTTTTTATCATTAATTACTATGCTTGTGAAAATAAGCATTATATATTTGATTTATTAAAATAAACATGAATTCTTGTTCTTAAAAATTCTTGTTTTTCACTAATTTTAATAGGTTTTAGAGATTAGGAACAAATCACCCATTTTTGTATAAGATCAATGTCTTTTTTTACAGGTTTTTTTTACACGGTTTATTCTGGAACCAATCTACCGTGTAAAAACAGACTTAGGTGTACTAATAAAAATATTAATAATAATAATAAAAATAAAGTAAATAATAATAATACTAATAATAATAACAATAATAATAATAATAATAAAAATAATAATAATAATAATAATAATAATAAAAATAATAATAATAATAATAATAACAACAACAACAACAACAACAACAACAACAACAATAATAATAATAATAATAATAATAAAAATAATAATAATAATAATAACAACAACAACAACAACAACAACAACAACAACAACAACAATAATAATAATAATAATAATAATAATAATAATAATAATAATAATAATAAAAATAATAATAATGATAATGATAATAATAATAATAATAATAATTATAATAATAATAATAATAATTATAATAATAATAATAATAATAATAATAATAATAATAATAATAATAAAATTAATAATAATAATACTAATAATAATAAAAACAATAACAGTTCCGTGTGGAGTTTTCCCAGTCTCCCATCGGACGCGTCCCCAGGTGGCGGATAGGGGAACTCTCGACTGGTCATTCTGGACCAGCGGGGAAGGTGGTAAATGCCACCCGCTGACGGTGGTGGACATGGACCGGATACGGCACTGATTTATGGATTTTGACTTGAAGCCACGAGCTGACGACTGCAGTACTTCATCAACTTAGTAGGCAAGAGTGACATCTTACTGAAACGGCTGGTGGGCTAATGCTGCAGCCGCCTACGTCCTGTTAAAACTTTGGTAAGCCTTCAAGTACGTTCCCCATATATCGCCATTAGGTTGGTGGTGCAGGTTCAGTTGAGAAATCCTGATTAGTTTCCGTCCTGGCTCTGAACTCATGAAGCGCAGAGTCAACCCTCGCATGCCCTCCTTGATTACATAGATAACCATGGGGACATGAAGCGAAACTACACTTCCATATGGGGACAGCGGCCTGAAGTCGGGACCCAATAAGATAGAAATGGCAACAAATTTTAAGAAACCCGAGAAGAATATTGGAGAAGATAAGGGAACGAGAAAAGATGAAGAAGATGCGGCTCAGAGAGGTGCCTTCAGAAGGAGCAGCTGGTTGCAAAGATCGCCACCGGCAAGGCGCGCACCGACTTCGAGCGCGGCTGGAAGTGAAGCGGCTGAAATCCCCATAGATGGCGGTCTGCGAACGGATAACGGAAGTCGGAGGAAAGATGCTTCCATTATCGGAACTGGAGCAACACTATCCGCGCAGCGCACACCCGCTGGCACCCACGTGATGAGGGAACAGCTTACCACTCCCACCCTAGAAAGCAGTAACGCTGCCTGTATAGTAACGGCTCCCAAAGTAGATGGCGAGTCAGGCGTGAAAACAGGAAGTTCTCCTCGGCTCGAGCTGATCCGGAGAATGAGGAAAATGGGGGAGGATGCGATATCGCAATGCAGATTGGTGATAGACAGCATGCAGCAGGTGATTAACCGCCAAAAGAACATCAGTAGCGAAGTAAAGGCTGGTGTATCCAAAATGGCCGAGCTGCTGGATGTCACGCTGAGTTACAGGCGCGCGTGGAAGACGGCGAAAGAGGAAAGGATCCTCACGGATTCACGAAGGAAGGCTTCTGCACAACACAACTCAGATGCTCCCACTACCGTGACCACTACTAGCCCGGCTGTGTCCGAGGGCTCCAAGAGAGCCAGGGCAAAGGGGCCCAGCGAGAGGGTAACGGGGCCTCGAGAGAAGAGTCAAGGAACCTGGCGGACTGTCACCAAAAAGGGCATTAAGAAAAAGCCATTGGAAAGGCCACCAGAGCCCAAGAATGAGAATAAGCCCCGCCCGCGGAGTTTAAAGCCAGAGGCGGTGATGATTAAGCCTACAGAAGGTCATAGCTACGCAGAGGTGCTTAAAGACCTACGTAGCAAAATGGCTTCTGATGAATCGGTCAGAGTGAATTCTGTTAGGAAGACGAAAACTGAAGCCATTCGTTTGGAACTTGGAAGAGGGGAAAAAGTTAGACCGGAGTTTGTCCAACAGTTGAGGAGTAATGTTTGGGAAACGGCCTTAATTACGGAACTCAAGCCAAGTGCTACGATAGAGATATGGGACCTTGATTCCTTAACTCTTAAAGAGGAAGTGGAGGCGGCAATCCTTAAACTGCTCACCTACCCAGGTGAGCAGATGCGAATTAGGATTAGGATGCCGAATGCACGGGAGCAGGTACGAGCTTTTGTCACGCTATCCGTGGAAGATGCCGCGAGGCTCAGGAAAGTTGGCCAAATAAAAATCGGTGGATCCGAGCAAAGATACGAGCTAGCGAGGACATCAGAAGGTGCTATCGCTGCCTTGGGATAGGACACACCCAGGAAAACTGCACTGGCCCTGACAGAAAGGACACGTGCATTAGATGTGGCGAATCGGGGCACAGAATGAAAGTCTGCAAAGCAGCCGCCAGGTGCATTCACTGCGTCGACGCAAAACGTGGTCGAACTAATCACCTGCCCGACTCAAGGAGTTGTCCACTTGCCAAAAAATGATGAATGTGATCCAGGCAAATATGCACAGAAGCTGGACGGCGGATGCTCTACTCGGGCGAACAGTATGGACGAATATCCCGAGGCGCCTGGTTTGAGGATGAAACAGGTACAGCTGCACTTTGGCTGCTTGGCAATAGTAGGCTCGCGGTCATGCAGTACGGGGCCGGTGGTTGCTACACTTACGTGCGAACCGGGAATTTTACGCTGATGAGCTGCTACCTCACCCCTAGTGACAGTATAGAACAGTTTAAAACAAAGCTGGATTTTATTGAAGTTAGGATACACGATGTGTGCGGGCCCTTTATAGTGGCTGGGGACTTCAACGCCAAGGCTGTGGAATGGGGCTCCCCAACAACGAACACACGGGGAAGGTACTTTCTACACATATCCGCCAGGCTTGGTCTGGTCGTGGCGAACACTGGTAGTGTCACTACCTTTAGAAGACCGGGATGTCAACGCACCACGCCGGACATTACTTTGGTGTCCGAGAGCCTGGCCAGAGCAATTGTTGGATAGAAGGTACTGGAGGAGTATAGTGGAAGTGACCATCAATATATTAACTTCCAGATCGCAGCGAGATCCAACCCTGCCCTAACGCCAAGAATGGGATCCATACTGTCCATACTGGATCCCGGAGCATTTCTGGCTAATTTTGATTCTGCCCCAATTGCACACACCACCGATGATGCTAGTTTTTGGGCAGATTCGATAATGCGTCGCATAATTAGGGGCTGTAATGCATCGATGCCCCGTATATCGCGTCATTCTAGACGACCTGTTGCTGAACTCAGACGAGCTTGCCTCCGAGGGAGAAGGATATACACCAGACATAGGCAGAACAGTGAGGCATCTTTGGAGGCCGAAGAGTTTATGCTATCGCGAAAGGCAATTTTACCGACCAAGAAATCGAAATGGGAAGAACTTCAGAGTGATCTAAACAGAAACCCTTGGGGGCTCGGCTATAAGATCATTGCAGGGAAGCAAGGTGGGAACTCCGCCGCCCCACACCTGGGCGGTGAGCAGATTGGCAACATTGTTGAAACTCTGTTCCCTATGCACCCTCCGCTACGGGAGGAACAGGAACTTCAGGTTGGTGTAATGCCTATTCACGGAACGGGAGCTGCAATCCGCGGCAAGATGCCTTAAAAGGGGCAAGGCCCCTGGACCAGATGGAGTACCAGCTGAGGTAATAGAACTACTGGCTGAAAACCGGCCAGATGCGTTGCTGGGAGTTTACAATTCTTGTATAGCCCAGGGTATGTTTCCCAAACAGTGGAAGATACAGAAGCTTACGTTGATCAGCAAGGGTAGAGGTGATCCGGCACAGCCGTCAGCATATCGCCCCCTATGCATGCTTAACAGTGCCGGAAAACTACTGGAAAAACTGCTTCAATGCATGTTGGCAGAGTCCGTCGAGATAGCTGGAGGACTATCGGAAAGGCTGCATGGTTTCCGACCCGGAAGATCAGCACTTGCTGCCATTGAGGACGTAGTAAGGTGCTTTGAGACCGCCCAGAGCCGTCGATATTATTCGAAGCGCATAATTATCTTGGCTACTCTGGACGTGCGAAATGCTTTTAACAGCTTACGATGGGCGGATACGGGAAAAATTCCGCATCCCCGGATACCTACTGAGAATTCTCCGGAGTTACCTGAATGACCGTGTGCTCCTTTACGATACACCAGAGGGCCAACAGGCTAGGGCGCTTATGTCTGGCGCAGCGCAGGGATCTATCTTGGGTCCGGATTTATGGAATCTGAGTTACGATGAGATCCTGGAGATAGATATGCCAGAGGATACACATCTCGTGGGGTACGCGGATGATATAGCGGCGGTCATTTTAGCACGAGACATAGACGATGCCAGGAGAAAGTTAAACAAAGTCATGATAAGGACCCAGATATGGCTCAAGGACCACGGTCTGGAGCTCGCCGGAAACAAGACCGAGGTCATACTGATGACACGAGGTCACATGCCACTGGAGATCGGTATACAGATGGGAGATGTTTCCCTGGTAACGCAAAAGGCGGTGAAATACTTGGGCTTGAAATTTGACTGTAGGCTAACTTATTGGGCCCAAATACAACACGTGGCCAACAAGGCAGCAAGAGTGATGGGTATGCTAAGCAGACTGATGGTGAATATTGGCGGCACCACGCAGAGTAAGAGAAGGCTAATCATGGCAACAACAAACTCGACACTGCTGTATGGCAGTGAAATTTTGGGAGATTCCCTAAGGTCGAAGGGTAAGCGCAAGGCACTGGAAGCAATACAGCGCACAGCGGCACTTAGAGTTACCTCAGCCTACCGCACAGTCTCAGGCGCAGCAGTCTTCGTGATTAGCGGGGAAATACCCGTCGACCTCTTGGCCCGTGAGCGGAAGGAGGCATGGGACACAAGGGAGGACAGTGCTGGTAGTAGTTACCGGAGATCGCAAACAATTTAGCGATGGCAGGACAGATGGAATTCGGAGACGGTCGGAAGATGGACGGCGACCCTAATCTCCAACGTGTAGGTACTGCGAGTGCATCCTTCGGAAAAAGAAGAGAGATCTCGACGCATCACAAACTGAGGCCCCCCCAATATTATTAATAATAATAATAATAATAATAATAATAATAATAATAATAATAATAATAATTATAATAATAATAATAACAATAATAATAATAATACCAATAATAATAATAATAATAATAATAATAATAATAATAATAATAATAATAATAATAATAAAAATAATAATAATAATAATAATAATAATAATAATAATAATAATAATAATAATAATAATAATAGTAATAATAATAATAATAATAATAATAATAATAATAATAATAATAATAATAATAATAATAATAATAACAATAATAATAACAATAATAATAGTAATAATTTTACTTAAGCTTCAAGGTAAATTTATAATCTAGTTTATTTTGAAAAATCTGTGTTATAATTTTTACATTAATGTTTTTTGACTTTCAGTTTTTAATGGGTTGTCATGTTACTTGTAACTAAACTGTATTTGAATAAAAATTGTTTTATAAAAAAGAAAAAGAAAATTATTTCTTTAACATTGATTATGAACCCAGAACACCGTTAAGGATTCTTAATAGTTTTGTTTAATAAAAAAAATTTATAAACGCTTATACGCAGATTGAAAAATGGCAAGCTCAAATTACCAAATTGAAGAGTCACTGTGCATACAGATGCGCGGCCTCTTGATTACTCAAGATTTATGGGATGTCCTTGAAACAACATTAAGTGAATCAGCAGCTTAACAAGAAAAGGCTTTATAGAAAACGAGGGATAATAAGGACCTTGCAACAATTACGTTAGCGGTTTTGAACTTCTGAGCTTATCCATATTAAGGATTGCAAGAGCACAAAGGATGCTTGGTTTAAGCTAGAAGATATTTTTAGAGCAAAAAATACCTCAAGGAAAGTAAATTTATTTAAACAGTTCATTAGATTAAAATTTACATCTGACGAAAAATATGGGCCAATAATTTATAAATTTTGTTCTTTAGCTGAAGATTTAAAAAATGTTGAAATAAACCTCCCAGATGAATTATTATCAATATTTTTGCTATGCAGTTTACTGCAAGAACTTGAAAATTTTGTAGCGGCAATTGAGAGCAGAGATGAGATACCTAAATTGGAACAGCTTAAAAATAAATTCTTAGAAGAGGAGCAACGTAGAAATAACACGTGTGTGCTGGTAAGGAACAAGTGTTTGCTATTGAAAACAAAAATTTTAAGAAGTATGCATCACACACAATTGATCAAAATAAATCCCAAATTTTAAATGTTTTGAATGTGGAAAAAAGGGTCATGTCAAATCGCAGTGTTTTTTTTTTTTTAAATAAAGCTTATAATGTGAACAGTGGTATGCTCGTTATCAATTCATGTATTAGTGAAGAAAACCATAATGAGTGGATTCTGGATAATGGTGCATCGTCACATGTTTGCGTAGATAGAAATTCATTCTCGAGTATAAAAGAGTATGATAGTAGTGTAATTCTTGCTTTTAGTGATAAATTTAAAGTAAATGGAATTGGAGAAGTGAATGTAAATTTTTGGAACAAATGCTACACTTTAAAAGATGTTTTGTATATATACTGGATATGAAGTCTAATTTTCTTTCAATAAGCAAAATGTCTGAAAAAGGTTATTTTTTAATATTTTCAAAGAATAAGGTGGATATTTTAAAAAACGAGAAATTTCAATTCAACAGAATGGAGTTTCAGAAAGAGGAAACAGGACTCTGGTTGAAATGACTCGTTGTATGCTTGAAGATTCAAAATTACCCAAGTCTTTATGGGCTGAAGCTATAAACACAAGTGTTCATATCAAAAATCGATCAACAACAAAGTTTTTAGACAAAGTTACACCGTATGAACGATGGACTGGAAGAAGGCCCAGTGTTTCATATTTTAAAGTATTTGGGTGCAGTAGCTCTAAGTAAGAAACAGGTCATTCTAAATTGGATGTAAAAGGTAACATTTAATCATTTGTTGGTTACCAACCTACTACTAAAGGTTATCGTTTATATAATACCCAAACTAAAGCGCTAGTTATTAAAAGAAATGTATTTTTTTTTTTAAATGAATTCATTTATGATAAAAATAATAAAGCTAATGGTGATTTTTCGGATACTTTTGATTGCTCTACAATGATTTATGATAAAGGTAAAATATAAGATTCAGAAAATGGTGGAATTTGTTCAGAAAGTCCGAACTCAAGAAGTGAAGCTATAATTAAAATTAATTCAGATATCGAAAACAACAGAGAAATAATAGAATCTGATTGTATTAGTGATGCCATAGCGAATCGGCAAATAATCAAATGTATGAATTAGTTCCAAATACCAATAGAAAACGTAAGAGAGGTAGGCCATCTACACAAAAAACAGGAAAACCTGGTAGACTACGCAAAATATTTAAACATCATAAAGGGTTTTAATACTAACTCAAGAAACGTTAAAGAAGCAATGAACAATGAGGAGCCCGATAAAAGGAAACAGGCTATGAAAAACGAATATGAATCATTAATTGGGAATGGAACGTGCAAACTTGTTGAAAAACCTAGTTGCAAAAATATAGTCGGTTGCAAATGGATATTAACAAGAAAACGTTTATCTGATGGTACTACTGAGAAATACAAGGCTAGGTTGGTTGCGCAAGGTTGTTTTCAGATTTATAATCGAGATTATTGGGAAATCTATGCTCCTGTTATACGCCACCCTACGATTAGACTTATTTTATCTTTAGCATTGAAATATGAATTGTTAATTAAACATGTTGATATTGATCCGCTTATCTAAATGCTGATTTATAAGAAGAGGTATACATGAAGCAACCACAAATGTTTATAAGAAAAGGTAAAGAGAACAAGGTATGTAATTAAGAAAATTTTTATATGGGCTTAAACATGCTGGAAGGCAATGGAATAACAAAATAAACGAAAATCTGATAAATATGGGATTCGGTCAATGCAAACCAGACAGCTGTGAGTTAATTTCTTATGTTGAGAATGAAATAAACATCATAGCGTTGTATGTAGATGATAACATGTTAGATGTAGATGGAAAACATGTTAGAAACTCTTAAGCTAAATTTAGAAATAGTGGACCGTGGTTCTGTGAACCATTACCTTGGATTGGAAATAGAAAGAAAAAATCCTAGAGGGGATATTGGAGTTAATCAAAAAATTTTGTAATGGAACTTCTTAATTAATGGAATATGCATGAATGTAAACATGCTAAAACCTCATTTTCTGCAGGAATAATATTAACTAAATGTGTTGAAGAAAATTGTAAGGGGATGATAGATGTGACTAAATATCAATCGCTAATTGGAAGTCTGATGTATTTAGAAACAATTACTATACCTGATATTTCTTACACGGTTTCGAACTTACCTCAGTTTAGTTATCATCTCCATAAGGAACATTTTGCTGCAGGTAATCATGTCCTGCGTTATTTAAAATTTAAAGAGCTATCGTTGCATTATTCTAAAGATGAAAGTGGTTTATCGTGCTTCTCTGGTGCAGACTGGGGCTCAAATATAATTGATCGTAAATCTTACAATGCTTTTATACTATTTTTCGCAAGGGGTCCCGTATCCTGGGAATCGAACATACAAATACTTAAACAAGAAAATTTATTATTGTATAAATTTACTTTAATTGTGCTTGAATCCTTCAAATATAAATATTTCACGTTTCGTATTTGTAAACATTGTTTACAATTTTTATTTTTTCATTAAATCTTTCAAATACATATGAATGATTTCCGATGGCAACCCTTATGTAGAAAAAATGAAAAAAGAAATAAAAATAGTTACTCAATGGTTACTGTGTTTTTGTAATAAATTTTTTGAGCTTTTTATTGCCTTTTTGGCTTGTTGATTCAATGGAGTTCTCATTTAATTAATTTGGCTTTTGATATAACACTCTGAGGTTTTCTTTACAAATTTTGGGTAAAATCCACTGATGAGCCATATGAGCAGCAGTAAATTGGCCATATGGATATGCTTTCCCCGCAGTAATGCATTTCATTTTTTAGTTTAAAATAATAAATATTTCATGAGAAGATTATGAAATATTTATATATGAAGGAATCAAGCACAATTAAAGTAAATTAATATAATAAAGATTCCAAATAATACATTTTTTTGTTAAAGTATTTGTATGTTCACGTTTTCTATTTGTAAAAATTGTTTACAAATTTTATTTTTATTTTTTTATTAAATCTCTCAAATACATATGAATGGTTTCCGAATGCAACCCTTATGTAGAAAAATGAAAGAAGAAATAAAAATGGTTCCTCAATGGTTACTGAGTTTGTGTAAGTAATAAAACTTTTGATGAGATATATTAGTAGTGAAATGGCCATATGGATATGCTTTTCTTGCAGTAATACATTTCATTAGTTAGTTTAAAATAATAAATATTTCATGATAATATCATGAAATATTAATAATCGAAGGAATCAAGCACAATTAAAGTAAATTAATACAACAATTTAATTTTTTTAATTAACACAATATATGATTTGTAAATTTGAGTTTAAATTATGGATGTACTTATTATGAAGAAATTTACATTGAGGGGGCGTTTGTTAGAAATACTTTGTTTTATTTTACTTTAGCTTCAATGTAAATTTATAATTTAGTTTATTTTGAAATATTTATTTTTATATTAAAATAAAATGTTTTTTGAGTTTCAGTTTTCAATGTATTGCCATTTAACTTGTAACTAAACTGTTTTTTGAATAAAAATTGTTTTATAAAAAAAAGAAAAGGAAACAAAAAATTTCTTTAACAAATAATAATAATCATAATATGATAATAATAATAATGCGAAAAATATTATTTATTTACCTGCGCACTTTGCTTTTTGTAAAATTTTTCAATTTTCATTTTAACATTTAGGGTGTCTTTGACGGCAGGGAACTATGGAAATTACTTTCGATAAAACGCTGACCTTCTAGAGAAATAAGGGAGTATTTTTGGAATTTTTTTTCACATCGACGTAAAACTCACAATTTGCTAAAATTGCTTTGTAGTACAACTTTTTGGTAAAAATACCATCCTCTTTCTCTATTATTTTAAAAATTGTAGAGTAAGCAATAGTTAAGGATTTTTTTTATAAATTTTTATATTTTCTCTAATATTTATTTTTTACATTTTTAATATATGTACTTGTTTCTTTATATTTTATTAAATTATTTTATTCTTGATATTTTGTAATTGTATTTTGTATTTCTTAGTTGTATTTAATACTAACAATAACTACGACTATGCCTGCGTATAATTTCTAATGTTCTTAAAATTAAAATTTAAAAAAATGTGTTTTTAAATATTTATTGTAAGGTTCTCTAAACAGTGTTAAAAATTTTCCATCCACAAAAATAAAATATGCTGACAACTTTTTTAAAACCATTGAACCAGTAAAATTAGATTCTATAACATTTTTATCGTTATTTTTTCTACGAAATAACTTATATTTACGAAAACTATTGTCTATATTTGAACTAAGTCCTGCACAAAGCATTTGAACACACGATAATGATTCAGCATATATTTTAAAAGGTTAACTTAAGTCGCAAAAACCAAGTACCACAAATGCAGTAGAAATAAAACACAAATACTTTCTTGTGTGTATTTAAAACATGTCTTCATATCTTAATATGTCTCAATAACAACAAGATCTCTTGAAATGTTTTAAGACGTCATTTCTTGAATAAATTGTGAAGAAAGCCTTGCCCAATATTAGTCGTTAGTGGACGAAAACACATAAGAGTAAATTATATTTTTAGCTATTTTTATCTTATCTTAAACACATTTGTGCAGGCCTGTGATTTAAAAAAAGAAACCTCCTCTAAAATTTTATTTAAATCCGTTCACGAGTTTTTGCGTGATGCGAAGACAGACAGACAAAAATTCCGAAAATAGGTGTTTTGTATTCCATTAGGATTAATATCTACACCAATATTTTTGTGAAGGTTTTTACTATATTTTCGCCTTTAATAATATGTAAATGACTGTTTTTAAGAAATTTTATTGAGGATATGATGTTTTGGTAAAGATTCGATTTATTTGTTTAACCTTTATCTTTAGCAAATTTAATTTACACAATAAAAATTAACAACATAGGAATTTTTCCGCTAATGTTCCCGCCACCCGTAAACAGAATATTGCTGCTTTCAAATACGAAATAACGTTTAACGCCGCATTAATGAAATTGACCCCAATTCAAAAGAAGTGCTTATTGATATCAAAAACTTTTTCTAATACTCTATAATTCTAAAAAAAAAATATCTTGATACAGAATTCTCTGTTTTGTTTACTCGAAATTAAAAGGTTCGTTCGTAATTTTTAAAGGATTGTTGTTATAAATAAAATTGTTGAACAACAATTCATTGTGATTTCATGTAAAATATAGAACAAGAGCAAAAAATATATATTTGAAAGAGTACCTTAGGTATTATAAATGGTACGCTGTTTTTCCCCCTTTTAAACCGACTTCAGAAAAGGTTATCAATTTGTCGAATGTTGCTTTTCTTTATCTAAGCTTGTGTCTGCAGAACAACGTCATTTCTGAATCGATTTAAAAATTTTTTATTCTTTATTTATTTCTTTAGGTTGGTCCCGTTTAAAAACCAGTTCATAACTTTCAAAAAAAAGGATGTCGCAATGCAATATACATGCGTTTTACGTTTTACCACTATAGTCGCAATTTAAAAAGGTAATACGAAAAAAATATAAAAATTAAAGGGTGTCTCCATAGGTGATGTAAATTAATCTATATGTAACTATCTTTCAAACCGTTATAGACAAACGCTTGAAAATTGCAGAGAATGCCGGTAACTTTGATCGTTATAATAAAAATTGTAAATATTTAATATTATAAGTGAAAGGTTGAATAGTTAATGCAATTTGATGAATATGGCCGGACTATTGAACCGTAACAGACAGACGGTTGAAATTTACAAAAAAAATCTGTATTTCTAAGTCCGCTACAATACCAAGTATAAAATTGAGTTTGAAAATTAAAGGTTTCCCCTTTAGGTAATGAACTTTAATGTATACGGACAAACTGTTAAAGAGTTGTAGACAGACGATTGAAATTGAAAAAAAAAATTATTGCTACGTCAGCTTAAATAACAAGTATAAAATTTGAATATAAAAATTAAAGGGTGTCCCAATCATTGATTTAGTTATCACAGACACCTAAAACAATAAAAAGTTTACAATTTTAATTTAAAATTTAAATGGTGTTCCCATAATTGATGTTATTTAACCTATACTTGGAAACTAAGCAAAATGTAAAATACTTTTTTCTGGTATAATAGGAAGAAAAGATTATTTAAATTATAAATTAAAAGGTGTTACAATATTTGATATAATTTGATATACATGGACAAACTGTTAAACTGTTACAGAAAGCTAGTTAAATTTTAAAAAGAACCTGTAAGTCCGCTACAACAGCAAGTGTAAAATTTGAAGTTGAAATTAAGGGGTGTCTTTCTAGTCGATGTATATGGCCAAACTGTTAAATAATTGTAGACAGACGGCTAAAATTTACCAAAAACTTATATAGCTAAATCCACTTAAACTTTACTTTAATATGAATTTGTAAATTAAAGGGTATCCCAATCGTAAATAAAATTTTATGTATTTGGCTAAGCTTTCGAACCAATATAGACAGATGATTGAAATCTCTTTTGAAGTCGGGTTTCTTTTTCCAAGAATTACATTTTAGTTTTAAATTAAAACATTATAATTTATTTGTTAACAATTCTATTAAAATAATTACTCAATAAGAGCATCACAAATTACTTTTTTTTACAACATATATTTATATATGTACATAATAGCAAATGTAAGTAATAATCAACGTAATTAAATTTTATTTTATATGCATCATTGTATTTTAAAGTGATAATAGACGACATTAGTTAATAAACGTAAATATTTTTTAAAACATTTATTGCAGCCCATCGTCATCGTACACGGAAAATTGAAATTGACGAAAACTTCAGGAGGCTTTTGGAGAAAGTGTAAAAGTAATCTTCTTAAGTATCTGTATATAATTTACTAAATAATTATCTTTTGGCTTAGATACCAAATCACCACAATCAGAGTGTTGTTTGAAATAGAATATATTAAGCAAAATAGGCAAACTTTATTTTATAAAAAGTCTATCCAGAATAGCCAGTATATTCTACCTTCTGCTTAAAAATATGTATACCATACAGAAAAATATCTAACTTGTATTATTCAGAAAAATATTTAACGGTGATTAACGCGGTTTAAATAGAAATCGGCATACAAATACTTCATAAAATCAAGTTTTTCTGTTAACAAAATATATTTTTTTCGAAAATTGTAAGTTTTGCTTAGGGTTGTTGTCCTAACTTAGAAAACAAATAAGTTACTGTATCAGATCCTATTATAGTTCTGTGGTGATTAAGTACTAAGTTGTAAAAAGCTCACAAATTTTCTCGCCTTTTTCATTTATTTGTATGAGGCTGCTGTAGTCGAAGTGGTGAACACGTTGGCTACAAACCTGGTTGACCAGGGTTCAACCTCTGCGGCAACCAAAAATAAAAAGTTTTTTCTGTTTAATGGTATAAATACATATTCAGAATTAACATTAATAAACATGCAGCCTCCTGCGTCGTTACTTCTTCATAGCATATTCGCCGGCGAAGTAAAATAACTAATAAAATAGCTTTATCTATCTTTCTCTTTTCACTAACTATCTTATCGCTCATCTATCCCTTTCCTAAAGAATGTAGCACGGTTACGAAAATAACTAAATAGGCATTATTGCCTGAAGTGCTACTTCTCTTAAAAAAAAAAAAAAAATCTAAACTCAACCACCTGCAGGAGTACAAACAAAAGTTGAAAAAAAAAATAGGAAAAATTAGCGGAAGGCGTTGGTTTTGTGCCTACTGCCTTAAGGTATATAGACCGATCTTGCTGATTTTCAATACCTACAGTTTTAAAAATATGTCTGATCGATAAGCGTATTTACATTTTTATAAGCTTATCTAGTGCCTTGCCAAAGTTGATTTCAACACGAATACAGGCGAATAGACAGATGTTCTGACATCGATCAATCGGCATCGGGTTCAAAATGGATATTGTTAAAATTAAAAACGGAATGACAAACGTATACCCTTTTCCACCTGATTTTAATAATATAAATACTCTTAGTTACCAAAAAGTCAGAATGTCAAAATTTTACCAAAATAATTATGTATTTTCACAAAATAAAAATTTAATTTTTCAATTATTTTCGCAATAAAAAATTTTATTAAATTCATTAAAACCCATAAATACACTAAAACCAACTAAAAATAATCAATAATTCAAAATATCGCTTGAACAACTTTAGTTAAAAAAACCGGCTATTGCATCTTTTTTTAATTTAAAATTGTGCAAGTAAAGCTGATAACAATTAAAGTACTAGCTATTATACAACTTAGATCCTTATTTAAAGTCTATCCAGCGGTCACTTTTCGCAAGACCCGAGAAGATCTACAATAAATTTAAGCACACTTACCTATCAGTCATACTTTTGTAAACCCGTAGGGTTGCCGATTGGTCGCAGGAAAAGCTAACATACATAATATGGTGTATAGGCCTCTTATGGACTAATGTTAATTTCCTTTTTTTTAAGATTTATGTTTATGTTGTTTTTTTAAGCTTTATGTAAAAGAATAAAAGTGGTGGCTGTGGACCATAGGATGCGGGCAACTTAACTTTGTTTTTGGCATTTTTATTTTATTAATAACAAGATTGTAGATGATAAGCGTTCATCATACCATAGTTGGTGAACACCAGGTCTAAAAGTAGGGTCAATTGATTAGAAGGGAAGGACCGTAACACCTCAATTGAATAAAGTAGGGTAAGGGTTCCATGTATGGTAAATATATTTCACCAAGAAACTACGTTTGAAGTAAATATTGCAACAACTCTTTTGGTGATTGGTACGCTATATAAGATTCGTTACAACAAAATTTCAAATACACATAAGCCTTATGAAGGAGATAAAAGCAACATGTATAACATGACATCAAGGTCTTACCGGCTACAGTCTCTACTTTAGTTTTTAGCACAAAGGTGGGAGCCTTTTAAGGTTTTTTGATTAAACTTTTTTTATAATACATCATATTTGCTCAAAGTTGTCACTTATACATATGTGTGTTTGTATTTATTTGATGTATGTATAAAGGTTTGTGAGTACTTATAAACAAATATTTGTATTAAATGCTAATGCTCATAAGTAAAGAGGCATACATATATGTTTTAGTGTCTGCTCGTGTGAGATGCTATTGACAGCTATTAGGACTCATATTGAGAACCATAATATTGGTTTTGAAAACTTAGTACATTTGACATGAGTTAATGGAGCATCCAAGTACGACACTTACTGTAAAAATATTCATGTTAAATATAAAATATTTTGTGCATTTTTTATTCTCCTGCGTTCTTAATGAAATGTAAAATATATATGATAATAATTTTTATACGTATATGTATACATAAATTTATTAACAAGTGGGATGAACGACTGAGTAAATGATTAAATGAATGAATGAATATGACAAATACATCAAATAAATATTGACTATAAACAAATGTATGCAAATAAATTTAAAAATATTTCATTATTTGTTCATACATATTAACATTTCTATGGGTATATAAGTATATTGTAGAGACTCACATTCACATTTATACAAAAGTACTTAAAACACATTTACAATAATTCCACATCTGGTATTTATTTGTAACTGTTTGTATAAGTTGGTCAAAATAACAGAGATTTACTTTCAATTAAAATGTCATTTTTATTAGAGTTAAAATTCGAACATTGTCTCTACATCCTCTTTGCTTATTACAGGACAACGCACATAATCACATGAATACGTACATATATATATATAAAATAAATAAGTATGAATGTACCTGACAGAAATACGTTCATACCAATGCAAGTAATCAAAGCCATTCATATAATGTTAAAGATGTATATTTTGAAAATGATGAATGGGTTTCCACTGTAATAATCAAAATAATCGCAATATTTGTTGTTTTTCTGCTATTGTAAATCATTGTCATTGGTGGCCATAAAAACTAAATTTAAAAACTAAAAACTTGAACAGGCATTCAGACGGGCAATTTCCATTAATGAAAGAAAAAAACAGAAATGAAAATAAGAACCAATAAATCATAATGCACTCGTAAGTATTTCTACTTATTTTATTTTGCTTATTTATATTTTTTTTAATTTGATCAAGTTAATATTGATTGAAATCCATCAATAATGGGTATTGTGGTGAAATTAATTCAATTTATACAAAACCAACATCCTATCATACAAATATGTTTTGCCTCTTTTCGGAGCTTTTTATAATTTCACATTAGCTAAAAAGTGATGTGAGGCACATTTATTAACTTCGCTTTATGCCTTAGCATTTTCAGAGTGGAAAGCACATTAAAAGTAAAATTATCATATAAATAATTAACCAACTTTAACAAGCCTTGCTTAATTTTTTATTCATTCACTGAAGGTGTAATATGTTTCTAAAATATAAAAATAAAATAACAACTAGGTTCTAAACTAAACATTACTATATGCTAAGAATCCTTTAAAATTAATTACTTCCTAGTTATTATATTGAAACTCCTTACTATTAACTTGGTTTAATTAAGTTTCCTGTATGAATACCTACTGCAAAAAAATTATCATAATAAATCATTGAATTGATTTTCAAATTGAATGAAGTCAATCAGTTTATACCAGCGATGGCAAGTCGGTCCGTAAAGAAGCTTAGTTCATAACAAGACAGCAAAATTTTAGATACCTTAATGAAGACACCAAAATTTGTTTCCTTACTGAAAAAAAAAATAAGTTGTTTTAATTAATCTCTCCTTAGATTTGGCGGGATTGAGAAAAGAAAAGGTATTTGCCAATAATAAAGAGATTAGATCGTACTTAATATATGAACGTTCAAAGAAAAAGATTTTGTTACTTCGAAATTTGATTAAATTCAAGTGATCTTAAAATTCTTCAGTTTCTTCTTCTTGAATTGTAAGTGCACAAGGTTCCTTTTAGGAGGTAAGCTTCTTCGAAACTAAGGGTAGGTATTAACAATCTTCATTTCAGGTATGGTAAGTATTTTAAAATTTGGTTAATATTTTAAATTTTCGTAAGTATTTTATATTTAATAATTAAAAAAGTATAAGTATTTTAAATTTTAAATATATGATAATTTCCTTTCAGCTGTTTTTTTTAAAGAGAAGTAGCACTTCAGGCAAATAAGCGTTCTATTTTATTAGCGTGTAACCGTGCTACATTCTTTAGGAAAGGGATAGAGGAGACAGAAGAACAGTTGGTGAAAGTATAGCCAATTTATTAGTTACTCGTATTTTACTTCGCCGGCGAATATGCTATGAAGAAGTACCGACGGATAATAAATTTAGTTGATACATTTTTCCCGTTAATAGCAAACAAAAGCTAATTTGTAGCTTTATTGTTGCTTTTGTTAATTCTTTTTTTATTAGGGTGGTAACTTTCATAATACCTACGATTTGAAAAATATTATCTAAACCAAGACACTCACAATAACTTAAAATTTGATTTTTTAATTATGTGTAACTTTATCCATTTTTTTTCTTGCTCAACTTAGACTTAGAATTCCTATTCCATAATTATTAGTTGAAAAATAAATTAGATTAGTTTTAGCTTAAGTACATATTTACTTTAATTTCTAAAAATTTGTCCGAGATTACTATCTATAGGTACACCGGGTGTAACAGATATTGGCTTAGATATATCGTTTTTTATATATAATTTTATCTCCTTTTGATAAGGTATACTTTTTTCACATTTGAACATTTTCCTGGAAATCCTATATAATTTTGTTTCTTAATAAGTAGCCCATGCTAATCTCATCATATACCTTGTTAAAATCAGAATAAACTACGTCAGCTTGGACTGAATTGGCAAAACCATGATAAACCACAGTTGCGAGTTTAAAAGGTAACTGAGACTTGAACTGCCTTTACGAAAGCAATCTTAATTAGACGATAATATTGAAGACACTTGAAACACAAACCATCCGTAATAGTTTAGTTTAGCAATTCTTCCGTAGTTTATGATGTCATTTTTTTTAACCAGATTTAACAATGGAATGATGAGATAATTATTTCATACTTCTCAAAATTTACTGAATTTGATAGTTAAACGATATTGTACAAGGCCTCTGTGTAAATAATAAGAACGCAATTTAGAATATTGTCAGGTCAACTCTTAAGTCGTTGACTGCAGTAATTGTATCAAAAAGTGGAATTGAATAGATTGATTGTCCATTAAATTTAATACTTTAATCATCCGCATAGGTAGATGAAAACAAGTTTGAAAATATATTACTCATTTCAGCGTTATCATCTTCTTCACATTCATTTGATTTAATAGATGGTAGTAGATTTTTTTTGTTTTGTATTAAAAAAATTATAAAACGACTTAGGGTTCTTCCTTAAGATTTTTTTGATTTTTGCAAGGTAGTATTTATAACATTCTCGATTTAACTTCTTTTATTCGGGTCGAGCAACAGAGTCTGTGACTGATCCAGACTTTTTATATATTTTATAATATTTGTTCTTGAAGTTCTTAAGTTTGGGTTCTTCTTAAAATCGATGGAGCCACATAATATCAATGTTTTTTTATTGCTTTTCATGTGGGCTGAAAATTGTCAGTACAAAAATTACCCCAAACAAACAAACTTTTTTTAAATGTAAATTATTACAGCTTTACTGATTTGCTGATTTCACATGGAATGACTCTAGTACTAGATTTCGATGTACATACATATTGTAAATTCACGATTAATCACCACGAGTTTTTTAAGATACTAGAGTTCGCCTTTTGGTCAAAATTCGACCAAATTTACTTTTTACTTTGTTTATCTTATGTACACAATCATGAATTAAAATTTATGGGTATTTTTTGCATGTGTACTAAACCGATTTAAATAAGATAAAGACGGTGCACTAAATCTCTTTATTATCTACAAATATGTCAGAGATTAAACAAAATCGGTTAACACACAGGAGAAAAAAGATCCCGAAGTTCTGTTTTTGCATATTTTTTAAAAATGCTTTTTTTAGAGCAAACCTTTTACGTTAAGCGATTGTGATTTGCAAGTTTGTTATTTCAATATGTATAACAATCTATCACCTTTATCTAACTATAAATAAAATCAAAAGATTTTTCATATGTTTTTAAGAAATATTCCTTATTTTATTCGTATTATTTGAATATATACATTTACAAATATTGCAAAAAATATTTGAATTTTGCTAAAAAAATATTTTTTATAATTTCATGAATAACAGGAAGCTGTACGTAATAAAAAATTTTAAAAAAAGAGTTTTGTTACCCCGTAAAAGCTTAACTTTTTTTCTCGTAAAAACATGGAATTTTTGTATTTATCGGAATCTGTATGATATAAAATATATATTTTTTTTCAAAATAAAATACAACAAATTTTACCACCTGGAATATATTCAGCCCCCCAATTTTGGCCGCCCCAGCCACGAAACACCATCAACAATATTATAAGCTTATTTAATGTAATAAACTCTTTTAAGATATACGTTGAATAATTATTTATGAATTTATAGAGTACATGCATACACACATACATATATAAGAGTACAAGTTTTCATATTTTTAATTTAAGAATGAAAAATTTCAAAACAATTACTCTGGTAGTCGACATCACATTTTCGGCATTTTTTAGTTGTATTTTTATGGCATTCGCAACAGCGTATCTGAGTTGTACTAGAAACAATTATATGACCAACTCAATCGAGACGAACCTCATCTTCAACTCTTATTTTCAAGAAACAGGCTTAAGAGGACGGTCTATAGAGCGAGCAGATGCATGCCTTTCCCGATAGTTAGTAGTTTGTGAAGGCCAGTAGTCGAGATAAGACTTCTCTTGTACAGCTGCAGATAGCCAATATAACTAAAATGCATTATTAATGGAAGCATTTACGGGTCACATCAAAGGTTGCCAATAACATTTCTTTTTATTCATGCTAATGTAGAAGCAACCAATATTTTGATGGGGCGATCTACGCCGCCCATATATTTATTGTATATTTGTATACAAACAGGTTATTGAATAGATGTCTTTTTCTTTTCGGTACTTGACCAACATTGTGCAAACCAAATTGGTGCTATGCCTTCGCAGGTTGATGCTACGAAGACTAAGTTATTATCGTTGTACCGAACCAAAGTCACGTGTGACATTTCGTCAGTAATATGATGATAGCTTCTACGCTCCTTTTTCTTCATTTCAAGATTTGTACAAACTGTACCTATGCTTTGATAACCTAATTCTTTCAAAAATGTGAGCAATCTAAAAGCCGTAAAAAATTGTCCATGTAAACATGCACTGGGGCCCTAGAAGCAATTTGGAAGCTAAGTTAGCAACGACAGAACCTTCAACCCCTGGCTCTGGATTAGCGTTACCTGTGCTTGCGCCCTGGTACGGTATGCTTGAACAAGATATTCTAAGGGTGTTGCCATACACCAGAATTTGAATCCAAAACGTATAGGTTTGCCGTGGATATATTGTTTTGTTCTATGATGACCGTAATATGGAAACATGGATTCATCAATACTTACTTTATAAAACTGTCGTCAATTTTGCATCCATTTTTCATTTAATATTTTCCATAAAGATCGTACTTTAGTAAACTTATCTTGCACATCTAAAGTCACATTATCAGAACCACGCGAAAATCGTAGAATTTGTTCAAATCGCGAACGGGATGTTGCACCAGGGTGATACGTATCAGCTCTAGTATTCTAATACATACGATACGAGTACATTATTTCCACTTAAATAAAGTATCGCAAACACTAGACGAATTTCTTCTTTCGTTATATAAATTATTTTCATTATAAAAGAATTCAAACCATTCAACAGATTTCCTAGTATTTAAAAAATCAGGTTGATTTCACTCTTTTTTCTGATGTTCCGGCAAATCAATTCCATTCCACTTTCTTTTTTCTACAAAATTCTTTTTTTCAACTGCTTCTTAGCTGTAGTACTGGATGCGATATACGATTGAGAATATTATCACTTGAGTTTTCTTGTCCAGTTATTTCTAAATGTAAACCCTGACCTGATTTCCGCACACACTGAAAAACAACATATTAAGTATTGTGTAAATATATTCAATGAATAAACTATACAAGAAATGTAACACAAATTTTAAAATCAATGTAGGAGTTGGTGCTCAACGCCCTTATAATAGATCGTACGCAACAACACCTCTTAAAAACAATATTTCACTAGAAACAAATGTTTTCTGCTACTAAACTTATTTAAAAGATATCAATAAGTAAAAGTAATATACTATACGTAATCTTGCTGAAAATTAAATAATAATAAACTCACTTATTTCTGGGCGACATTGCGAATACTATCCTTGCACTTTTTATTTTGTAATTTGGCAGAAAATATGCTACTAGAATTTTATTATTCTTATTCTCTATGTTGATACAACATGGATAATGGAAAACACACTCTAACAAAAATAATAAGGTCCCTTTTAATACACAGCTGATCAATATCTTACGGTTTTAAAAACTGGGCAATTAGAGCATATGGGTTACTCCCTACATACCCACCCTTTTGTGTATAAAGGAAGATTTCTCCACAGCACAATGTTATTAACCAAAAAATAGATATAATTCCACCTAGTAATTACTTGGCCGATTAATTCCATACAATAGCCAATTTTAAATACACTCTTATGATGCATCACTAATAAAAACATCAAAAAAGAGGACATTTTGAGCAATCAATACCTAAAAAAGAGTTAAATAACTCTTTACCAATCGTTGAAAACTAGGCTTACCAACATCCCGCACAAGGCAATAGGTTTTATTGCAAGAGTACTAATAAATTTAGTAAATTTGAAATCCCGGGAATGTACTTATTTTTTTCCTGGGAAATTCCAAACACTTCTGCTTACAGTGGTAAAAGCGTTGATATTTTTTTAAGTTTTAATAAAATATATAAAACAAATAATATGTTGACAGATTGTGGAGTTAAAAAAGCTTTGAAATTTTGAAGTCCACACATATATGAATTTATATAAGAACTTGAGCGAAAGTGATATTAAAGAAAATATAAGAAAAAAAACCTTTTGATTTTGCTGAAAATAACAATAAGTCTAAACAATACTTTTTAAACAGTGCAACATTGTCTAAAAATTATAATTTTACAAATCTAAATTTGTAATACAATATAAGTAAATAAAAACCATCACTTTAGTTTTTACTTTTTTTTCGATTAAACAAAATTCATGTTTCGACTTCGCCCAACGAAATCTAAGTTTTTACTTGTTTTTCTACTGTAAATTTTGCATACATTTATGTTCCTGATGAAGTTCAGTAAAATTCTTTTCCCAACTTCTCTCAGAGTATGTTGTTTTCCTTTTTTCTTAATAGTTCTTGTTGCAAAGTTTTAACTGAATTTATTATATATTTCCTTTTGCAGTTTTTTTTTTCCTTTTTTTTGCAAATTTTTTCATTCTTAAATTAAATTAAATTTGTTCGTAAGAGCAAATAGCTTGAAATGAACGAGTATGTTATGTATGTTATTTTGAGATATTTGACGTGACATAGTGACATTAAAAAAAATTGATTTGTCATGTTAAAATGGCGCTTATAAAATTGTGAGACACAAATAATAACTTTTACCACTTTATCAGTACTAAGTTGTTAACTCTTTGACTAAATGTATAATTCAGCGGAGAAAGTACATTCAAATAAAAACCTCTTCAACAGCAGATTTACATAATTACAGAAGATTTTACGAAAAAATAAGTTTTATCTGGTTTTATATGTTTTAGGTAATAAAAAGGTCGCTTGCAAGTTGCAAAGCAAGTTTTACTGTACTAAAAAATAGAATTTATACTGAGACGAATATAACAGCGCACAGTGGCTGAAAATCGTTTTCTGTAACTTTTACACAGACCAAAATACTCAAGTATTTTTTTTTAATAGATAAATATTTAGTTCAGGACTTTTTAAGGACTTCTAGGTCAAAATTGAACTTTTGATTTTTTTTATCTTTTGACTGAAATATGGGTTTATTTTCTTTTCTTTAAATATTAAAAAAATTGGTATTTAGAACTTAATAATAATTATAATTATTTTTTGTGATAATGGAATTTTTATAATGTTACATTAAAAAAAAATGTTTACACTCAGTAAAAAAATAGTAAAATTAACAGGATAGAAAAATTTATTATTTGGTGCTGTCGAATTTGATAACTAAAAAAAAACAGTTTAAAAATAAAACCTGCAATAGCTCTTAATAGAATTTTAATAATGCTAGGTTCTATTTATTATTATTTTTTACTAATGCTATATTTTTCGTACTTAAATAACAATGAAAAGAATTATAATTATTATTCATTTGACACAAATGTTGATTGCAAATATTCTATATTTTGTTTTGTGCTATTTCTGTTTTTTTTTTAGTAATTTTTTGGCTTCTTAAACTAAATCCCGATGTTCCACTTTCTATTGATTTAGAATATTGGAGATAAACGGATCTGACGTTGCCAATAATATATTAAATAGATCTTAATTTGAGGAATTTCGTGAAATTTTTCTAGTTTTGTGCTCTCTATAAAATCTGTAATCCTTGTGCCTATTTTGCTGAGCCTCCTCTGATAGATCTTCTAGTGGCACCATATGATATTAATGACATCTTTATAATAAAGGATTTTGTGAAATGTTGCAGGCATATTTCTCTATGGGTAGTTGGATGTATATATTTTGCAGTTTCTTTAGCATAAAATTCAAATTGTCTAGAGTCAATTTCTCAACTGCACGCAAGTACTTCTAGGATTATTTTAAATCAGAAAATAAGGATAAAATCTAGTTCTGTTATTTCATATGCTGTTTTTGGAGCTGAAAAGAATCTTCGCGCGGTTTGCTATCATTTGTATTGCATGGCCCTTGTTTTGGCTGATCTATTATCAATCCAATTTTGCGATATTCATCTTGAACATGTTTCTTTCTTGAACTTCTTAACTCTTCGTTAGTTTCATTGTTTCTAATGGATCTTGAAGACCCGAAATCTAAATCATAACTGCTTTTTAGTATATGTTCCATAAGTTATATTCTTGCATAAATTAGTGATAATCCAAATTCATATGCATCGGTATTATCTAAAGATTTTGTCGGAACTTGGCTTAATTGGGTTGATGCTGCTTGGCATATTATGCAGCTGGATGCAGCCTTGGTGTTAGTCAAAGCCTGACCTACTTTTCCATCTATCATTGTAAGGACTAATTGGTAGCTTACTTAATTTTGCTGCCCATTTAACTGTAATAGCTGTAGTTTTGCAATTTGGGCCTTGATATCACTAATTTCTTTGTTAGTGGCATTATTAGTTTCTTTCTGGAATTCAAATTTGATTGACCTGCAGTATTTCGTAAAAGATGGTATCTCATAATTCCAAATATCCATTGTTTGCGTTGTACTAGTCGAAGTCTTTGAATCTTCTAAAATTTGTTTCAATTTCAATGGTACAAATGATACCATGAACATATCTGAGTCCAAAATATTTTTACATAAAACATGTTTGTATTGTTTTTGTCCCGAAGAACCATCACATCCCCATTTGCAAAAAAGATTAACTTTGTGTTTCCATTATTCTTTTACGCATTTCCTGGTATTGATTGTAGTAAGCGCTGGGCTGTGTGATCAAGTAGAGATTATAGTTGTACCTCTGCCGAAATTAGTGTGATTGTAATAGTGTCCTTTGATGGCACACAATCCATTTTAGCAGTGGTTATGTGATGATATGCTGGATAGATATTTGAGCCCTTTTCAATTGAACGCAATCTGAGCTTAATATATTGCTGTTTTTTTTTCAAATACAGAAAAAGGCTAATGCCTCCTCATTTGTGTACTGTATTGCATCATTCGGACTTGGTATACTTTTAAGAATCCGTTTTGTTCTTACTGGACTAGCCTTAATAACTTCTTTAATGATATCCACTTTTGTTAATTGGTTCTGCGATCAAAATTGATATAGGAAAGATTCTTTTATATTTGTACAACCAATTGCATCGTTAACATCTTTAAGTTTCCGTCTCTTAGATCTATCGCTGCAGTTGTCCAATGATTTGCGTGGTCTTTCAACCTTATCTTGCTTTGCTGTTTCTGCAGTGACAGTAAGTTGGCCTTCTAGCAACTTTTTCTGAACCTAACTTCTTTTCTAGTACTTTTACAAAATTGGATAATTGTTCTTGTATTTCGGTGCTACACGAATTTAAGTTTAATTTCATTTTAACGTAACTAAGAATATCTTTCTGCTTTTTATTTCTAAAATGCTCTTCGACTAGTTCTGTACAATTGAAGCTCTCCACGTAAAGGATTAACTTATTATTGAGTAATCCCTTATCGAATCCGTAGTTTTGTACATTTTTAGATACATGTTATTTACACATTGATCTTGAATTTCATAGCAGGTGGTACTAAATAATATCAGATAAAACTAATTAGTATCTCGCCGATATAGGGTTGTTTTTTACCTTTAGTGGTTTAATATCGCGACTATTATTATAAATTGTTTATGACTTCGGTTGACTCTAACAGTTGATAACAGGTACATTAGAAAGAGAATGATCTCTCTTTACTATAGAACCTCTTGTGATATTTTTTATGACTTATTTTTTTGCTGATCAAATCAAAGCCATAAAACCCTTTCGCAGGAATTATGTTTAATTATTATGTTTTACGTAGTCTAAAGTAAAAAAAAACATAAACCTTCAGGCGAAAAAGTGAAAATTTGATACACCATTGTACACGAGTAATAATAGGGCTGTTTAAATTATCGTATTTTATTTTTTAGAGTAATTTCTTTAAAATTAAAAAAGTGTTCTTCCCGCGGGTCGTGGCGGGTGCGAAAGTATATATAGGGTTAAAGAAGACACTTTCACCTTTCTTCGGATAGTATACCTTTCGTGTTCCCTAGAAGTTTTATTCCACTAAATTTTAAATTTCAAAAAAATATATTAGTTTCATAAATATTTCATAACGCCCCTAATATTAAATGCTAGAGCGGTAACCACTTACAACAACTGAAGACTATAATTCTAACAACATTAAAAGAAAGACCGCAGGCCATTATCGATGATAGCTTGCGAATAGTAACCATTTATCTTTGACAAAAAACAAACAAAAGCACCTTTATCTGAAACTAAATAAAACAGTTGAGTTTGACAG
Organism: Cistogaster globosa; assembly: GCA_937654795.1. NCBI lineage: Eukaryota > Metazoa > Arthropoda > Insecta > Diptera > Tachinidae > Cistogaster > Cistogaster globosa. The sequence goes on along the minus strand of OW569404.1, from coordinate 46,801,838 downwards.
CATGCCCCGCCCACAATTATCGATAGTTTAACCTAATTTTTTGGCTATCTTAATAGGGATATATTAGCTCCAAAAAGGCGTTAAAATTTTACAAATCGGTGGCCAAAAAATTCGACTTTTGGCCAACGAAAAACGATTTTCAGGCACTGTGCAGCGTTATGCGTTATTTGAGTTTACTAGAACATATATTAAGGAACTTTGAGCCAACATAGCCCAAGAGCATTTTACACAACTTTTACTGACATTAGTCCGAACACAATCATAGCATGCAATCTGATTTGGTGGAGTATATAAAGTTAATTTCGAACCATTTAATTAAAAAAGGTTTAAAAGGAAAAGGCAGCTGCACAGATTCTATTAACGTGAACGTGTGAATAAACAAAGGACTATAAGAATAGAACCCATTGTGTTAATTTATAATTTAAAAGGTGTTAAGCATATGTTAAGTGTTTTTGGATTTTTAAAGTGAAGTCAGGAAAGCTCGTCACTCTTAAAAAATAATTTGCGCACTTGTACCCCAACATCAACCACATTAGACAACTATTAAAAGCCAATATCTAAGCAGTAAATCAATCAAATAATATTAAGCTTTGCTTATTAAAGTTACTTTGGCTCTTTTTATTTATCACATCCATTAAAAGGTATACCTCAATATTTGATATGCACACCTAAAGGTCAGTGAGCTAAAACACAATTATATTAACATGCGCTTATTATTATGCTATTCATAGGTAGCCCCAAAACGCATAACGATGCTTGCATATTCACCATATGCTAGCAAAAAAAGTGACGAATAAGTAAATCAGTGAAAATTATCTCTAATATATTTACATTGTTTAAAAAATATTTTTTAGTTAAAAGAAAATATTGCAGATAATTAATATTATAAAAAATTGTGCCATAAAATAATAAAACAATTTTTAGAAAGTTTTCACGATATATTGCATATAAAGTTAAACTCAAGCTCTACTAAGGTATTCGCAATAAAATGGAAAAATTATTTGAAAGAAAGGTTAAACTTATTACGGAGCCCATCTACAACAACATACGATTTTATTAAACAGTTTCAAATATTCAGCACTGATGATAATTTCGTTTTTATTTTTTTTTAAATCTGATGTCAATTCAACTTGTATAAACTTTGTAGGCATTAGGACTTGGAACTTGTTTCATAAAAAGATTTTAAAAAAACTTAGCTTAATAACTGACAGAACAGCTCAATTTTTTTTAAATCTTGCTGAGGACATAAGTGAATGTGCAATTTGTTTTTAAGTTTTTACCAAATTGCTTTTACATCGGTTATTTGCAAAAAACAAAAACAGTAACTCTTCTTTTGTTCCCTTTTTGTTTCCTACGAAGGTATTAAGTTTAAGAAAAATTTATTTTTGATGTAAGTCGCCATATAGATATATAGATTTTAAACCGCATGTTAAATTAATGTAAATTTGTATATAAAGACATCTGAGCAAGCAGACAGCAGAAAAAATGTTGAGTTGTAGCCAAAATCGTATTTGTTGGTCATTTCAATAATTTAAAAGCAAACATCACTCTGGTTAGTATCATATATATTATTTTGATAAGCCTTTAGATGCTGTTGAAGCTGTTTTTAATATACATGAAATTAAGTTTGAATTTCATTCAAAAATATGTTTTCAAAATTACAATGCAATATGATGTAAGTAATAGTAGCATTAGATCTGTGTATTACAAACTTTCACATTAGTTTAGTAGAAGCTTATCCCAATTGCCACATTGTTTTGATTATCTTATTTTATCTATTTATTTATTTTTTTTCTTAAAATGCACTTGCTGTAAAAAACAATTCGTTGTACACACTATTTTGTTCATTTAATATAAATCATCGTAGTGCCACAAATTTTAAGTGTAACTGCAATTGCAGCAGAATATTGTCTAATATTAACAGCAATTTGAAAAATATAAAATTTCCCAATCTGTTGACTTTCAATCTGAGCCTTACCATGAAAGTAATAATAAAGTAACAACATGGACGTAATTAACAATAGTGAGTCAATTAAAGTTAAAACAAATTTATTTATAGACACAGACTTACATAAATAGGTATTCAAAATAATTCTTTATGTTCTAAGTGACGACATATTTCTAAGAACTACTACTACATTTAAACATTTAAGGATTAAAAAATTTCCATCTTTTTTTATAATTCAATATTTGTAATGAAAAATACTGGACCTTTCATGATCCATAAGATCTGAAGCAAGCACCATATGCTTACAAAAAAAAAAAAAACAAAAAAAATGCTAATAATTCAAATAACAGTATAAATATTTTGAAGTCATTGCATTTAAAAAACCCGTTTAAGTTTGCAAGATTACTTTTATATTATAATTTTAGTATGAAAATGTCATGTGGTGCAAAAAATATTTTAATTTACAACCTAACTCCAACTGCTCAAGGAAAAACTTATTTTGAGTATAATGATCCATATTTAAAAAAATTTATTTTGTTTGTGCAGACTTTCATTTATGATAAGGATAAATTTGTTCTTTGTGTAAACATTGTTGAAACATTGTACGTCGATAAAAATTTCTTTTCAAACAGAACAAACAGTGAAACTGAAATTTTTTGCGGTATAAATACAAAACAGATCAATCTAACCTTTATGTTTCACATTGCTGCTTCAGCTTATGGAGAAAAATTTCTTATATGGGATTGCTAATTTCAGTCATAACCACTTTTAATATACATTTCTACGATTTCTCCTTACAAATGTATTTTAACACATTAATTTATTATAATTAATCGTTAATTTGTAATATAAATATAAATGAATATATTTACAGTATAAAAATACTTAAAAATAAATACACATATTGATATAAATATATAAAAAAAGTATATTTGAGTTTTTATCATGACCGATGTTTAAACTGCATAGGTAAGGCTAAACAATTTTTCTTTATGAGAACCAAAATATATATTGAATTAAGTTGTGTTAAACATTTATTATATTTTCGAAACTAATAACTATTTTTTTCGGTCGTTATAACTTATTTATATAACAAATTCGGCTTATCAAGTATGTTGATTCATTAAAATGTCTTGTTGACTAAACACTCAATTTTGAGTTATATAAATGCTACATTTAGTCAAATTACTTTTACTCTAAGAAGATTGTATGCTTTAAAATTTTACACGTCTAAGCATACAAGAATTCAGTTGTCTCATGCCTTACACACACAACCTGCTAACATTGAATACCTTTAAAGAATTGTCAGGAGAATTGTTCGGTATACATTTAACATCCGTGCAATCGAACGTGGTCGTGTTAATGAACTTGTTCCACAATTTTTGTGTCGTAAATATCATGGTTATAGTGTTTATAAAGTAATTAAATTGAGGCAACCCATTCCTCTTCTAAATTTGTTTCGTTTTCTAAATTCTACTTGTAATATACAAATTCATATACCTTGTATATTTCTGTCTGTCTTGCACGTTTATTTATAATTCGAGTAAGCTGCATTTGGAAAATCTGCCCTCTACCCTCGGGTTATTATCGTATTCTATTCCAGTATATAAAGATTAGTTTTCTGCGCTTTTCTGTGTTTGACATCTTAGGATTTTCTTCATTTCGTTAAAATTTCTAACTGTAATATTAGTTTGGCTGGAGAGTTTTTTCAATAGTTTATATTTATTAGAGAATAATAATAATAATAATAATAATAATAATAATAATAATAATAATAATAATAATAATAATAATAATAATAATAATAATAATAGTAATAATAATAATAATAATAATAATAATAATAATAATATAATTATTATATGATAATAAAAAAAATAATGACTAATACTTTCTCTTGTAAGTTGATATTAATTACACTACAAATACATGTATTATTGACTTTGGAGGATTTCTATGGATTAAAAATGAATAAAATAAAAATAAATAATTTTTATTAAAAAGTAAAATACTTTTTGCCAGTTATATGTAACAGAATTTAAAAGTAAAAGTATTTAATGTCGAGTGTTGAGAGTTTTAATTGTCGAATTATGTCTTTTATCCAGTTAAGCAAGTTTTAAACTTTCGGCTATGACGAATTTAATATACCCTTTACCATATATTTAAATTTAGTTTAGTGAAGTAACCCCAATCAAAAAATCAAATATTGGGATGGCAAAGAATTAAAAAATTTGGCCTTTAATTTTATATTTGTTATTGTTTGTATTATTTCAAATAATACACAAACAACAAATCGTACAAATCGCAATTAACGTACACAAAGCAGGTGTAAAGACATCCGCTCTAAATTAAAGTCATGCCATTTTACTTACCCCGCTTGCTTCACTACACCTCTTGCAAAGAAACAAAAATTTTGAAAAACTAGTTTCATGAAAAATGCTGCGGTGTGAAATAGCTCTTTATAAAAGTTTGAACTATCATCTACCCACTTTTTGTATATTAATCTTTTTTTTAAATGCAGATAAGAATAAAAGAGAGTTTTTCCTTTTCTACTTTTATTTGTTTTAAAAGGTAATAATAATAGTTATAAAATATTATCTACACTCTTAATGTTGCCTGTAATTTATTTTTGTTTACATTGATTAACATATTTGAAATATTTTTGCTTTCTAAATTTACTTTCTCAATACATGTCTGCGCTTATAATTTATAGGATTTCTTTAGATGGCCAATGTAATAAAAGAGTTTTTTTATTTAAATACCCCAACTGACATATAAGACTGCTTGTCATGTTAAAATAAATAAATTTGTTCTATGTTTAACCTTTAAATGCATTTATATTATTTCGAAGCATAAGGTTTATTATCAGTTTACAAAATAATTTGCTAATGTAATCATCTTAAACCTGTTCGAGATATTTTTTCTAAAAATTTTAATATATCAAAAAAATTTAATTTGCGTTACAATAGTTGATAATAAGAAATAAATGGTAAATAAATAAAGCACTAGAGCTAAATATGATAGCTTATGCATGAAAAAAGCTGTGTCCATACGTTTTTTCAACAATATCTAGAAAATGAAGAGGTGGTATAAAATAAATAAAAGTTAATCTAGCTTATCCGTAGCATAATTTTGGTTGCTAAAGTCATGCACATTCTTAAGCTCTCTTATCTTTATTGAAAGCAGCGACGAGAGAACATTTAAGGCTAATTGTTGCAAGCAAAGCAGCACATAGAAAAATTTTAAGGTGATTTACCAAATATTTTTTTTAATATTTTGATTATTTTTAAAGCCGCGTTTGTTATAAAACATTAATGTAAAGAAATGAAGGGATATGTAATAAAATGGCATTTATTACAGTCTTCTCAATATGAATAAATCAACATAAGGAACATTAACGTTCGTAACTTAGATTTCTGCAGAATATTTCTGAAAAATTTTTAAAAAAACAACATTTTTTTGGTATCCCGCTTTTCATTATTCTTCTTTTTTTAAAGTAATTAATTACTAACCTACAGGAATGTTGCAGAACTGAATTCCGGTCGAAAGTTGTTTCAATTCCGTAAATTGCTTCTTCAGAAAACTAAAAACGAAAAATTTCTTCGGAATGGAACCACTTTCAAATTTCAAAGTGGAATTTAGTTTCTTGTTACTTGCGTTTCTTAAATTTACATTTATTATGTATCTTACTTAGATTAGCCTTGTTGTTTACTTTAGTGTGAAAAATATTGCCACATTTAAATTAAATAGCGTAGATTCAATACTTTTCTGGAATAAACAAATTCGATCGGAATCTGAAGAAGGTAAAACAAAATCGATCGGAATTCGTAAAACGAAATTAAAACCATTCCGATCGGAATGTGTGACATGCATTATAATATTTTAAATATATGTATGTAACTAAAAAGTTTTGTTTTAATATTTTTTAAATAAAACACAAAAAAGCAACAACAGCAAGCAAACAAGGCTAAAACGACACAGGTCTTCCTTTTGCATTATTGATGCATTTAAATATACATATAACACACAAATTTTAATACGATTGCGAATATAAAAACAAAAACAACGTTTAAACATTTTAACCAATTTAAAATAATTATTGGCCTGATAAAAAACTTATAGAAAAAAAGTTGCTGTAATGAGGGTGTAATTAGGAAGGCATGTAAGAAATAGCAAATATACAAATGATAATAAAGTAATGGTAAAAGATTAAACAAACACATCAACTGCATTAAAACTCCCAAAGAATGGTAAGGAAGAGTTAATTTTGTATTTTGTTTATTTACGCCAATATGAGTGGGTTCTTATTTACTTATTTATTTTTATTTTTTGACTGGGGCTACATACATTTACCCACACCAACATGCTATAAGAAGTGTGTTTTGACCCAAATTACGCATACAAAGAATACGGGAAAGAACTATTTATTTAGAAATGAAAGCCAAATATGTGTTCATGAGAATGAGAACCCCTTAAAGTAGAAAAAAAAGGAGAGAAGACAATTCTACAAAATTGAAAATGAAAAAGAACAAAAAATGTAATTTTATTATGCAACCAAAGTTGATTCTCACATTGGGGTTCTTGATAGTAATTACTTTAAATGTTATATTGCTAGCTTTTACTAAATGTGAAAGAAGTTAAAAACCAGTTCATTAGTTTTCTTAATCCTGGAAAGAATTTAAGCTCAAATTATTTAGACGCCCGAAAGTAACTTAAAATTAATTAAAAATACAAATGAAGCTAATAAAATAAAATAATTTTTATAACTAAACTTAATGTTTTTATTATTTGCTGTTGCAAAATTGAAGTGTCTGATTATTACGGTCCTAATAAGTCAATATATTACGTCCCCATTAGAACTCTTTGCAAAATACAATTTATTTTTATTATGGCTGAAAATTAATAATATTTAAATTCTTCATTCGACTTACATAAATATACAATTATTCGTTTTCATGAACGGGTTTTCTAAAAGCAAATAAAATAAAATCTACGAATACTAAGATTAAATCGTAAACATTTGGTAAATAATTTGGCTCTATTCCACAGTTATATTTTAAAATAGATTCTTATATAATTTTTAAGGTAGATTAAGTTATTCAGAAATACCCAAGAAACTTTCAGCCCAATTACGAATATTCTCACGGAAAATGTTTTTGAGAAAAACTACCTTCAATTATGAATTTATAATTTACAAAATATAGAATCTAGTTCATGACAGCGATTGTAATAAACTTCGTAATAAATTATTACGAAATTAATGTTAATAATAATAATAATAATAATAATAATAATAATAATAATATAATAATAATATAAGCATAATGTTTTGCATTACTATCCACCGAGTATCTATAATTTGTCTTTTAGAAGAAATTTGTTTTTATCTTCATTTTTTTCAGAAGTGAATTACACTCCTCCTGCTTGATCATCTAGTTAGTTTTATGTTTTGATTTAATAGAAGCTAGAATTTCATTACTATTTGTAGAATCTGGTCCGTGGAATTTATAAATTATGGAAAAGTTGTGTATTTTTATACCCGGCCGATTATATTTACATCAATATCAGCAATACATTTTAAGGTCAACTATTTCTCCTTGGGTGGTGTATAGAACTCTTAGTTTAATTCCATAATTTCGTATGCAGAACTCAGATTTTGAAGAGAAACATTTTAATAATAAAAATAAAAAGTTTTAAATTTTAAGACTATAAATATCTTTTGCAACAAAAATACAGTAAAGTATATTTTGTCTTATATTACAGTACCAAAGTGTTGTAAGTTTAATTTTGGCCAAACTTTTCTTAACTCTTTCGAAAATTATTCTAAAATACTTCTTAAAAATTTTCTTCTGTCTGATGTCTTTATGGTTGACCTTAAAGTGACTTTGCTAAAATATTTTCAATACCTTTTTATTTCCATTTAAACTAAGTTTTCCAAGTTAAAATGTGAATAACTTTTATATGCTATTGGATTTGATCAATATTTTCAAAATATTATGTAAAATATTCAATTTAGAGGAAAGTTGTAAAGTCAAAAGCTGCTTGAAAATTCACATGGAAAAGTTTTTGAGAAGAAAATTTATTGTAATGCTAATATTTATTAAGTTAGGAGACAAATGATAAAACTTAAGTATTTTCTTAACTTTAGTGGGCATGCGATACGCTTTAGTTTTTACTGACTTTTAAAAGAAATTGAAAGTATTTAAGCAAAGAGAAAAAAATTAAACGAATTAACTATTTAGGTTTTTTTTAATTGTGCATCGAGCTGCTTGAATTTAAATAGAATGTAATTTGAGCAACACTGTAAAATATTGAAATGTTTTTTTTCTGTTCTAAATAACTATGTATATAATTTTTAGTAAAATGTAACCTTAATATGTACTCACTTTTAATTACCCAACGTAAAGTAGTATTATACTTTTCTTCTTCCATGCGTAGTAAAAAAATTTGCAAATGATATGATGCAGTTGTATATTTGCTATGTTGGTGCTGTTATAGCACTAACTGTAGATGGTAGAAGTAAAAGTGGGAGTTTTTTATTTTTATATTTAAGTTGATAGTGATCAGTGTTTCGTAAAAAGAAGATGTTTATTTTTATTAGTAAAGTTTGAGTTATTTCCATTTAAACCATTAAACTGTAAAGGATGTGTTAGCTAGTAGGTACGTGCATAGCATATCTTGATAAAGATTGCACTCAAAGTACAGTTATACAACATAATATTTGTTTATTGTTTGTTTTTTTTAATCTTTTAATACTTGTTTAAGATGTTTTACTGCTTTCCATTATTTGTTGCTGATGTTTGTTTATTCATTAATATTTTTTTCTTATTTTCTTAAGATTCTTGCTGTATATGAACTACATATGTATTTAAAAAAAAATGGTGTTGCGCTAATTAATATTACATGTTTAACATTATATATCACAAATAAGCAAATACGAACTCGAGAAATTAAAGAAACCAGAAAACAAAACTTTTTATTATTTTTATATATTTATATATATTGAAAAGAATTAGTTAAATATTCTATTTTTCTATAGCTTATGATAACGATTTCCTAAATCACGAAAAGTAAAGTAACTATTTGCAGTTATTCAACGATTGCTTTTACAAGAATTATATTTTTTCTAAAACTTCAATTATTTTTTTACAAATAAGATTTTGGTTTAGTTTTGTTTTATTCATTTCAAATTTAATTAGTCATGGTTAAATTCGGTTAATTAATGTTATTTTTGCTTAACTCGAAAATCTTTTGTAACATCGCCGGGAATAATAAAATAATTTAAAATATTTAAAATATTTTATTTTAATATTGTTTAACTTTCCGTTGCAAAAACTTCTGAAAAGTAAAACAACACAGTAATGGACGATGATACTGTAGCTTAAGGATTTTAAATATAAATCGTAGAAATTTAAAATTAAAAAACTGGAGAATTTATAACATTACTGTAGATGGTTTGGGTATTTACAATATGTATGCAGATTTGTTATTTTTAATATTTGCTTTTTATTTAAAGTTTGTTGTTCGTTTTGTTGTTTTAAATATATATGTATTTTTTGTGTTGCTACTGCTATTAACGACAACGACTTTTACAATTTTTCTTTCCGTTTCCGGTTGTTAGGTTTGTTTTATTTTATTTTTTCACTTGTTTATCTTCCTACGTAAACTGTAGTGCGTTTAGTTGCTGTTATCTCGCTTGCAACAACACACATACACACGAACTGCAACACAATAGTGAACAAATAAACAATAATAATGAAAATATAAAAATGATACAAACTCTGGCACAAATGTTTAAAATAGAACTTACTGACTGACTCTTTTTAGACAAAAATCATTTTCTATTTTTTATTATTTTATTTTTGCTTCTGCACTTTTATTGTTTTTGTTCAACATATAGCAAAATAATTGAAGGACACTGAACAAACTATTAGTATTATATGTTGTCGTGTTTTTAGCAGACATTTAAACAAATGTGCACTTACAATGTATAATCACATTCCCTTACAGGCACCCAGAAACATTCATTGTTCCAACTGGCAATCTGTAGATGTAAAGAATAATATTCAATTATAAGCGGAAAAACGCAAGATTAAACAGTGTCTTTGTGTTGTTCCTGATGCCAACAGTAAGCGATTAACCAAAAAATCAAAAGCAACAAACTAAAAAAAGAAAACAATTAAAATAATAGGCAATAGAAAAACTTGACAATTTTTGACAATGCACGTGCACATTCTCCCGTGAATTTGAGCTCTTACATGCAACATTAAAAATGAAGAGTTAAAAATAGTTATGAAATAAAGTGCATTCTCGACAATGGTAACGTTTTTGGCCAAAAATTTTTTATAAATTTTTTAGCCACATTCGTTCTTACGTTTTCTGTTGCTTGGCGATTGTCTTTGCAATCGAATCGAAGTGTGTAATAAACAAAAACTTACGCATACTTTAGTAAACTATTTAGAAAAGGATTTGTTAAAGTTTATGTAAATGCTTAAAGTGTTAATATTAGCAAAATAAATGGTAAGTGGGTAGTAAAAATTTATACTTTTGTCATGATTTTCGGTATGTTTTGATTTTAAAGTGGTAACATATTGGTGGCATTGGTGCGTTTTTAAAAATATAATCCTTTAACGTTTTCACTTAACGCGTTTATGTGCATGAGAGCTAAGCTTTCCATGTAAATATACACAACACTGTATAAATTATATGTTTTTTTCCTTTTCGTTATGTTGCCGAGTATTAATTGCTTTTCATTACTCATACAACCGATAATTTTTCAAACGCTTAAACTTCATACACGAGGGAATATTAGACAACCGCCAAGGAGATGACTTTGGCAGCAGCGTTAAAAAAAACATCCGCATATTTTCAATACGAAATTAATAAAAATTATAAAACAAAAATAAATAATACCATTTTTTATTTAGAAAAACTTTAAAAGTTTAATTTGAATTATTTAATGGACTTTAGAAACTTTATCTTACGTTTTTTTTGTTATTTGAAATTAAGTTTTAAACAGAAACGTTTATTTCATAAAAATTATATTTATATTGGCTTTCATGATATTTCGATAAAACGTTAAAAAAATATTTTTCTATTTCTAATTAATATTTATTATTGTCGTTATTTTCTCTTTGGATGGTTTTTTTATTTTATATTTTAGTTTTTATCCGTTTTCTTTTATTATTTATGTTTATTTATTTTTTGTTTATGTTTATTTTATTATCCGTTGTTTGTTTGGCGTTATAACTGCAACTCATAAGAGTCCTATTGTTACTGAAAACAATTGTAAAAATGAACTCACATCCTTCTCTGTGTGTTCTTGTTGCCTTTAGCTTCGTTAGCTGACTAACAAGTCGTGGCGTTATCTTCGTACAACATTCCGACGGGATGAATGTTCGTTATTTTTTAATTTAGCACGAAGTTTGGATTTTGCAAAGAATTGAACTTCATCCATTGGTGGGTTGGGTTCATATCTCCCTCAAATGCCTTCAACTTAGGAATAATATTAGTGTTTGAAGCATGAGTCGTAATTTATCATCCACCACGTGGTATGACCTGCAATCAAGAAACTTATACTCTCTTCTTTTAAGTGTTTTTCTCTTTGAATGTCGTAGTACTTTCTCAAAGGATTAAAGCACTGCAAAACCGTTGTTGAATGTTTCTACTTTACCCCTACTTAAACCTTGGTGTATTAGACAACAACAAAAAAAGTCTCCAAGCGCGCATGTCGTTGGAACATGATTTTTTTCTACAACGAATAAATTTAGTTGCTCATGAATGCAGTTACTATCAATACTAACTTTAAACCAAAAGTCTTCAAAAATCGCTTGCACTAAAACCTTTTAAAAATTATGTTTGGTTTTTGTTCGCCGAAACTTTTTTATTGAAAGATTATTATAAACTTTTTAATTTGGCATTTAGAAGTGAATTCTTACATTTATTAAATCAAATGTACCAATTAGAAATTTAATCTTGCAATGAATCTGAAAAAAGTGTTTAAAATATGAAATTAAAGTAAAGAATGTGACCATTGGAAATTTGTATTTATACAGTTTTTTACTCATAAAAGTATTGTTGTTAACACAGTTTTTCAGTTTTATTAAAATTAAGAAGCTTACGTTTTAATACAAAGTAAAAATTTGATAATAATAGGTGAAACAGATGGATATAACTGTACAAATTGTTATATTCTACTAAAGTTGAATGCCCAATTTATAAAAAGATAAATAAAAATTTCTAAAAATATTTTCACTGCAACATGTTGTTAATTTTATGAAAAATATTCCAGCGACGCCACGGTCGTATCGAATGGGAAAGTTCCATTCGGTCACAACACGGTGCTTTTTAAAAAAAAAATTATAATCTCTTTTTTTAATGATCTCGAAAACTTGATTTTATCAACGATATATTATAATGAATTTTCTGCAAATAAAACGAAGCTTTTATTTATTTTAAGTACTTATTGAGGGGCTTGATCATTGTTTCAATAGACAAACTGCAATTATTAAAAATTTATAAGGATAAAAGCAGTGCATTGTTTACTTTTACAATTAGAGGTGCATTATAATTTTAAAGCTAAAAGAAGTTTACTTCTACAGAGTAGTATCAACGTTACATGTTTTATAAAAGCATTTGAAAAATTCTACTGGCAAGCTTTATTCAAAATAACACCAACGTGATGGGACTCTTAAAATTACTTTTTCTGAACACCGAATTATATATGATTTGAAGATGTTGAGCTAATCTACATTTGTTCCATTAAATAAAAATATACTACTTAAAATAAATATATTTTAATAGCGAAGTATATAAAACGTTATATTAGAATACTTTTCATTTTAATAAAAAAAAAGTGGAACGAGGGGATATCTATATATATATATATATTATGAGTTCTTATGAATAGCAAAGTTTATTGACCGATGTCCTTGCTAGTATTGAAATCAACTTTGCCAAGGCACTAGATGAGCTTAAAAAAATTGATATGCCAATCGGTCAGACATAGTTTCGAAAATTTTGCTTTTGGCCTTCGAGATACCAGACACAACTCCACGCCTGTCTCTAATTTTTCCATATTATTTTAAACAATTAAGTAACTCCAATCAAAAAACGTAACACGTAAAGCGATAGAGAACGTAAAATAAGAAAAAAACATCAAGTGAAAAAGTTAGCGCTCGTTCATATTTTTAAGCTATAGGCCTATAAACTTTTCATAAAAAAATACGATTTTGCACCACACTTTTTAAGAAGCTGATATGGATATTATTAAAAAGCTTTTAAAGAGATCTTTCAGGAAAGGCTAAAATTCTTTAAAAATGCTTAACTCATTAAGAGCTTTTATGTAAAATTATATATAGTATTTAATTTTTTTCTTATATTTTAATGCTCTGTCAAGCTAATATTTGTATATTTGGATTGGAGTTACTTCACTGAACTATATTAAAATATATGGTGAAGGCTATGTGAGATTCTGCATAACAAAATATAGCAGACTACTATATAAAGGAGCTCGTTTAATGATCAGGAATGTTGTACACATTTTTTTTAATTATATCTGGCTTGGTTTGTGATTTAGCACAGAATGCCCGGCTTGTTCCTCAGGTGCGAAAAAGCGGTTTTTATTTTTTGAGCTAATTAAATTTTATAAACAATTATTAGTTTAAAAAAAAAAATTGAAGATTAACAAACAAACAATTTTTCGTTTTTATATTGAATTGTAAATATAAAGTTAAAAGCCATAAGACAGAGAGTATAAGTCGAAGATATACTGTTCTGAAATTGTAAAGCATAACAGTGTAAGTTAGTATCAAACACAACCACTTTCTTACCATTTGTTTATAAATTTTGGCGATGATTATAAAACATATAATATGTTAACAAAAATATTTTTTTTATAGAACATCCAATTGACTGATCCAGAGAGTGCACATAATTAAAATGTGGATACAGTAAACAAAATTCTTTTGCTACATCTTGGTGGCAGTTGCTGCTTTCGTTGTTGCTGTTGTAGTATAGAGGAATAAACATAAAAAATTTGGCATAACAGAAAAATAATATAACGAAAAATAACTCAAATAACAAAATACCATTCGTCAATTTTACAGCTCTCCACAAAAATGTATTTTAGTTATTTAACTTGCAATAATGGTAAAGTAAATATTAAAAAAAATTATTTTGCTAACAGTTGCTGTATTAAATAGAAAGTAACAGCGCACTAAGCATAACGCTATCATAAAAGCCTAATGCTAAAATTTCTAATATAAACAAAATGAATTTATGGTTTATTAATATAAATATGTATGTGTTGATAAGTATTATTTTCGGTATTTTTACTCTTTAGTAATAACAATGTTATTTTGAGAGCAATTTTTGTGTTTTAAGCAAACCATTTAGAGTGTCGCTTAAATATTAGAAAATTAAACCTACAAAATGAATATTTGCAAATTTTAGCTATTTTTTAATGCAAAGAACAAATCAACATTCTTTCGACATATTTTACCAAAAAAATTATATACCTTTGGGAAATAATGATACTTTTAGACGCTTTCTTTTAATTTTTGACAAGAAGCTACTTGATAAAAAACGTCATAATGTATATTTTACCTTATATGTATCCCACTATTACAAAATTGTTCGCAAAATTTTTCATTATGAAAAAAAAACAAAAATTATTCCTTTATAAAAGCTTCTGGGAAGAATGCTTAAAAAAGAATTTTAATAGGGTTAAAATCTTGACGTACTTATTTTTTTTCACTGACCTTAAAACTTTGTTGAAATTGTTGGAAATAATGACAGTGTTAAAATTTAACTACCGTTTAATGTTGTTGACTTTATTTTAATTTTAATTGTTTTTACTAATGGTAATGAAGTTTTGAATAAACCGTTTAGTTGCTAATTAAAATTGAAAAAAAAATCTTTTTTATAAAAAATAAAACAAGTAAAAGTGCTATATTCGGCTAATCCGAATCTTAAATACCCTTCACAATCTATGTTAATCTAGTTTGCTGAAGTAACTCCAATCAAAAAAGCAAGTATTGGGGTGACAAAGAATTTAGAAAAAGGAAAAAAATTTAAGTACTACATATATAAAATTTTACATAAAAATTCAATCGGTGGGTTAAGCATTTTCAAAAAATTTTAGCATTTTCTTAAAGCTCTCTTCAAAAGCACCAATTTTTTCACTTGATTTTTTTTTCTTTTTTTGGATTCTCTATCGCCCCATATTTGTGTTTTTGGTTTTTGTTTTTGAGTGGAGTTACTTCATTGTTCCAGATGATATACAAAAATTAGAGGTAGGCGTGGCGTTTTCCCGATGCGCCGAAGAATATGGACCGATCTTGCTGATTTCCAATAGTAGAAAAAATTCATATAAATAAAAATTTAATAAGTTACCCAGAATTTTTTTGTTTCTTGTATATTTGGTAAGGCTGATTCGTTAAAAATTTAACAAAGCTGACTTTCCAGGTTGCGATGTGACAAAATGTTTGGTACCTCGCACCTGCAAACTTTTCTAGTTAATACCTCCAAAATGTTGCTGCAATCTATTTAGATATGTGTCAAATTGCTCGAGAAAAAACATTTTAAAATTGGTTTTTTGATACCCTGGTCCAGTCTTTTTTAAATATTGTGTAACATCTTCAGCTAAATTTTTTGAATCTTTTATCATAGTTAACGAGCAAAATTCAAAATATTTTTGAAAATTTTATGAGTCATATTTTTATGCTCTAAAAAATTGGATGATATTTAATTTAAGCAATTTAAAATTAGTGCATTTTTGCGTGTTTAAGTTTGTAAGCAGCCACAAATTTGTACTGTTTATAAAAGAAATATTCTTATATATATAAAAGTTTTTATTTTTCCGTAAGCTTACTGTATCCGTGCCCGTTTAAAATAAATTTTATATAA
The DNA here is from genome assembly GCA_937654795.1 of Cistogaster globosa. Classification (NCBI taxonomy): domain Eukaryota; kingdom Metazoa; phylum Arthropoda; class Insecta; order Diptera; family Tachinidae; genus Cistogaster; species Cistogaster globosa. Next base: position 46,785,982 of record OW569404.1, on the reverse strand, counting down.
AATTGATTATCATTGACCTATTTCACATCTAAATTTCGAACTTAGCCTATATGTTTCCAAATTCTAAAACTGGGAACGTAAAATGTAGACTGCTGTAATAAAGCTATATACTCCAAATCGTTGCTGAAAATATTTTATGAGCCCTAGTCCATATGTGGATTCGAGCAAAAGAGTAAGAAATTTTAATTTTTGAAATTTATTTATGGGATTTCCCTATATCAATGATTTTTAATTTGTTATTTGACTTAATTTACCAACTATATATGCACAGAAAATTTTATTCTATTTATTGTATATTTAATATAATACTCTTCTCAAATTGAAAAGTTGTCCCTATAATTTTGCGAAATTTTTAGAAATAAGCAACAAATAATAAAACTTTTTGTAATATTTTATTTTGTTTTATTTATACGAATATAGGCAGATGATGCAATTTCTTATCAAAAAAAAAAAAAAAAAAAAAAAAAAAAAAAAAACAAGATTCACCTCATTATCATTACAACATGCAAAACTTTCTGTTCTTAAAATCTCATGTTTCAATATATATTTAACTTTTATAAATTTATGTTACGAAAGATAAAAATTTTACGCGTGCAAAAAATTTTGCATAAAGTAACACAATTATACCTGGAAAAAGGCTAACTAAGAGGCGTTTTCAAAACTAACAATTGTTATCAAGAACTTCAGATAAAAATTAGCTATTTCGTTTGTTTGCTGTTTGTGAAAATTCCTTTAAAGTATTTTTTATTTTCTTTTTTTCCTTTTATTCTTTTATGTTATATATAACTTAAAACTAATCAATTATCTTCTCATTGATAAGAGTACAGGATTGGGTTATAACAATAGGCCATAGGAAATATCTATGGAATAATTTACTGTACATGAAATCGCTATTTGTTGCTTCTTGGACTTCAGTTAATTCTTCCAGAGGAAGAATATTCTATTATATAATTGTTTGATCATGATATAAAACTTTATGTACTGTGGGCGTCATATCCCTCTAAGGATATAGGAAATAAATAGTAGTTAAGATATGTTTGCTGTGTATTCTGCAAATCGGAAAGAATTTATTTTAGTTTTGGTATTAATTACCAATAAAACTATGTTAGCCCTTCAAACCAAATACACGTTTAAACGCCAGTTATGCTTAAAGTAATTTCAAAATTCCCAAAAAACTTTTCTGCATGTTAAAAATGATGTTAAAAATTCGGTTTTAACCTTTTCGGAGATCCGCTAGGAAGAATATTGGCGATATATACTACCACGGCAGGCCGATTTTATTTTAGCAATTCTTTGAAAGTGTCGGAAACATTATCTTTTGAAACAAAAGAAAGTTTTCGGCTAAACTTCTTTTGTTTGACTTCGAACAAAAATCATTTAAGATTTGCAGGGAGCCTACGTTAATGCGGTGATATACCTCACTTAAAATTTATTTTTATTACCGCATAATGATATATTTTTTAGTTTTCAAGTTTTGCAATACTAATGACATCAATTTTTTGTAGCCTTAATAAATTTCGCCTTGGCCGTAATTATTCTTCGACATGATGTTATTTAATTATGATAAACATTGAATTCATGCAGATATTAATACGCGTATTCAGGTCATCAAAAATTTTGAAACATAAACGTTAAGAGAACCAAAACAGATACATATTGGAACACTAATATTTAAGAACACAAAGTTGAGCACGTAAGAATGATATTGAGTTCGCCGTTTTTGCTCTAATAGGAAATTAAATAATCTGTATTCATATACATAAAAAATAAGACATTAGAACAAAATTTTAATATTTGTTTTGATCTCTAATATTTTGAAAAATCACGGTAAAAAGGATCCAATTTGTGGAAAGTAAAAATAGTAAGAGGCAAAAACATTTTTTAAATTTAACATATTACATAAACTTTACAGTAAAGTTTGTAAATTAAAATTCAATCAACATAAGGGAAATCACACAATCACAATTAAGGACAATAAATCCTAAAATTGATATTTTTAATCTTTTGCCCATAAATTCCACATATGGACTAGGACTCGTGAAATACCTTCAGATATAGTCGAATGACACTCTCCTCCGATTAGACTTAATTTACTTTAATTAGTTTTTTTTTCATAGGTCGTTAAATACTTTTTTGTTGCAGTAAAAACACTCAGCAATTTCACATTTTTTTACATGTTTAGAGGCTCATGCATATATTTGTCCTTTTTAATTTTTATTTTAAATCGATTACGAGCCATTTCGATAAATTTGTACTTCCTTTCAATGCTTTATTTAACTCTTGATTCCTTATAGGGATGAGCAATCCCGTGGTTTTTAAGAAACATCGTTACCAGTGATTTTCAAATCACCGTTCTTTTAAATAGTTACCGTGATTACCGTTTGCAGTTATTTTTATACATACATACATTTTTATTTAAGCATACATGTGCATAGAAAGTATACATATAGTACATATAATAAATAATATATTATGCAAACAGTTAATATAATGCATAAAGTTACTTGATTTCTACGTTCAAAGCAGCTATAAATTATTTTGGCCGGTAATATAAAATTCGGAAACACTGAATAAAGGTTCGAATAAACAAGGACAAAAAATTGTTTTTTATTTTTCTTTGTTACATAGGTATGTATGTATGTGTGATGTTTGGAAAAATAATAGTTTGTTATTAAGAAGAAGTAAGAAAAAAGTAAACAGCAATGAAGCCGCTTTGTCATATGAGAGATTAAAGGGGTCAAAAGTTTTATTATTTCTCTCTACAAAGTAAAATAAAATTTAAGTTTGTATTTGTACAAATATACAAGAACGTTCTTTCGCGGAACTGTAACTTGATAAACTCAGACACAGATATTGAAATATCGCTCACCTCTAAATTCTTATCACCACAGGATCCACAAAAGGAATATTGTTGCAGCTTTACAAGCAAGACAAGTTTAAGTATTCACACTTTGTATTATACATTGAAATTTCATTGCCTTATTTGAATTAATAATTACTATTTAATGCCAATAATTTTATATAAATTATAGTTATTTTACCAATGGTAGTGGAATTGTAATAAAAATGTTAATTTACTAATTATATTTACCTAAAAAATAATTGTTCTTTTAAAAGACAAATATGATCTCGTATTGTCTCGCTTTTCATAAGAATTTTAAAACATACATACATTTTTGACCAGGTGTTTGAGACAAAAAACTATTTGAAAATAATACTGTATTATACGTTAGCGTTTACTTAGTAAGCAAAGACAAGATATAACGTGTTAAAAAACCGTTTAATTATTTTTCGGGCACAATGATTTTGTTTTGCTAAAATCCGGGAAAAGCTATCCACAATTTCCCGGAAAAATTTTGGGTAAATTCCGGGAAACGGGAAGTTTAAAATCATTAGCACTTAAAAAAATACACTGATTGTTTTTCAAATATTTTAGTTGTGACATTTAAAAATTTTTAAATGTCTCATTCGGTGTGAATTCCACTACATTTATCATCTGTACATAATATATTTTTTGAAAATTTTAATGTTTGTGTAGAAAGTAATTGATATGGAATAAAAACACTTATAGAATTTTTGTCTGTCTGTCTGCCTGTCTGTCTGCGTACCCATCACGCAAAAACTGCTGGATGAATTTGAATAAAATTTTGTGCGGAGGTCCCGTAGAACCCTTGTTCAAATATATAATACTTTTTATTCTATTAAAATATGTCATTTCGTAGAGAACAGTTGTCGGTACATTTTATTTTAGTAGATGAAAATTTTTTAACACTGTTTACAGAACTATACAACAAATGTTTAAAAACACATTTTGCTAAATTTAAATATTAAGATAATTAAAAAGGATACGCGGACAAAGTCGTGGGCACTGCTAGTAAGATATAAAAAGGACAAAAAAGGTATCTAATTTGTTTAAAAAGGAACCACTAACATTTGAAGCACGAATCAGTAAAAAGTGAGAGGGTTTTTTTTTTTGTTTGAAATTTTTCAACGGAAACAAGCAACAGTATGTCTAGTGAGTTGTTATATGTAGTTCTAATTAATAATAATTTAATAATTATGTTTATTCTTTGTTTATCTATCTAAGTATATGTGTATGTATATACAAATGAAATGGTTCACGTATGTAGTGTAATGGCGTAAGAGCGACTGGAGCGATTTTGCTGATTTTTTTTATTCGAATCCAAATTTTCAGGAGATAGTTTGAATGAAAAATAAATTGTTCAATTTTCCGGAAAACTCAGAAAACTCATTTATTCATTTTCTGCTTGCTTTTGTTGTTGTAAACACAAAAAAGTTATTCACGACTCGACATGTTCGTTCGAACTGGTTGTTAGTTGTACATTTTTCCTTTTAATTTTACTGTTTGTGTATACGAGTTTGTATATAAATGAATTTGCATACGTGCGAACACAGTTATACACAGAGTAAGTATTTGCGCACTCTTTCATTGCTCCTTTATTTAAAGGGGCTCTTAGACGATCAAACTTCGCCTGTGAGCACGGCCTTTGACAAGCCATCAAACCCGTGTAATAGGGTACATTTCGTATTTGTCAGCCGCGCTGGATGAATATAAAAAATTTTTGATATTTTGTGTTTGCCATCGGGCCATCCAACTCGTTTAATAGCGTGTTTGTCAAACACAGTGTAAATTTCATTTGTGTTTTTGCAAGCAAACGGTGAAGATGGCATGGTTAAGGCCGGGGCACATAGAATCCGTTATACGTTAAACTTTGACAAATTCAACTGATAAGTAAGTTAAAATACATGTTTTCTTATGAGAGTTGTCACAATCAATACGTGTCCGTCAACGCAAAGTACGAAAGTTGGTCAACTTTTGAATACTTTGACAACTATCAACTGCTTCTTCTTCTCTGTTTTCTTTTAACTCTTGCTGTGTTTCAATTGTGTTTTGTGATTTTAGTAAAACAATTTTGGTGGCAAACAATAAAATACAAATTTAATTAATTTAAAAAGTGAATAAAATACAAATTAAATTTAAAAATGAATAAAAATAGAGAGCAAGCTTTGGTATAACATCCGTCAGCAAAGTATTCATTGTGCCAACCTCATCCGTCGTTACTTTGACTTTAGTTGAATTTGTCAAAGTTTAACGTTTACTGAAGTGTATGAAAGTTTGCCGGAATTATGGCAAATAAAAAGTGAAATTTATCATAATAAAAATTTGAAAAAAAGGCTAATGAAAAACTGTTAGAAAAGTTGAAAAAAGTGGAACCAAATGCAACAGTTGAAGTTGTAAAAAAAAATAAATATATTGCGTTCTTCTTATAGACGGGAGTAAAAAAAAAACCAAGTGAAAAGTCAGGAGCTGGTGTTGATGACGTCTACGAGAGCACTTTGTGGTATTTTCTTTTGTCCAAAGTCGTCTCTTTCTTTTTTCTGATTGTCGTCTTCCAATAATTCACTAATAACCAAAACAGCAACTAATTCATGCGCCATCGTAAATACGAACTCCACTGCTCAAAGTCTGCTTGCATACTGATGTTTGACAAACTTCGCTTGATCGTGTAATAGCAAAATACTCTCTCTCTCATCAGGCCGTACTCACAGGCGAAGTTTGATCGTCTAATATCCGCTTAAAACGCATGCGCAAAGAGCGGAGCAGAAAAAAAGAGCAATAAAATGAGCGGAGCGCATGCTCTTTTTTACATCAACAGTAGTTTGTTTGAAGTAATTCGTGCATTTTTAAGAATCTAAATATGAAATATTACTATTTTTTGAGAAAATTATGGTTAAATCTTCGTTACAATACACACACTTATAAATACGTACCAGTAAGCAAATTATTTATATACACATGTATTTTAGTTTACTATAAATTCGAAAATATTAAATGCACAAAAAATCAATTGAATTAAAAATATTATTAACACGGTCTGCATATAATTGAAATGAAGATAATTAAAGTTTCATGTCGTTTTTTAAGTCATTTTTTAATCTTGCAATTTTTGGGAAATCTTACTAAATTGCTAAACATATTTCTTATAACATTTAATAGAAAAACTTATGCTAAGAAGAAATCAAATAAGTGTTGTGTTGGTACATATATAAGGGTTTTTCTCAGCAAAGGGTTTATTTAAATGCTAACAGGCCGAAGAAATCCACAATACACAAATTCTGAGAAAACCAAAAAGTGTAATAGGTAAAAATACAAATACCTTTTAGAAATAAGATTTGTAAGTCTCAAATGTTTACTTAACCCTTTCACACATTTATGTATGTACAAACGTATGTACGTAGATAAAAGAATACTTAGGAACAAGACTTGTAATATTATGGTTTCATAGGAAAAATAAAATATCAATTTGTTTAAAAATAATATTTTTGTTGTCGGCATACATGCCTATTTATGTATTTTATTTACTTAATGATTTTCAGACTTTTATAAAATTTCATACCAGTGTAAAAAGCAATGCGCATTTAATTCGCTTCTGTTTGGCTCTTTGTGCAAAAATGGCGCAGAGCGAAAAATGCGCAATTGATAAGGCGCACTTTATGCGCTGCTCTTTTCTATACGCAGAGCAAGAATATTTGCGCAGAGCAAATGCAATATCAAGTATATGCTGATCTTTGTGTAAAGAGCGAAAAGAGTGGCGTTACGCTGCGTTTTTTTCTAGCCTGCTGATAAATTCGTAGCACATGAAGCAATAAAGCAAGATTGCGCACTCAGCCGTACAAAAAATGTTCTACTGCACGTCTACGTCATAATAGAAAGAAAATTTTGTGTTTGTTGTAAAAAGTGTAAGTGATTTTTTTGTTGCACATTCACACAAACGTTAGTTTGTTTACCACAAATATTTTATTTCTACGTCACACAAAAGAGAGCAAAAAACTAACTGATTCATATGCTTCAAGAATGATAGAAAACCAGATAACGACATCACGCACACAAAATTTTATTCTTCTGCGCAGCTAGGTGAAGTGACGTCACGACTCTCGAAAAGTATGTAAACATAACAGTGGGGTAAAATATTATTTTCGCTAAAAAAATATATTATTTTTTATTTATATAACGTTTTTGTTTTATTTAATTTTCTTTTACGCTTATTCATATTTTGGTACATTTCTGCATTAAGAGACCGTATTCTAAAACACATTGTGCATCTACAAAAAAGTCTTTTTACTTCTTAACTTGCTTTTATATTCTTTGCTTTGTTTTTCTAAATATCCCTTTGTAGCAAGTAACTTATCCCCATTTAGTTTTACAAAAATTGCATCACACGATTTTAATGTTTTGATTAAAGAGTTTGTTAGAATACTTAATCAAACTTCATTTAAATGTCGAACCCATGAGTATGTCGAGTACTCGACAGGTTTAGTGACAATACTGGGATCTTCGTTTTTTAATTTGTTCCAAACATAGCCGGCCAAATTCTCCAAACCAGCATAATTCAGGTTTTCCTTCTCAAAATCTTCTTTCGCCAAATCATCGTGCTCTATGCTGGGATTAATACTTTTAAGTAGTTTACCTTAAGAAATCAAACGTTTGTAAATTTTAACTTCTGAACTTCTTGAGACAAATTTGTAATAGTGATGTCAGCTTGGTTTTTTGAATTTTAAGCATATCACTTTCCTTTCGCAATGCATCCCTAGAAACGATCATATATGTTAAAGTTTTTGTGAACCATTTAAAAGTATTAATAAAAGTTGAGATACATACATTTTGTCTTCTAAATTTTTTAAGTAGGTCTGTAAACTATCTTGGTTAGTGCTAGTCTTCACCGTTGTTTGTTCCTTAGGAAATTTTGTTGTTTTCTTCACGAATGTTTTTGTTTCCTCTACAAATGTTTTTGTTTCCTTAACGGATGTTGTTGCTTCCTCTACGAATGTTGTTGTCTCCTCTTGCGTTTCAACCGCTTCTATAGTCGTTACTGCTCCCTATTTAAACTTCAGAGTTGCTCGATTGCTGAATCCTATGCGCAATTATTAATTAAAAAACTGAACAAATTATAAAACATAATCGTAACGTACCCATTTTAAATTTTAAATTTCTTTTAAAATCGCCCTGTTTAAAATGTAGAGAACAAATTCTCTTCCTGTAAGTCTTTATTGTATCCCACCGATTACAAAACTTTACCCAAAATCTTTTTAGTCCTTTATTGTTCTTTTGAAAACTATACAAAATACAACTAAAAAAATTAATTATTCACACATTTGCTCACATGATTTTTGACTATCATTTTGCCTGCATTTACCTGCTGCACACTTCATGTTTTTTTTTCTGCTTTTGCTTCGATTTTGTTGGCGAAGATTTTGTGTACTTTTTCTTATTTTAAACACTTTATACACGATTTTATAATAAAGATTATTTTTTTTATAAAATAAACCTAAAGTTAATTAAAAATCCTGATTTTTATTGAAATGTAATATATATTTATTTCGACCAGCCAAATCTCACATTAACCTTAACAAAGTTTCAGGCAAAATTAGTTATTTGTGTATACTATATATATTAAGTTTTAGACTTTTTCACTTTTTGGGACTAACGGTTCGGTTTATTAATAATTGTTTTTACTTTTGAATTAAAATTTACCAATTCACGTTGAAATACACAATACGACTGATATTATTTAAAAAAACGGAACATTTTACAAATACTTAAAAAATTTTTAAGGGTGCTTAAATTTATTTAATTGGGAAAAACCAAAAATGTTTTATTGAGGGTATATTCAGAAATAGATTTCCTTCATTGGAATTTATTACAGGTAAAAAAAAGTTGACTAAATTTATTTTTCCAGGAATTAAGAAAATGCGAAATCGTTTTTTGACGGTGCATTCGAAACTAATGTTTCAAACATCAAGCGCTTGTAACTTCCATAATAAGATTACAATGACGAAAAAAAATGGGTTTTTTCGTGACAAAAAGAAAAAACAAACAATTTTTTATTATTTTATTTTAAATTATTTTCTGTGTTTAAGGATTAAGGTCAACTAGAGAAGTAATTGATACACTTTATAAGGCCACACAAATCAACTTGTCAAACATTAAAACCAAATAAAGTTAATTAAGTCATTCTCTTATTATTATATAAATTTAAATTATAAAATATTACGAGCAAAGACTGCTCAATATGTTTTAAATACCTTTTATAAAAAATTTTTAAAAACATTTCGTTTCAAAAGATAAGAAAACCCTTTAAAAACATTTGCATTAAATTGTTTAACGCCCGCACAAAGTAAGACTATTGGCAAAATTTAAAGGCAGTGTTGCCGCGTTCTGTTCGTATTATGTATTATTCAGCTCCTTTATTTTTTGTTACCATTTCATTTTAAAAGTCTTTTTAACGACTTCCAAAATTCTTTTTCGTAGCTACTAATTCAGCATACGTCATGTAACGTATTATTATGCCCATTACAAGGAATCGGCTTTGAACTACTTTTAAGCCATGAATGTTTTTTATATGAATTGTAACCAATAACTTATGTCTAATATGCAGCTAGCTATCCCTGTGTTAAAATAAGGTGTTTTTAGGCAAACTTTAATCAGTTACTGCTTGTTCTAAAACCTATTATTTGGTAATGACTTTTTTCTTGGGTGGTTATAAAGCTGTTATAATGAAGCTATTTTTGTAATAGTTAAAATAGATAACAGAAATACAGCAAGTTTTGTTTTATTCGTTTGGTCAATGTTATTATATTATCCAAGAAAATTAGCATCTGATTATTATATAAAATGTAAATTGAAGATATTGCCGATACGGTGTTTTTAAATCCTATATTGATAGAAATGTTTAAATATTAATTATGGTTCTTTTTTAATGTATTCAAAATAATCTATAATAAACAGAAGCCATGAATTACACGTACTTATGACTGGTACAAAAACGAAATGTTCAAATTAACATGATATTTTTTTTTTTTTTTGCTTAACACCTCTTTTAATTCTCTCACATAGTTGCTTAATTTTCGTTTATTATATAATAACTTTTTTTTCTATTCATAATTTATTAAAATAAATTAGTTCATATTTATCCAAACAATTCAGAAAATTAATTTTTATACCATAGATTATTTAAGATTATTGTATTAAGTTTTTGACTTGTTCTGTTATACATATACAAAAGAATTTTCCCCTTTGCGGTCATTGGACATCTCTTGGAATAAATTGTCATCTTAATCGACCCGTCATCAACCTCCTCTAATATTTTTTTATGCACACTAAACAAATGAAACCAAATGAATCACAAACATTTTTTGCGAGCTCAACGTTTCCACATCCTTTGATGCAAATATTGTAGTGCTTTCTTCTTACAACTACTGGGAGCCTTACTGCTTCTATGGGGTTAATTGACCACCCCCGTGAGCCAAAAGATATTCACTTAAGTTCATTAAATAATGTGGAGGTTACTAATAAATATCAAAGTAAAAGTAGTAGAACAACTGCCCCAGTTCGCTTATACATTATCCACTACCTTTATTTTAGTGTATGTCTAGTTAAGTTTATTGTCTCTGTAATGAACATAAAGTATATAAAAGTACATATATCAGACCCAAAAAGTAAATGTATTTTTTTTTTAATTAGGACCAGCACTCAGGGAATGACCCCTACTAATGCAATGTATTCTTCCAGAACTAGGAAATTAGGTTTATGGAAGAGAGATAGAGGGAGTAGTGCCTGTGGACATTTGATTTGAATCTTTTCACATTGAAAGTGGCAGTAAAGACCTCTGCAGAGAGCTTATCCACATACGAACTGTTCGGCTAAAAATTTAATTTTCTCTGTAATGCGTAGTACGATGCACTTGCCAATCGACCACAAAGGAATGCGCTCTTGACGCAGAGCGCGTTGCGCGTATGAAATAGAGGTTTTCAGGAACAAGTTGCGTGATTTTATTAGAGCACATTCCGTTGTAGTAACGATAAAACAGTGAAACACACCCCATATTGCGTCGATGCCCCAGTGAGTCAATAGAGCTGGATACCCTACTGTCACCGATGAGCTTCTTCGCTCTTTACTGCACGCGGTTGAGTAACTCCAAAATAGACTTTGAAGCACCGCCCCATACATGACAGTTGTATTACATTCGGCCTGATAAAGGTGATACAGATAGTAACGAAATCAGATGGAGTGAAGTATTTCTTACACCGTTTCAGAAAACCTAGGCACTCGAATACTTCTTTTAAGACATGAAAAATGTGCTTGTTCTAGCGAACATCGCATTTAATTTTCATGCCAAGAACATCGAGAGCTTCTGATTCCTTAATACAAATATCACCCATAATTACAGATAAGGTAGTATGTTCAACAGTACGCCTGTACGAAAGCACACATCACTGGGTTTTATGAGCGTTAAACTGAGCCCTGTTCGCCAGGCCCCATTCGGAAATTACGAAAAGGTCGCAGTTAAGGGTATCATCCATGTGCTTTCTCATAGCCTCAATTTCCCGAAGTCTTGGTCCACTGCGAAACGAAAATGAATGGCATATGCTACTGTCATCTGCAAAAGAATAGATAGGGTTGGAAGTCTGACGTAGAAGATCATTAAGAAAAATAAGAAATAGGGTAGGTGAAAGGACGGAAGCTTGCGGTACCCCTGAACACGCTTGATGAGATCCCATATATAACAACTCGTATAGTGCGATCCCTGAGAAAGCTCGATATAAGTCGAGTGAACCTATTACCGACAGCAAAAGCAATAAGTTTTGATATAAGTGCACTATGTCACACTTTATCAAACGCCTTGAAAATATCTAAAGCCACCACCTTACTTTCGCAGAAATGGTGAATGGATTGATACAATTTTTCTGAAAGGAAGGCCAATTAGTCAAAAGTAGGGCGTGCCTCACGAAAGCCGTACTGCCGGTCAAAAAGTATGCTATTGGACTCCAGATATTTCACAAGATGAAAATTAATCATAATTTCCATTACTTTGGAAAGTGCAGAGCAAATTGCGATTGGGCGGTAATTTTCAAGATTGTTAGCTTCTCCAACATGATGGGAACTCACCAACAAGGTACAAAATGTTGAAAAGTTTGTTTAATGGACGCGCTTACGTCGATGAGCACTGCTTCAAGACCAGTGCTGGAATTCAATCCGGACCAGAAACTTGTATATGTTGAGATTCGCTAAAACTATTTTACTGCACGTGCTCGAAAAAAATATATCATGCATAGTTACTGATACCCTTTCTCGTGCGAGCAGTGGTTGATTGCTTTCCGGCAAGTAGGAGTTAATAGCAAAAATTTCAGCCAATATGTTAGCTTTATCAACCGGGTCGTTAATTATTTGAACATTCCTTAAAAGCGGCGGAATTGAGGAACTAGCATTATCTTTCACTCTTTTAATGAATGACCCAAAGCTCTCGCTACCCGAGGAGTAGTAAGAATTTTCGCACGAAGGCGCTGCTCGTATAAACCTTTTCCGCGGCTAAGTACTTTGGTACACGAAGAACTCGCCTTTTTGCGGGGCAGATTAGTACCGACGTTTTTGTTACACCGCCATATACTGAATGCTTCCTCTCTGGATCTGATTGCATTTTTGCATGTCTGATTAAACCAAGAATTCTTTCTTGGTTAAACGCGGATTTGCTGAGATGGAATGAAAGTTTACATTCCAAGCAAAATAATTTTCACAATCATTTCTGCCATGGCATCGACTTTATTGTCCAGAAAATAACGTTTCCAATTTAAATGCCGAAAAAATTCGTTGAACTTAGCCCAACGAGCCTTTTCGTACATATATTTTAAACATTTCATGGCCATTTTTGAAACGTTGTAAAGATCAGCGACCGAAAAGGGGCGGAAATGGTGGTGATGCGAGTTACCAAGAGGGGCAAGCATACTTACCTCATACTTATCAGGGTGTGAGGTAAGGAAAAGGTCAAGAGTATTGTATTGCTGCCCTTCAACACACTAAATATGTGTTGGCTCGTTAATTAATTGCGCGAGGTGGTTATGCGCGGCGAATAGCTCAACTAATTGGCCCTCTAGAGTTGTACGGTTCGAATAACAAATCCAAGACGATTTGTGAACATTGAAATCGATAGCAACAACAATTTCACTATTCAGACAGCTTTCTAGGATTCTCGGTATGGAATCGGAAAGAGCATCGAAGCCGGAAATAGATTTATCCCTTCCCGCGTTTGGGCTTTTTTATAAAACCCCGAAATGTAAAAAGTGTGACCAGATTTTGAATTTAACCCAAAGACAGTTAAATTCAGAATCATTTGTACCTAATGATTGCTTGCAATGGTACACGACTTCATTACGAATGTAAATCGCAAGGCCCCGATGTAGACTAAAAAAAGGTAGAAGAGAGTACCCAGGCAAATGAAAATCCTGTGGATCAGCATCCTCAGATACCTGGGTCTCACATAAGGCGAAAATATCAGCCCGATGGAGACATCTGTGTGCATACACAGAGAAGAAATTCGCTCTCAACCCACGTATGTTGTGGAAATCTATTCTCAATCTTCTTGTTTTTACAAATAGCAAAGATTCGAACCTTTTGTCTATTTTATACCACCAACACCCCTGAAAAAACTGATGCTTTTGTGAGTATTTAGTGACCAGTCTAATACCTTCGCCACTAATTAGTCAAACAACAGTTAGGACAAAGGTACAAATAAAATAAAATTACAATTACTATAAAAAAGAAGAAAAAAACTAGGAAAAAGGTACAATTTACATCGTAAAGAGCCATGAAAGCCCTAGCTGGTCACATGCGACCCGTTTTGCCTTCACTGTATATATTTTTTTGTTATTATTATTTATTTTGTCTTCTTTTGATTTGTTTTTTTTTTTTTTTTTTTGTGTTGATTTTTTATGTATTGTTGTTTTTTTTTTTTTTTTTGTTACTGTTAAATGAGTTTATTTTTATTTGTTTGCGTATATGTTACTATTTTTGATTTTAAGTTATTGACTTTTTAATTATTATTATTAAGTTTCTGTTGGTTTTTTTTATTTATTTATGGCACATTTAATTAACCATCAACACTATATTTATAAGCACAACATAAATTAAAAGAACGACGAAACAAAAACGCGTACGGCAGGACAAATGACAGAGCACTAACCAAAACTTACTGAAAAACAATCAAGACAGGGGCATTTCCGGGATTTTATTTTCCACTTTGATACCCACTTTCTTCGACATCAGGTTAACCACTTAAAAGCTTATGAACGCTACAATAGTTCCTTTATTCGCCTTGTAAGGCCCTTTTTCCTTCTGAAGTTCTAAGCTGCCTAAAAATATCAGAGTAGAAGGAAGCATTTAAACGTGAAAAATATTTATTATAATATTAGTAAAAATAACTTTTTCCAGCAGTTTTCTTAAATCCTAAAATTAAATTCTCCAATCATAAGAGAAAAATATTTATTTTATGTTATGTATGTCGTTTTAACACAGATTTGAAATCTACAATTCCTAGACGTCGCTTTAGCAATTTGTACTTTATACTTTTTAAATAGTTTGATTAATTAGTAGCAATTTACTTTAGTGCACACAAATAAATCAACAGCTAAACCCCATAAACATTTGGTATCGCGTTCAAATACATTTTAATTAATGGAAGAGATCTTTGTGTCAGTATGTACTCAAATTATTTACATTTTCGTTTTAATCGTTAATGTCTTTTGGTGGTTTTTATAGATTTTTATTCCTCTTACTTCGAAGTTTACTTTTTCATATTGTTTTATAGCCTGTAGGAGAAGATGTATAAACCAATTAAGTTTGGATTACGAAATAACAACTGTTTGGATTAAAGACTTCGACTCGATAAGTATAAATGGCAACATGAAACACAATATTTGTTCTTCATTTCTTTTTTCTTCGCTTATGGTTATAAATCTTAATAACTGTTTTTAAACATAAAGTATTAATATAAAAAACATAAAATAAAAATTACTCTTAAAAGTATAAAATTAAAACGGGTAAAGATTTTATTCGCAATAAATAAACGAAAATCCCTTTTCAAATTTAATTTAATTTTTTCACCTATTTAAAATTATTTATTGTCTTTCCAAAATGGCATTGCCAAATTAATATAGACTATTTATAAAACAAAATTTTATGGGTGCAATATAATTTTTCTATGAATTTTCCCATATCCATTTTTAAATTTTTTATTGAAATTTATTTTTTAGGGAATAATCAAATCTGTCCGCTCGAAATTCGATTTAAGCGCAGTTTAAGGAAGGCATCAAATAACACGCGATATAACGGTGCCATAAGTCGTGACCCCCAGAATGCAAGGTATAGTATATGGTACTTGGTAGTGAATAAACGAAAGATATAATGACGAATTTATTTAACTCTTCAAGAGATATATTCGTAACTTGTAGGTTAACTTCGTATAAATCAAACAATAAATAGTTTTAAGTGCGGCCTTCATCAGTAGTGCAGAGTGAGTCCCGCCTGTTTATTTTCGATATTATATAACAATACTAACTAATTTTATGATTTGTACAATTTGAATACGTTCACTTCGAAGTTTGCGTGTTTTAGAAGAGTTCTTTGGTAATTGCAATTTAAAAATTTGACTGAAGTTTCATGATTGTGTTTATTGTCTAAGTTCTTGTCTAAATTCCTATTGCCTAAGATAGGTCTGATGGGTTCCCTTCAGGGGTGATCGGGATTCTTAAGTAAGTAAGTAAGCTGTAAGCTTTTTACTACAATAACAGTATTTTTCAGCTTTTGCATTGCCTTGAACGTTACCATATTCGCTTGAATCACGTAGCTAAATACACGCCGTATAAATAAAGTGTGCAAAAAAAAATCAAGGTTCTTATTTTCAAGAAATCGAAAAAGACTTCTAAAATTTTTATCGAGTAAGTGCTAATATGTACATTACTCCTATATTACTTGAGTTTAAATACATATCTCGTTATAGTATTATACGTAAATTAAGTCTTGATTTCTTTTTGTGTCACAAATTGCAAAAATTTCGTTTTTAAAAGAAGCGTTAGTGACATTATCTGTAGGTTAGTTTGTCATTAAAGAATACTTCTAAATTTTTTGCTTTGTTTACAGTTTCTTTTGCTTGTTTGTTAAGGTCGACTTCTGGTATTTCACCAAGGTTCTGCCATCCTTTATGTAGCAAATTGCGCTTTGATTATTTGAATTTAGGGTAAAGCCATAAATAAAAGCCCACAATAATTTTTTTACAACGTTGTCGTTTTTATTGCTGATGTACATTTGAACATCGTTAACATATATTGAAAGGAATAGTACCCTGTGCTGCACCCGGATATCTGTGACGAATAGCCTCTACGTATAGCTCCCGACCACTATGATATGACCTTATTAATTAAGAAGTTATAAAAAAGTGCCTGTTTATGTTTTAAAAAAACCCAAATTGCCATATTGCTATCGTTCTACTTATTTCCGGGATCTTTAGCTGGGAGAATCCCTGGAGTTCTTAGATCCAAATGGGTTATTAAGACTAGCTTCTTGATTTTTTTTAACCTAGATGGGAATAACGGAGCAACCTGTAATGTTATACTGATGAACAGTTTTTATTGTAGTTCGAATCAAAGATAAAATCTCATCCTGAAATGGCAGCAGGCTCAGATCCAAAGGGATAATAGTGTAAAAAATGTCATTTTATAATAATTAAAAGATTTTAGTGAAACTCGACAAATAAATAGATCCTTACTTAGAAAACGTATTAGGTTGTCTTTTAACGAAATATGAGCTCTTAGGGTAATGGATTTTTATAAATTTTTATAAACAAATGGATAATCACCTCGAAAAGGGAAAACCTGCAATTTTTTCTACTCAACCGATTTCAGTGAAATATGAATCATGAATATGTCATTGTCTAGGAAATACAGTGAAATTACTTGGTTCGTGAAACTCTGTTCCCCGTCTTTACAGATTACACCTAATAAAAAACACTGTATGTAAGGTCTAAAGTTATTAAACTCCGAAAATACTCTCTTGATTACAAAAATAGTTTTTATTGTATTAAGAGTAAAGCTAAATAATGTACAAATGGCTGGCTATTAATTTCACTTTAGTTGTAATTAGGGTTTGGAAAAGTGGAATACCCTAATTGTTTTCCAAATATTTTGGTCGTGATATTTAAAAATTTTCAAAAATCTTGTTTCGTGTGAATTCTACTACATCTACAATTGAAATATTTTTTGAAAACTTTGATGTTGGTGTAGATAGTAATATCCATTTTTGTCTGTCTCTAATTCTGTCTGTCTGTGTTTGCATGACCTAAAAACCGCTGAATGGATTTGCATAAAATAAAAAAAATTTGTGATATGCAATCTTAGAGCCTTGGTTCAAATGTAGAACACTTTTTATTTCATAGAACTATGTTATTTCGTAGCGAAACTAGAGAAACGAATGTGAAGTCGTCCAATTTTATTGGTATAATTGTACCAGAGCAGTGGTCAGTACGGTTTGTTTTTGTTATTTGAAAATTTTTTAACACTGTTTACAGAACTCTACAATAAATGTTTAATTACATTTACATTTTTAAAAATTAGAAATAATACGCGGACGAAGTCGTGGGCGCTCCTAGTAAGACCTAAAACAAAATTAAGGTTACTAATTTGTTTAAAAACGAATTTAAGTTATTCGAAGCCACTCACAAATAAAACACGAACATGGATAATCTTTATATCGCATTGTTGACAACAAAACCTACCTCAGTAGAAAGTGAAAAGGTTTTTTCTATTGTTGGAAATTTTGCAACGAAAACACGCAACAGTATGTGTTGGGTCGTGGAGTTTTAAGCCTTAAAAAGGTTTTCTCCACAATTGGTTTTTTTTTATTATCATGTAATTTTTTTCCATTTTTTTTATACATTTATTTTTCTTAACTTTTTTTCAATAATAACGCTTGTTATTGTTTTTTTATTGAAATTACCTTAAATCTAATCCTTAAACTAAATATGTACTTAAAATGAATTTAAAAACAATTAAATGGTAACCCTAATCCTAAATAACTCAAAATTAAAAAATGTTAAAAATAACAGTTGTTGCTGAAAAGAAAGAAAGGAGTTGAAATTAAAGATAAATAAAAATGAAACTGTACAGTTTGTCAGTATATACTTACCGAACAAGTCGCGTTTTATTTCTTTCAAGAACATTTTTTAATCGTCCATTTTTGGAAATTTATAAATTGCTTAAATTTCGGTTTTGTATCGAAAAAACCTTAAAAACCATTAAGGTTCTTCATTTTGGCGCCCGAGCAGGGACAATTAAAAAAGTTTTTAATAAAATTGTGATAATTTGCTTCAAAATTTTATAATATTTTTTGATAAATTAATTCAAAAAATAAAAATTGTTTTGCTAATTTACTGCAAAAGCATAAGAACATTTGTTTTATAAATAAAAAGCGACTTGTGCGAAGTTGTCGTGCGCGATTTATTCCTTTTTATATAATAAAAAGTTTTGTGCCTCAACAAATACCATTTCATCCCCATGCCCTATCGCTGCCGCTGCCGTAATTGCCGTCCAAACCACAGCCAGGGAAGTGATTCCGGATTATCAGAATCTGAGGTAAAAGTGTAAAAAATATTTCGTTACATATTCATAATCTGTAATTTATTCAGATTATAGAAAATTCTATAAATTATTTAGAATTTTTTTGGCCGCATATTTGCGAGTAAACATTGAAATATTTTCTACACTTGTATTTTGAAATTTCATATATACATACATACATACACATAAGTGAACAACCACCAAAAGTAAAGAAATTACCCGCGAGTATTTACAAAGAAATAAATAAACGAAACACACCCACGCACATACATATGTTGATTTTTCCACGGCAATAATTAAATAAAATTTTAATAAAATATTAGTTCACCACCGTCGGTAATTGTTAAAAAAAAAAAAAAATATTCGCATTAATTTTTACGCGATTTGAACTTTATTGCGAGTGCAATTTTATTAATGTTTAAAATTAAATATTAATTTCCTCATTTCTTTTTTGTTATTTTTGTTTTTGCACGAATCATTTGTTGTAGTTGTTGGCCATCTGTAGTGTCATTCCGATCATTCAGTTATCAAATATTCCGTGTTACCATACAATAATCAGTTTGTGTGGCCATTATATGCAAAATAATTGAGCTGCCAGATAACCAAATAAAAGGTGTTGCCAGATATCATAATTAAATAAGCGTTTTTGGCGTTTTTCAAAAATCGTCTATTCTGTCAGCATTTTTTAAATATTGAGTGAAAAACAAATAAGATTTGTATAATTATTACAATTTGAATAAAAATTATTTATTTTTCTTAAGGAATCTTGGTAATATAATTTTTTATATAACAATTGATAAAATATTTCAAATTTAGTTATTAAAGGCTATTTGCATACGCGGATTTAGGAATAATTCGAATGAGGTTCTTTCATTTCATGAATAATCTTTTGAAACTGAAGTAAATTGACAATTTTTTCATGGTTTGGTGTGAAGTTAAATAACAACAAGAAATTATAAAGTGAAAATTTATTATATGCGAATATAACTGGCGAGATAAAAGTTAAATTTTATTGTGAATATTATAATTGATTTCAATATTATTGCTGTGTGATCGAATTCTATACTTTGTGTGTGCACATTATCAATTGCGTGGTAAAATTTATTTAATAATTTACCATTTCCAAAAACAATTTTAGATTTGTGAATCTTCACAGTCCAAATTAATAAATTATTAAAATTCTGCTGCAGAGTTTTAACGTTTGTTTTTGAGCGCAGCTTGTAATTGTTAGAATTTATTCTACAATTATTTACATTTATCCTTAATAGGACTTAAATAGTTTGAAAATAGTTAGATTTTCTATATTTGGCAATTTTTTCCGGGTTTTCTAAAAAGTATTTCTCAAAACTTCAATATGGCTGGTGGTAAAAAGAATCAAAATGATCCTGAAACAGAAAATTTGGAAAAACTGTTGCAGAGAAAAGCCAAAGTGATTGAAAATATCGAAAGAATCAAAAAGTCGATTCTTGAAAAGATTATTTCCTTCAATCCATTTGAGATCGGTTGCCGATTGGATATTTTAAAAGACTATATCACCCAAGCTATGGAGTTTCAGTCTGAAATAGACATTCTTGATCCGACAAATAATGATAGGTCTGAACTTGAAGATTTATGTGTAACTACGAAGTCTCTATTACTGAGTCTTCAGGCTAAGAACAGAAGACCAAGTTTTCAAGAAACTTCTTTCATGCAACCGCATCATTCTAGGCTTCCAAACATGAGACTCCCAAAATTCAGCGGAAAATATTCCGAGTTCAAAAACTTTATGAGTCTGTTTGAAAATCTAGTTCACAATGATCCTACATTGACGGATATTGAAAAGTTCAACCATTTGATATCATGCTTAACTGATGAGGCTTTAGGCACAGTTAAAGCCTCCCAAGTAACTGAGGATAATTATCCCAAGGCATTAGCAAGTTTAAAGAAGGTTTATGATAATGATTGTTTAATATTTATGAAAAATATTTCAAAACTTTTTGAGCTTCCCGAGATTAGTAAACCTTCGGCTCCAGCCTTGAGAAGCATGATAGATACAGTTTCCGCCATTTATGATTCTTTGTTATCAATTGGCGATGATAAAAAGATTTCAAATGCATTTTTGATACATTTAGTGATGTCGAAAGTTGATCCAGTCACTAAGTCCAAATGGGAAGAACAGCTTGACTTCGAAAGGCTCCCATTGTGGTCTGACTGCGAGGCCATGTTAAATAAAAGGTATCAGCACATTTCTGCTGATAACTCGTCGGGTGCTAAGCCCAAAAATATTAAAAACAATAATAATAATAATGGAAATAATCATAATAAAAACAATGAATATGGGCCTAGAAAAAATAATAAAACATCACTAACTGTAACAAAATCTAAACAATCTGTTGAGAAGTGTCTGTTTTGCAAATCTGCTGACCATAATGTTTACAACTGTTCATTCTTCACTACATTGCCGGTTATTCAGAGATTTGATTTTATCAAATCTGCGCCTGCATGTATAAATTGTTTGAAAAAAGGTCACACCGTAGCCAAATGTACTGCTCAAAAGTGCCGAGTTTGCGGCGGAGCACATAACCAGCTTTTGCATCGGTATAGTTCTGAATCTCAGAGTGCAAATACTAATGTTGCGACAACTTCTTCTGAAGGCTACATGTCTCAAATGCCGTCAACTTCACATGCTTCAGTGAATCACTCCGCATCTGACCAAAATGTTATTCTTGCTACTGCTGTGGTAAAAGTCAGATGCAGTTCTGGTGCTTATATATTAGCCAGAGCATTATTAGATTCCGGTTCGCAAACAAATTTAATTACCGAGGAACTAACTCAAAGGCTGAGAATAAAGCGCAAAGGAGGCAGATTAAATTTAACAGGCATAGGTGAAGTCAATTCAGTTGCTAAGTCTAATATAGAGATCTCCGTTATGTCGAGGGTAAATTCAGCCCAATTCATTTCAAAGTTTTGGGTAATGAGTTCAATTACGAACTTCCAACCTGATCAAAGGATCTGCACTAGTAATTGGAATATTCCGAAAAATATCGAACTGGCAGATCCTGAATTTTACAAGCCACAAAAAGTTGATTTATTAATCGGTGGTGAAATGTTCTTTGAACTTTTGTGTGTTGGACAAATTAAGTTCAACCCGAGCCTTCCAGTCCTTCAAAAAACTTCATTAGGCTGGATCGTAGCTGGTAAATATACTCAGGCTACAAGCTCAAGTTCAAGAGTTTGTAATCTTAGTAACATAATAGAAAACGAGGAAGATATTGATTCAATTGTTCGTAAATTCTGGGAACTAGAAGAAGTTTCCAACGAACAAGCTCAGATGTACACTGAGGAACAACAAAAATGTGAAGAACATTTTAAAAGTTCGGTACGACGCTTAACGTCAGGACGTTTCGAAGTCTCACTTCCTTTCAAATCGGATCCAAATTTGTTAGGATCGTCTTATGATACAGCTAAACGCCGATTTCTTGCGCTTGAACGCAAACTTTCACATAATAATGAAATGCGAAGAATGTATCATGAGTTTATGAGAGAGTATGCCGATTTAGGTCATATGGTCAAAACACAAAATATAATTCCAGGTGGACCTCACTATTTTATACCACATCAATGTGTTTTGCGACCTCAAAGTACATCGACAAAACTTCGTGTCGTATTTGATGCTTCGTGTCGAACTTCTTCACGAACTTCGCTCAACGATTTGCTAATGGTTGGGCCTACGGTGCAAGAAGAATTGTATACCACACTAATCCGTTTTCGATTCCATAAATTTGTTATCACTGCAGATATAGAAAAAATGTATCGTCAAGTTTTGATTGGCGATAAAGATAGAGATTTTCAATTGATCCTGTGGAGACAAAATCCTTCTGATCCCCTACAAGTGTTTCGGTTGAATACTGTCACGTACGGTACTTCTAGTGCTCCATTTTTAGCGATCAGATGCCTTATGTATTTAAGCGATCTCTACAAAGAGACTTTACCGATTGGAGCTAAAGTTATTCGCAGTGATTTTTATGTTGACGACTTGTTGACTGGTGCCGATGGTTTAGAAGAACTTTCAGCTATTAGAAATCAGGTAACTCAAATATTGAGTTCAGCTGGATTCCATTTAACTAAATGGTTTTCAAATCACCCTGATTTGCATATTTCTCAAGCTATTCGGCTAAAGCGTTGGGCATACATTGGGCTCCGAAGAATGATTCATTTAGGTTTCATTTGGATAATGATTTCAAAGATTTAAAAGGAACAAAAAGAAACATTTTATCGGTTTCTTCTAAATTGTTCGATCCTCTCGGACTATTATGCCCAATAATTGCAAAATCCAAAATGTTACTTCAAGAACTTTGGATTCAAAAACTCGACTGGGATAAATCAATACCCTTGCGATTAGATACAGCTTGGGGAAATCTAAAAGATAACTTGTTAAAAATTGATTCACTACAAATCCCAAGATTCGTCCACATTTCTTCGTCAACAAAAGTTCAAATTCATGGCTTTTGTGACGCCTCAATTAGAGCGTACGGGTGTTGCATCTATATTAGAAGCTGTTATGCAGACAAAGTTGTTTGCAATTTGTTAACAGCAAAATCGAAGGTCGCACCACTCAAGACAAAATCTCTTCCGAGACTTGAGTTGTGCGCAGCACACCTTTTAGCAAAACTGTGGACTAGAATTGAGAAGATGATTAGCTTTGAAATCGAGAGTGTAAATTTCTGGTCAGACTCAGAAATCACTTTACATTGGATAAAAACTCATCCATCTAGCCTTGCAACTTTTGTTTCCAACAGAGTTGCTGAGATACAGGAATGTTCGGAACGCGTTTCATGGCGCCATGTGCCAACCCGACAAAATCCTGCTGATATTGTATCAAGAGGCTGCGATGTGGACGAGTTAAAAATTTCAATTTGGTTCAATGGTCCAACATTTCTTTTAAATGATTCTTCAATGTGGCCTGTTAATCATCATTTAGAATTAACAGAGGAACGAATGAGTCTGGAAAAAAGAAAATCTAATGTTTTCATTGCAGTAGAGAATAACACAAATCTTGACAACATTATATTAAAATTGACTGATGAAAAAATTACTAAGAATTGTGTGTTATATTTTAAGATTTGTGGATTCTTGTAGAAAAATTGAAGTTTCCAAATCCAGAAACCCTACTGCGAAAGAAATGAAGTGGGCGTTTTTTAAAATTGTGGAAATTATCCAGAAAAAATATTTTTCTGAGGATATTTCTAAATTGCAGAAGTCATTGGTGTTACCATCAAATATTCAAAGATTAACACCATTTATCCACAATTTTTCAGAAAATAAGAGAAATTTTTCACTTTTGAGGGTAGGTGGAAGGTTGCTAAATGCACCATTACCATACAATACAAAATTTCCACTTTTACTACCTAAAAAGATACAATTTGTAGACAGATATTTATATAGTCTGCACCTCGACAACTGTCATGCAGGAACTAAAGCATTGATAGCTCTGTCGAGAGAAAATATTTGGCTCATAAATGCTAAAGAAGAGTGTGGCAGAATTGTGCGCAAATGTGTTCACTGCTACCGCTATAAGCCGAAGCTTATGACCCAAATAATGGGCAATTTACCCACCGATCGTGTGAAAGCTGTACGTCCATTTTTAGTGGTTGGCGTAGATTTTTGCGGTCCCGTGAATATTTCCTTGCGTATTCGCGGTCGACCACCTGTAAAAATGTACATAGCGGTATTCGTTTGTTTTACTTCGAAGGCTGTTCACTTAGAGCTAGTGTCTGATTTATCTTCTAACTCTTTTATTCTTTCTTTTAAAAGGTTCGCTGCCAGGAGAGGTCTTCCACGCACAGTCTATTGCGACAACGCCACCAACTTTGTGGGAGCCAGCCGAGAACTCAAAGAAGCAGCCGCAGTGTTCATCAGAGAGCGAGAACAGGTCATATCATCCGCAGCGTCGTGGGAGGTAGAGTTCAGCTTCATACCTCCCAGAGCTCCTCACTTCGGAGGCCTATGGGAGGCAGCCGTGAAGCAGGCGAAGTTCCTGCTTCTTCGAGCTGTGGGCAATGCACTGCTCACACAAGAAGAAATGGCCACAATGCTCGGAGAAGTAGAGGCGGTGCTCAACAGTCGGCCAATAGCACCGCTGTCTCCAGACCCCAACGACGGAGAGGCGTTAACTCCGGCACATCTGCTAATCGGCGGGGGTCTGCGTTCGCTGCCGCCAGAATCCGTAGAAGACGTGAGCGACAACAAACTGAAGTGCTTGAAGCGATGGCGAATGCTATGCGCGCTCAAGCAGAGGTTCTGGCGAGCCTGGTCCAGAGACTACGTCCTGGAACTTCAAAGCAAGGGCAAGTGGCAAGAAGAACAGCCCAATCTTCAAGTCGGCCAGATAGTGGTGGTCCACGAGGACAATCTCCCGCCCCAAGAGTGGCTGACCGGGAGAGTCGTCGGCGTAACCGAAGGCCAAGACGGCAAGGTCAGGGTGGCGGAGGTGAGGACAAGAAGCGGAATATATAAACGTCCAATAACAAAATTAGCACCACTCCCGAACGTTTGAAGACCTCCGGTCCTTCAATGGGGCCGGTATGTTGGGTCGTGGAGTTTTTAAGCCTTAAAAAGGTTTTCTCCACAATTGGTTTTTTTTATTATCATGTAATTTTTTTCCATTTTTTTTATACATTTATTTTTCTTAACTTTTTTTCAATAATAACGCTTGTTATTGTTTTTTTTTTATAATCAAAAGTGAATTTTATTGAAATTACCTTAAATCTAATCCTTAAACTAAATATGTACTAAAAATGAATTTAAAAACAATTAAATGGTAACCCTAATCCTAAATAACTCAAAATTAAAAAATGTTAAAAATAACAGTTGTTGCTGAAAAGAAAGAAAGGAGTTGAAATTAAAGATAAATAAAAATGAAACTGTACAGTTTGTCAGTATATACTTACCGAACAAGTCGCGTTTTATTTCTTTCAAGAACATTTTTTAATCGTCCATTTTTGGAAATTTATAAATTGCTTAAATTTCGGTTTTGTATCGAAAAAACCTTAAAAACCATTAAGGTTCTTCAGTATGTCTAATAAATTGTTAAACACTAACAGTTCTAAAACCATATATTCCAAAAAATTATTAAAAAATACGTTTTCAGCATTTTTATCTTTCTTATCTCTCGTTATGTAGTACAAATGTACATATGTATATCTTGTCACCTAAATCGTTTTTAAGTTTCATAAGCTGTTAAATCTATTATTTAACAATTATCTTTATTGTTTGTATATGTTTTAATAAAACTATGAATTTTTTATATTATTTTATTAAAAAAAAACGTGTTTCCTTCAAGAATTGATTTTTCCCGCGAACAACTGGAAATTTCGGGAATGCATTAATTTGTTCCCATTTCCAGGGAAATAAAAAATTCTGGGAAATCCCAAACCCTAGTTGTAGTAAGCTAGTTCTAAATAAGATTTATAAAAAACGTCAATTTAAAGTAAAGGCTTAGCTTACTGAACGTACAGTAGGTGAATGCAATACACGCAAATTGTTGTTGATCGTTCTCTTGCTCTCGCAAAACTAGAGGCTCTAGTCTAGAGCAACAGATCCACAAACAAAACAATTTTCATATGTTACTCGTAAGTCGTCATTTGGATGGTAAAAAAAATTATGTTTCCAAATCATCTTCACACTAATAAAATCTTGCCTTTTTTTTGCTTTTGGTTATTTGTGCTACAAGTTTTTCTGGAATAAAGAAAGGCAAAGTTGGAAGAAATAAGGGCGTAGCATAAATCAATATTTATTAAATTCTTCACATTATAATTTGTGTTCAACGTAACAATATTTCAATTGGGCAACCCTGACACGTTCGAAAAGAGAACAAAGTAAATATATGTATTAAAAATATTAATTAACTTAAACAATTGTGTTTGACATGTTTTATTAAGCAATTTTGTTTGATTTTGCTGCAATACAAAAAGACATTAAAACAATAAAATTATATTTATTTAATTAACGAATTAATCTAATTTTGTTGCTTATAATAAATATAGTTTTTTTAAATAAAGATTATGGTTAAGACCAAAATCTTATTCAGCTTTTTTGTTTAACAATACATTGCACTGCAAAAAAACAGCGAAATGACATCTAAGATTATAATGCGTTGTATTAAAAAATCTGTGACCTATAAACATTATTAATCTTTACTATTAATGATTTTTTTGTTTGCAAATAAAATTTAAATAATTTGGGCCTGGTAAATTAAATCTTTAGTTAAGCTTGCATCTGCAAGCCTTCTAAGGACCTTTCGATGTAGTTTATAATACTGTAGCTCTTAAATTAATGCTTTTAAATTTGGCCTCTGCAATGCGCCAATATAATCGCATGTAAAAAGTATATGAGTATGGGATGAGAGTGGCATATATTAAGGATATAATAAATTATAAAGTTTAAGTTAAAATGAAAGATAGTAAAGTACTAAAAAGGGAAGACAAATCGAACCAGCTGTCTTATTCTACAAATCGGTAAAGCTGAATTTCCACCGCTAAAACTTGAAAAAAGTCTACTTAACGATTTTTGGCTACAAATGCTATTCTGTTACACGTTTTGCCGTAATTTATTTTTAGCTTTTTAGTGATTGAGATTCAGACTTACCTACGAGAATAAAAGTATTATACAGCAGATGCTTATTTAATACTAATTTGGAACTAATTTTAGAGTGCTACAGTCTATTAGTGTATCTTACAGTGATTCCAACTTGCGATAATATTATATCGCTTTGAATTTAAGAAGCGAGTGATATATAAGCTGACTTTAGAGTTTTGTCTCAACATATTAAAATTTTTACACAAACGCCAATAAAGTAAACACATGGCTAAATACTATTTAGCAATTTTTTCCATTTATAAAATTGTTTATTACCAAAAATCTTTATATACAGTCAAAAACGTAAGTCTTCATACATACCAAAAATTTCATATATTCGCCAAACAAAAAGTGCAAAAAAATAATTTTGTGCACCAGACATATTTATTTCCATTTTAATTATGAAGCAAAAACCAACATTTTCATGCAACTCAAAAAATAACGATAAATATAGAAAAAACTAATTATAAAGATGAACAAAAGTGTTCATACATAACAGAAAAACGTTTTTGACTTCCAAAAAGTAGTTAGTTTTAGATTAATTTTTAAAGCGTTAGTTATAAGAGAAATATTATGTCTATGATTATAAGTCCGATTACTTACTAGTAGATAAGCTCGATCCCTCTTGCATAAATTTAATCAATATCACTTGTCTTAAAATTATCGCAAAACTTTATCTTTTAAGATTTTCTTAAAGACAAAAATGTACAGAAATAAAACATTAAAATTAAAAACTAAAAGTGAAAGCAAAAATCGTTCTTAAATACAAGAATATATCTTTATTCATGCAACGAAGCACTACGATGTAGGAAATTTGATATAGAAGATCAGATACTCTACTTTGCACGCTACGTCGACACATCAATTTGATTGATGCAAGATATCTTAGATATCGATACTTACCTTAAAACTAACAGAAGTATACCACTCAAATTAAAATAAAAAACTCGAACTTACACTATTTCTTGATTTTTAAAACTTCAAAAATTAACAACTTTTAAAATATTTTTCGGAACAGCGGTTTTGAAGGACGTAAAAGAACAAGATAAATATTCCAAAACTGAGTGTTACTGTTATTAATATACTTATGTGTGTTTATGTGTAAACTCACATTATTTATGACTTTATGTAAGATATTTGTTAGTGTGTGTCTATTTTCCTTGAATAACATAATTATATTAACAAGTACTTTCATATAAGCATATCACAACAAAGTTATTGCTGTTTCAATTGTTTTTATTCATTAAGATGGCTATTGTATTATGCTATTAGTGGTAACACGCACAAACACACTCATATTCAATAACAAACAAGTGTACACTCTTAATATGGAGGGATACACAATGATACGCGTTGCAAAACTTAAATACAAACAAGTTGATATTAAATCCATCAAAACGTATTCGCACCAACCCCTGTGTACGTTAACACACTTGAATATAAATACTTTTATACCCTAAAGTACTCGTTGATAGAGGCACTTAACCCTCATGCCTTTTGAATTCTCTCGACTCGTATGATTACCATCATAGTGATGAAGATGATGGAATAAAAACAGCACAAAAATTATATTTATTGTTTGAGTAGAAAAAAAGCAAACAACAATAGCCGAAAAGTGGTACGAGAAATATAAAATGATACCTTAAAATTTACTAGCTATGCAACCAGTACTGGCACTGATGTATAAGAAAAATTCAATTATGAATCAACCAACGCACAGTGGCTGAAAATCGTTTTTCATTGGCCAAAAGTCGATTTTTTTCTCACCGATCTTTTAAGTTTTTACGCCTTTTTGGAGCTATTATATCCATATTAAGGTAGCCAAAAAATTAGGTTAAGCTATTAATAATTGTGGGCATGGCATGCTGTCAAATTCAAGTGTTTTTTAATATAAAAAAAAGGTGTTTATTATTTGTTTTTTTGTCAAAAATAAATGGTTACTTATCGCAAGCTATCATCAATAATGGCCTGTAGTCTTTTTTATAATGTTAGTAGGATTATAGACTTTAATTGTTGTAAGTGGTTACCGCTCTAGCGTTTAATATTAGGGGCGTTATGAAATATTTATGAAACTACCATATTTTACTGAAATTTAAACTTTAGTAGAAAAGAACTTCTATGGAACAAAAGGAAAAAAGAAACGTATACCACCGGCTGAAAGGCGAAAATATCTTCTTTAACCCTATATATACTTTTGCACCCGCCACGATCCGCGGGTAGAAAACCTTTTTTAATTTTATAAAATTACTCTAAAAAAATTTAAATTACGATAACTTAAACAGCCCTATACAATGGCGTATTAAATTTTCACATTTTCGCCTAAAGGTATATGTTTTTTTACTTTAGACTACATGTGTTGCTAAGCAAAAAATAAGTCAAAAAAATATCACAATAGGTTCAACAGTAAACATATGATCTCTTTCTAATATACGTGTTATCAACTGTTAGAGTCAACCAAAGTCATAAACAATTTTATAATCATAATCACGACATTACATCACTAAAGATAAAAAACAACCCCATATTGGCGAGATACTGATTAGTTTTACCTGATATTAAGGTCGAGATAACAAGAGCAGTTTTGTTTAATTTAAGTACCACCTGCTATGAAATTGAAGATCAATGTGTGAGCAAATGTATCTAAAAAGGTATAAAACTACGGGATTACTCAATAATAAAAATATTCAGAAAAATATGAAGACCTTCAAATATAAATATTTCATGATACTCTCATGCAATATTTAATATTTTAAACTAAAAAATGAAATGTATTACTGCGGGAAAAGCATATCCATATGGCCATTTCACTACTGCCCATCAGTGGATTTTACCCAAATTTTGTAAGAAAACCTCAGAGTCTTATACCAAAAGCCAAATTAACTAAATGAGAACTCCATTGAATCAATAAGGAAAAAGCCCATAAAAAAATATTAAAAAAAATAACACAATTTCATGAGAATATCATGAAATATTTATATTTGAAGGTATCAAGCACAATTAAAGTAAATTAATATAATAAAGATTCCAAATAATACATATTCTTGCCAATGAAGAGCTTCAGTTGTACAGAACTGGCCGAAGATTATTTAAGAAATAAAAACCAGCAATATGTTCTTAGTTACGTTAAAATAAAATTAAACTTAAATTTGTGTAGCACCGAAATACAAGAGCAATTATCTAATTTTGTAAAAGTACTAAAAAACGATACAGAGACGTTAGCTACAGCAAACAAAAGGCTTATATAAAAAGTGAAAAGTGGTTAGAAGGCCAACTTTCTGTCGCTGTAGAAACAGCAGAGCAAGATAAGTTTGGAAGACAACGTAAATCATA
This sequence comes from Cistogaster globosa, assembly GCA_937654795.1. NCBI lineage: Eukaryota > Metazoa > Arthropoda > Insecta > Diptera > Tachinidae > Cistogaster > Cistogaster globosa. Next base: position 46,755,574 of record OW569404.1, on the reverse strand, counting down.
GATAGATCTAAGAGGCGGAAACCTAAAGATGTTAACGATGCAATTGGTTGTACAAAAAAAAACTTTCCAACATCAATTACGATTATAGAAGCAATTAACAAAAGTGGATATCATTGAAAAAGTTATTGAAGCTAGTCCAGTGAGAACAAAACGAATTCTTTAATGTAAACCAACTCCCAGCGATGCAAAACAGTACACAAATGAGGAGGCGTTATCCTTTTTTTCTGATTTCAAAATTAACAAAACAGCAATATATTAATCTCAGATTGCGTGCAATTGAAAAGGGCCCAAATATCTATCCAGCATATCATCACATAACCGCTGCTAAAATGGATTGTGTGCCATCAAAGGACACTATTACAATCACACTAATTTCGGCAGAGGTACAACTATAATCTCTACTTGATCACACAGCCCAGCGCTTACTACAATCAATACCAGGAAATGCGTAAAAGAATAATGGAAACACAAAGTTAATCTTTTTTGCAAATGGGGATGTGATTCGGGACAAAAACAATACAAACATGTTGTATGTTAAAATAATTTGGACTTAGATATGTTCATGGTATCATTTGTACCATTGCGATTGAAACAAATGTTAGAAGATTCAAAGATGGAAAAGTAGGCAAAGCTTTGACTTAAACGAAGACTGTATCCAGCTGCATTATATGCCAAGCAGCATCAACCCAATTAAACCAAGTTCCGACAAAATCTTTAGATAATACCGATGCATATAAATTTGGATTATCACCAATACATGCAAGAATATAACGTATGGAACATATACTAAAAATCAGTTATGATTTGGATTTCAGGTCTTCAAGATCCATTAGAAACAATGAAACCAACGAAGACTTAAGAAGTTCAAAAAAGAAACATGTTCAAGATGAATATCGCAAAATTGGATTGATAATAGATCAGCCAAAACAAGGGCCATGCAATACAAATGATAGCAAAACCGCACGAAGATTCTTTTCAGATCCAAAAACAGCATATGAAATAACAGGAGTAGATTTAATCCTTATTTTCAGATTTAAAATAATCCTAGAAGTACTTGCGCGCAATGGAGAAATTGACTCTAGACAATTTGAAGTTTATGCTAAAGAACTGCAAAATATATACATCCAACTACCCATAGAGAAATATGCCTGCAACAGTTCACAAAATCCTTTATCATAGAAAAAATGTCATTAAATATCATTTGGTGCCACTAGAAGATCTATCAGAGGGGGCTCAGGAAAAAAGGAACAAGGATTACAGATTTTATTGAGAGCACAATACTAGAAAAATGTCACGAAATTCCTCAAATTAAGATCTATTTAATATATTATTGACAACGTCAGATCCGTTCATCTCAAATATTCGAAATCAATGGAAAGTGTAACATCGGGATTTAGAAGAAAAATCAAAAAACTACTAAAGAACAGAAATAGCACAGAACAGAACATAGAATATTTGCAATCAATATTTATGTCATAAGAATAATCATTATAATTGCCTTTCATTGTTATTTAAGTACGAAAAACATAGTATTAGTAAAAAATAATAATAAATAAAACTTACCATTGTTACAAATGCTATTAAAATCTATTGCAGTTTTTATTTTTAAAATGTTTTTTTTTTTATAAATATCAAATTTGACAGCAAAAAATAATAATAAATAAAATCTCCAGTTAATTTTACTATTTTTTTGAGTATAAATATATTTCTGAGTTTAAAAATTATTTTGAGTGTGACATTAAAATAATTATAATTATTATTAAGTTCCAAATTTTAAATTTCTTAATATGAAAATAAAATAATAAACCTATATTTCACTCCAAAAGTTAAAAAAAAAACAAAAGTTCAACTTTAGTGTAATTAAAATTTTGTCAAGCTTAACTAAATATCTATCCATTAAAAAAAATTACTTCAATATTTTGATCGTTTCAAAAGTTATAGAATTTTGGCCAATTGAAAACGATTTTCAGGCACTGTGCAACGTAGACAAATACATATGTATATGAATATATCGCTAGATGCAACTTAAACTTCTTATAACATTTCGATATTAAATTTTTTATATTTATAATTACAAAGGCAATAAAATAAAATAAAGCAATTATATTAAATAACGTTCAAATGCGGCAGAAAATTTATCACGTGCAGCTTTAACGCCCAACTATAATGTGCATAAAGCTCTAAACACATAGACGACAGCAGACTTCACAACTTCACGGCTTCAAATGCTGCCAACTTCAAATGCTGCTATGAAGTCAGCTTCATAATTATTTTGAAGACAGCGACAACATAATAATCAGCTAATGTGTCCATACTATTCCTCTGCAAAATTTTACAAACGTATTAAAAATAACAACAGAAAATCAAACAAATAGGTACTTTACCATTATCTTAAAACGAAAAATGAAATAAAATATGACAAAAGTTAACTCAAACGAAAAACACAATACTATGAAATCAAAAATGAACAGCTGTGTATTTTAGGTATGCCGCATATATATTTTATATTGAATAAAATTAAAGTTTTTGAAAAAAAAATGTAATAATATCACGAAAAACTATAAAAACACATAAATTTATTTCCTTATTGTATTTTTGTAATGTTCTTTTATTAAAAAAAAGTTTTTGTTCTTTTTTTTCCAATTTATATGTATAATGGCAATACTATATTTGTTTATTGCTGCTCATCAAAATAGAAAATAGCTTAAGTTGGCAGCAGCAGCAAATGCTGCCGTGTAGTCGTACTGCTGTGATGTCGTCAAAATAATCGTTGTCATATAAACACATGCATTTTATTTTTGACAGTTTGCTGTTTACTGCCTGCCTTCGTCTATGTGTTTAGAGCTTAAGCTAGCTTGATTTTATGTCAAAAACCCAACGAAAAGCCTGTCAAATGCTTAGGTAATTGTTTAAAGAATTTTATGTGGCTACAATGTGCTTACATAAATTTAAAAACTAATTTGCCACAGTTGCACATTTATGTTTAAATCGTACTTTCACAAAAATATATACATCTTTTTTTTAAATAAATAAAATTTGTAAGGAAAAAGGCATCGGAAGAATATATTATATATATATTTAATAACATTGATCTACTTTCGTCTAATAGCTTTTAATAAAATTCGATAAAAAATGGCATGTTTTTTTGTTTTTGTTTATGTATTTTTGGCAAAAGTCCCAAAAGATGCAACGGTGTCATTCATTTAATTTGAAAGCAAGTAAAAAATAAATTTTATAGCAAATTGTTATAATAAAACGCGTCCTTTCCTTCTATTCTCTTTTTTCTACATTTTCTATTAAATTAAAAAAATATTTTTCACTGTCGTTCTTTATTGCAATTTTTTCTTTATCGATTTATGTGCGATCACATTCGGACATTGCTTAAGCAAATGACATTTGACGAAACTTGACGAAAAGTTCTCTCAATTACATTATAGTTTACCACATTTGATTTATATGTAATTGCACAGTTGTATAAGTTGGTATAAGCTGGTATATGCATATTATAGTTGGGCCTTTAGATATCAATATTAAGCAATATGAATGCTTATTGCTGGTACAGTAGATGTGTATGTAGATGTTCAGAAGCGGCTAGCATTTATCTAGGGGCCACTGTCAAACATTGTTGACAATGCTTAAGCAATCCGTTAATTCATTTAGACAAGCTAACAGTAGCAAAAATAATCTTGCTTGATTTTAATATTTTTCGTGTCCAAAACCTGTTCACATTTCCAAAAGAAAAAAATGTATTAAAAATACTTTTCATATCAGGCTGTCAGGTTTACTGTACCGTAAAACCATTTTATTTTCAAACGATGTCAGAGTTATGGAATGTAAAATTTAAACTATGCTGCATTGCAATTTTAATGTTAACCCTAGAATGCATGACCGGGTACCCGTGTGTCCACTACCGATTTTAAACGATTGTAGCTGCAAAACCAATAACAGTAGAGCATAGCAACTTCGGATCTAGGAAGTTAAGGTAGTCTTATATTGTTTTGTGGAACAATTATGAAATTTGGTACAGCAGCTCCAAAATTATAAGCTTTCAAAGATGACACCTACGCAAACACATAACCGGGGTACCCGTGTACCCGGTAGTTTTTATATGGAACAAATGAGTAGAAAAGTAATTCTTTAATGATTAATTATCAAAGTTTTATTAAAAATGTATAAAAATACAATAAAAAAAAAAACATGAATGCTAATGAATTGGGAAAAATTTATGTACTAGTTACGGTTACAAGAAATGCAGACACAATTTGTTATCGAGTGCTCTAGGCACATTGGTTTCTTGCATATGCTGCTCGCTTTTCGAGTTTTTCGTCGTCGTTTTATTTCCTGCTTGTAGCATAAATAGCAGGATCCAGTTACTTGCTTTCTCATTAGTGCTGCAGTAGATGTTAATGAACCACTTTCGCAAATAATTTCTAGTGGTTGATTTAAGTAACTTTCTATAGCTATCTTTGTTGCGAAGTATCTGGTTATTTGAGGGTTGCGCGCTCATTCCCAAATAATCGGCATGCACATTTCTACCGCTAATTTTCGTAGAAAAAGCTTTCGTCTGCTGGCAGAGTTTGGAATCATGGGGTTATTTATATAGAATAATTTATAAGCAGCTAAGGCCGTTATAGCTAAAATATTAAAAAATAATGATAGTGGCCATCGTTTTGTAGCTCGCTTTGTTGTGTATTCAGAGAATAGCTGATCCATGACATCAACGCCACTTTTGGTCTTGTTATAAAATTCTATTATTTCGGATTTGCCACTTTCTGCTATTTCACTATTATAGTGCATTGATGATAGTAACAACACGGCTTTGTTTTTGCATGGAACATACGAACATATTGTTTTATTTTTTCTGAAGCCAAAAATAGTGGAACCAGGAGCCGGAATGTATGTTTTATTTTTTCTAAGCGTTCCAACAAGCGTTAAATTCCAAGACAGCAAATGCTCTGCAAGCTCCAAAGTTGTAAAAAAGTTGTCCATTGTTATATTTCGGCTTGTTCCTCTAAATTTAGATGCTAAGTCCTTTACCACTCATTCGCCTTGCTTGGATTCTCTTCCAGTTACATTTTGGCCGGTATATATCTGTCCATGCAGTGAAAAAGAATTCACAGCGTCACATATCCACCAAACCTTTATCCCGTATTTTGCAGGAAAAGTTGTTCATCAATCGTTAAATATTCACTGGGCTTGTAGTGCACAGCAAGATTATTATTCATCATAGACTATATATCTCTGATTGGTGCAGCTTTATCTGTTTGTATACGAGCAGCCCATGTATTTGCATCATCAAACCGTAGGAATCGTAGTATAGCACAAAAGCGATTATTTCCCATTACTGCGCGATACAGAGGGAAATTCCTGGAGCTCCATAAGTCTCTGGGACTTTCGGTGCTGCTGCGATTTGTACCTGCCATAATTAAAATTCCAAAAAAAAGCATATAATTCTGGCATTGTCACTTTCTCCCATATTTTTGGAGTTGAGTTAGGGTGACTTTCATTCCATGCCTTGTAGAAATTAACTGCTTTCCTATTGGTGTGACGCATAATAATATCTACCATTTCAAAAGTCATAAAGCATTTGAAAGTTTGTACTATTGACAACATTTTAGTTTGCTTTGTTGGACCACACCGTTGTCTCACGATGTTGTGCGTCAGTGCTTGGCGAGATAGATTTAGTAGGACAGCCCACTCAGTACCATCACGTGCCACAAATTTCTCGGCGTTCAGATTTATCGCTGTCTCTTCTTCTAAGTCACTATCTTTCGATTCACTATCTTCAGAGGTTACATCATCTATATCTTCATTTTCCGGAATGTATTCTGCATCAGACATTTCATCATTTATGTTAAACCCGGCGTTGAATATATGCCTCCTTTTCTGCCACACTTAGTCTAATCAAATAAATTATTAAAACTTTAAGTAATATTTCACTATATTTCTATACCTTTTATATGCACTGGACGATAGACTTACGCCGCGTTTTGAAGCCATTTTTCTATTGCGATTAAATTTGTATGTCTTTCTAATGCACAAACACTTGTAACAGTTTTTTTTCTCGGGTTTTCCCCTTTTTGTAGTCAAACTTTTGCATGTGTAAAACTATGCCTGATGCAAGTGTTGCTTACGCTTAAAAAAGCAACAAAAACAAGCGCTTGCACATGTGTAAATCGTATACAGAGATATAAATATCAGAAATACTAAATAGATTTTATTTTATATTATTGGCATATTTTTCTGTTGTAACAATTGTAAAATAATTTACTTAATAAAAAATATATTAATATATTAAATTAGCTCTTCTAGGGGTTTTAAATGATATATTTTTGAAGCTTTTCAGTCAAAACTGATTAAAAATTATATTTGGGTACACGGGTACCCGGTTATGTGTTTGCGTGGTATATTTTGGTTATGCATTCTAGGGTTAAATAAAATTAGTACTTAAAAAGTATTAGTTACTTTAAATCGGGTTGTTGGTGCGCAGAAAAAAATTGATAAGATTTTACTAAGTTTTACGTTTTTTACTATGATTACATTCCAGCTAACGCTATATTCTCATATAAACTTGCATAAGCGGCTTTATATTTAGTAAAATGTAATATGGGTTGCAGGAAAAATAAAATCAACCGTGTAAATTAGATGTTGTGTTAACAAAATACGTGACACTAAATTATGGTTTGATTTTTTTTATTTGTAGATTTGTAGCACTTACTTTATAAAAATTAATGAATGCCTGAGTATTTCAGCTTTAGAGTCGACCAAAGACTTGCCAAGTCAGTAGTAAACGAACATGTTCCAGTTATCCACATGGGACCACTCTTGTAGCTTTTCTTTTCAATTTTAGTTTTTTATTATCATTTAATATTGTTTCATTTTGTTGGCAAGTGTGTCCAAAGTTATAATTCAGTGTTACAAAGAGAAAGAAAAGGAATAAAAAAACAAGATAAGAAACAAAATTATACTAATCATAAAGTATTTTTGTTCGTCTTGTCTTTTTTTTTTTTTATTTCTGGTATAAAATACGCCATAATGAAGGGATACAATCCAAACATTACTTTAATTTTTTTATTTTACTTAAAAATCTACGACAAACTAATTTTAAGAGTTTTGCACTGACTTTTTTATTTTCTTAATATGGAGAAAGTTCAGAAGTTTGTCTCAAAGATTCAATTTAACTTAAAAAAAACATGAAGTGTAGCAAAAAAATTAATATCCACAAACAGAACCATAATTTAATCATGGGTTCTAAAAGTTTTATTTCTAAGAGAAAAAAAAAAATAAACAACGCATTTAACAGGATTTCATAAATTTTTTTCTATGGTCCAATTTATTGAATAAAGTTTGTACTAGAACTTATTGAAATTTGTTTTTATTAACATATACTACTCAAATATAGATTCCCATTCAATTGAATGAACTACAAAGTGTATGAATATTTATGTATATATTAAGTTATAGCTTTTTTAACACACTTTTATTAGACTAACTTTGTGTGTATATGAATATCAGAATGTACAAGTTTTTAGGTATGGATGTGTGTAATGGAATCTTTTTTTTAATATTCGTCCTACTTCTTGACGCGTAAATGACTTTATGCAAATGTTAGCGCTTTTAAAATTAGACTTTTATTCATTCAAATCATTGCACTGGAAATAGAATATGGAGTCATTTAGTTCCAGCCTTGTTTGCGCACTTAAAACAATCTGAAATTTCGTCAATATTAAGTAAGTAGTAGTAAGTCAAAGAATTAAGATATTCTACTTTTATCGATGAGCTTCTCCGACTTGTCCTATACGCGGTTGAGTAGTGTCTTAATAAACTTCATGATTATGCGCCTTTCATAGGACTTGCATTAAATAAATTGGACTTGCATTAAATAAATAATTTAAAGAAAATTAAAAAACTGTATGTAGTAAAGCATCATGTTGAAATTTTATGTACTTGTATAGTCAATAAAATGTTGAAGTGGATTTGTGGTGCAAAAATGACAACAGCTTTCGATTCCCTAAAAACATAGGCAAAAATAATATTGGCTCTTACGAGTATTAAAATAGATACTATTCTGGACGATGATTTGATTGCATCTATAATAAAAGAAGTTACTTGACAAAATATGCAGCTGCATATATTTGTCATATTCAGCTTTGACAAAAAATCCCACAGCATTTTTTCAAGTTATTAAGCATTTTTTAATAAAAATTAAGTATGTATTTTATTGTTTGTAATTTCTGTTGAACAATTAAACTGGAGCAAATTGTTGTTATATTTAAAAAATCAGATATTTTAGGAAGCATTTTTGGCAGGATACATCTGAACAGCACCTGGTTTTATTTTGCTTTATTCATGCGATTCACGAATGTCACAAAATGGAATTCACAAAAGAGGCCTTATAACACAACTGAAAGCTTCTTAGTTGATAATAGAACATAAGTTTTTAAACTATTAAAAAATAAAATATAAAAGAAAAAATTGTTTTTTAGGTCGTTTTATTAACTTGAATGAGTATATATAAAAGAAGGTAAGAGTAATTTTAAATTATATTTGTCATAGTATGTTTTTTATAAAACAACAAAAAGAAAAGGCTTAACCAATTTATTTATTCATTCTCTAATACAATTGTAAGGAGTATTACTTAAGGGCGGTTTACATGGTCATAGAAGTCTTACGACATGTCAAATTTTTGTGCAAAATAGTACCAGTGGGATCGTCTAAACCAAATATGTAATAAATCTGCACAAATTGAGAGAAATTACGGATGAAAATTTGACAGTCGTATGGCTCTCTGTGTTTTCTGAAAATTTTCAAAAGACAATTGCGAATCATTAGATCAGGGATGCATTTTTCTACAAACCGCCCAAAAACCAATTGTGTAAACGCGAAAAAATCTGTCGTAAGATTTTTACTCTCATGTTTTAAAAAAAGGATGGATTTTCATATTATTTTCTCTTGGATTTTACGTACGTAAAGTCGTACCGTCTAAACCCCCCTTTAAGGCTAGGATTGACTATCGTACTCAGTCGTACGATCTGCCAAAAATTGCATGTATGCTCAAAAGTATGATAGTGTGGATAGTGTATGTGTGTGACAAACTTTTTGACAGATCTGTACGATTTTTTAATCTTTTGAAATAATTTATAAAATGATCTTTTCTATGCGATCAGAGTTGATTTTTTGCAGATGAGGAGAACTCAACAACGAAGTATTAAATGTATCTGTTTTTTGCATCTTTTTTGTATAATAGTGTGGCACATACCACGCCATTTTTAAACGATTTTTAAAATAGGACAGAATTCTGTCAGATTTTTGTGTGATTTTATCGTACGATTGTGTATGATAGTGAATCCTGGCCTTTAACAAACATGATACAGTTGACTGCCACAGTTGTGTTTGAATATATTTATTTTTAAAAAGAGCAGTCGTCCAAACAACTAAAGTTATACGTAAGAAAACTATTTAAACGAAAAACTAAACTAAAAATTGATTACAAGATAAGTAAATAAATAAATTCAGAAACTAAACAACTAAAAACCTTCAGGCATGTTCTAACATTCGCATGTTTTTTAAATCTCATGTGATTTCAAAAACGCCAACTTTTGTTTTACATGTTCTGAAACTCACGCGTTTTGCTTGCGATTTGCTCTTTTTCAAAGCTATGTTCGAAAAACAAAAAAACATGATTTGGCGATGCAAAACATAAAACAATAAAAGAAAATTAATAAAATTCCAGCAGCCTTCTTGCTTAGTTTAATTTCTTTAAATAAACATTCAATTAAAAAAACGAATGCTTAGAGTTAATTTCATCTAATGGACATTACAATCTAATAAATATTTATTTATTTAAAAATTTAACACAAAGCAAGAAGTATTGTGACAACAAATAAAATTTCTGTTAGTTGTTGCATTTAGCATTTTTGAAGAAAAAGATAACTTACAGCGCGAGTAGTCAGTACCTAAGAAGTATTTTTGTTTGTTTTGTTAATTATAACATACACGTTCGAAAAGCAGATTTTCCTAAAACATAAAAAATAAATCGCCATTAATAAGCAATGAAATTTTTTTTAAGAATTTAAAATTAAAAGAACCGTGTAAAAGTTTATTTTAAGTGAAATTCACTTCAGTGTTTGCTTGTGATTTGAGGTCGGCAAATTTCTTGCGATTTTGAACTACAGCACAACTTTCATGCGATTTCAACTCGCATCGCAAGTTTTAGGCGATTTGCGATTGTCAAAGCATGCCTGATTAGTTAAAACTTAAAAGAATAAAAAGTGTAAGGAAACCCAAATGGGAATAGCAACTGACCTGAAAATAAATGAAGAAATGTTTTTTATCTTTAAGATGATGACATCTTGTTTCCACCTTACACACAGAATTGAAAATTTTAAATTAAAATTAAAACCATATATTCATGGTTTGATGATGTATGATTCTATGTATACAATACTTTTTCGGTAATGGCTTGTGGATTATCTTTATCCAAAATGAGCACTTTCAGGATGGACAGGCCTGTCTTGAGTCGGTGTTGGCAACTTAGGACTAAAATGGCAACCTTTTGTGTATAAGAAAGTATCTATGAAAAGCAAATAAATTGTTAACTTTATAAAAAAGTTATATTATGACTTGCTGACATTGATAGGTGCATCGCATGCAATTTTAACAATCTATCTTGTTTTATAAACTAAAGAGTTTAAAATATGTGTAACCTTGAGCATCTATAAACTGACGTCAGCTACGAATAGCTGTAAAATTTACAATTAAGATTTAAACAAAAAATGAGTTTATTCCAACATAAAAATAAAAATTAAAGAAATTATACATAAAAAGTTAACTTCTTCATAACAACAAATTAAAAAAAAATATTTAAACCGAAATACATGAACAGATTTTTTGTAATATGGGCGAAATATATTGCCTTACTATTATATTGTATTATATTAAATTTACACATTTATGAATACAGACATAAATAGAATAAGGTAAAAACTTTACATCTCCAATAAACAATACTTACGAAAGCCGTAATTGATTTCAGATTATATTTTTGTAATGAAAGTTAATACAATATCTATCTTATCCAAAAAAAAAAACAAACAGAACGGTGATTATCTTTTTATTCCCTCATGATCACGGTCTTGTTGTTTTTGGATAAAATACATAGATATTTTAATTAATTTACATTAAAAAAAATGTATCTCAAATTAATATCTGTTTTCGTAAATATTGTTTAATGCAAAAATAAAAACAGTTTAAATGACACATTTTCACGTGTTTTAAAATAAATTAATCTCTTAACTAGTGCTTTTGGTAGCATTTTTCATGCTACCTAATTAAGTAACAAAATAGTTGTTTCGAGCAAATCAAAAGTTTTAGTCAAAATCATTAATTGAAAAATAGTATTTCTTTTATTTTAAACAAACATAAAATTTTCTGGTGAAAGTAAATTTCGTCTGCTACTACATACCTAGCACTCAACATTCACAGAGCATTATGCAATCCTGTTCGAAGAAATAATCAAATAAATTGCCAACTTTTGAAATTTTACTTAATTTAAAGACGTCATATAGAATCAAAATTTATACTAAACATACTTATCTTGCATTGCAAACTACTACTTTAAAATTCGATTCTAGTAACCGGGGCAAAAATAAAATATTACGAATGATCGCAGCCCCTCTGCTTTATGAAAAATATAAGAAACAACAACGAACCAAATCGAAATCAGCAAAACTTAATTTGTTTTTAAGTGTCCTGTTAGATTTGTGATATGATATCTATAATTTGAGACAAAATTTATAATTAGAATAAAATTTCCGCTGGGTTGAAAATAATTTTACAATCAATTATTTTTCCTTGCAGATTTTAATAGCCCGTTCAGGCTGCCACGAAATTATGTAATTTCAAACTAAAATTACGGACGAAATCTAAAGTGTTTATACTGGGTTATTTGACACTTGAGTTAATTTCAGAAACAGCTGTTCGTTTTTATGTTAGTATTATATTATTCTTTTGCATTAAAATTTTGTACAAAATTGAAAAAATAAGAAAAAAACACTTAATATCAATCAAATTGAAAGCTATCAATAATAAAATATCAAAAAATTAATTAAAAATGTTTAAGTTCTTGCAGTTTTTATAATCCATCCTTAATGTAATTATATATACATATATATTTTTATATATCAATGTATGTGCATTAGAGTGACAATGAAAAATCAACTTTTATTTTTCATGATAAATGTGAAGATTCTTTGCCACTTGGTCTAAAACTTACTTGCTGAAAACTTGAGCCAAATCGGATAACTATCCCGTGCACCTTTGAGGTCAAAGTTCAAATTTTGGGAAATTCTGTATATTTAACTATAATTGATTTAAAAATATCGTTTTTTTAATTATATTCATTTGAATTGTTCAGAGACTGGATGTTTTAGATATTTTTAAAAGTATTCTGAAATATTATGAGTTAAGTTTTGCAACGGGTGTCAAAACTACACATTTTCTTAAATAAAAAGTGTAAAATATTATTTCTAAGGCAACTTGAAAGGTCTTTTTCGGTAAGTTTGATTAAATGTAATCATTTCTTAAATTATTTAAATTCGCATGCTTCATATATTGTTGTCGATAGTTTTGAACAACCTAATAAGAAACACAGTAATTATTTAAATGTAAATTAGTTAAATTTAAACATAACTTACTTTGAGTAAATATTGCCGCTGCTGTTCATCTTTTGTGATCTTCTCATGATAACCTTCAACAAAGTTAATACCTCGTTCGGTGCAGTCATTAACAACATTTAGTTTTTGAATAATAAATTTTCCTTTTCTATAATCTTCACAATCTTTCCAGCTACTTGGGTCTTTTTGTAAAAAATCCATTGAAATTTGGAATCTCTTCAAAAAAACTTTTCGAAAATTGATGAATTATTAAAATTTCTTCTATCTCAAGGTTTTCTTCTTCCATAAAAATCAAATTTTTTTTAGCCATTTTGTTTTTTGTTTCAATGTCTATTCTATTATCAGCATTCTTCATTAAGGTAATATGGATGATTAATAAACTTTGTTATGGCTCTATCAGCAGTTTGTGCATTTATTTTTTTTTTTTATAATCTTCTAAATTTCTCAAAAATTATATGCCATTTAAGGGAGCTTGCTCCGCTTTATCTGAATTGAACCAGAAAAATGCATAGCACTTTATAGCAAAACATGCAACTTCAACTAGACCAATTATTTCACCGGGTTTAAAAAATCTTATGCCACTAGGAGGACTTCCACCCAGAAATATGATAAGCAATTCCAGGAACTCTTTGTAGTCATTTGGTGGGAAGTCCTCTTTAACTTTTATATTTGCAAAATCTAAAATTTTAGCGCAATCATCACCTACTATTTCTTTTATTCGAGGTATTGCTAATCCCGTCATATACTCATCCTTCTTTGCGTTCTACCATTGTTTTTTGAATTTTTTAAATAAGATGACTTCTAGACCAGTCGAAGAACATTTTTTTGTTTTATTAAAAACAGTTGCTAAAATTATTTCAAACACATGGTGTCTGCATCCTAGGAACGTACGTATTTTTTTTTTTCTTATATATCGCAGGCCCCTTTAAATTTGCCAGTGTTTGAGGCGGGTGTGCCAAAGACAAATGCCTCGATTCTATCCAAATCTTGGTACTCTTCTAATGAATCATATACTGCAGATGCTATTTCAACGCCAGTTCCAGCCGGTATATCAGGAATATTAATTATTTGTTCAAAATCGGGAGCGGTTGTAATTATTGACAGTCGGTCTTCGTTTTTTCCTGATATGCCAGATAACTGTTTTATATCCCAGTGTATCGTTAGTGGTTGAGTATTGGATTGAAGTTTTAACCCGATTCGAGTACTATTTGCTTTTCTGAATACATCCCTTTGCTGATGAATAGACTTGCGGTTAATAACATACTCTGCTGAGTTTAATCCAACTGCAACCAAAACTGCAATAAGCATGTGAACAGTATCTCTAGAGCTTAATTTTAATTTATCTAAAACTGCAGCAAGTCTGGGCGTTAAAATTTCTTTTGATGGCTTTTTTGTGTTATAGTATTTTGTTTTCGTGAACTATTCAAAGTATCAGGACAGCTTGTGGTCATTGGGTCCATTATATGATATTAGCAGATTCAGTGTAGATTCACCGTTTTCTGACTTATCTGAACTTGTTACATATGTAGTAAATTCTATAATTTTTTTTTATATGATTATGAAAAAATCAACAATTTTTTTAATATTGTAGGTGGAAATAATGATTTTAGTATATTTAACCCATTACAAGGCAATAGAAGGCTTTGCTGGGTTTGTAAAAGTTTCACAGATTTATAAAAAATAGTTACATACAGGACGGTTCATATATATTTTTATTTCGTAATAAAAACTAAATATTTCAAATGGGTAGTTTTGAACCTAGTAGCTAAAAAGGGTTAATATTTCTATTAAAAATATTTTTCGTTTTTCAGGATTAGTATATTACCTTTTTTAAATGTTGCATTTAAAGCTAAGAAATTTGGTCGTTTTGACCCCCGTGGCAAAAAAGGAATAAATTTACTTATAATATTTTAGAATACTTTTAAAAATATCTAGAACATCCAGTTTCTGAACAATTTAAATGAATATACTTAAAAAAACAATGGCCCATATTCATAGTTAAAACAAAGTCTACTTTAAGAGAACTAAAGTCGGTTTTACTTTAGAGTCAACTCTAACTCATTCATAGACAACTTAAAATGTACTTTTGGCGTTAAAGTCAACTCTAAATTTAAAACTAGCTAAAGCTGTTTTAAACTCATTTTTCCATAATTATTTTATTTGGCTTAAGAACACAATACTCTTAATCTGATTTTTATACCAAAGTGAACAAAATAACAACAGGGTTACTTTTTTCTAATGTTTGTTTAGAAATTGTATAAAAAAATTTATTAAATTATAATATACAAAATTTCTCAAAATTTGAATTTTGACCTCAAAGATGCACGGCATAGGGTTACCCGATTCGGCTAATATTTTCAGCATGCAAGTTCAACACTATGTGGCTATTTTTTAGCTCCAATATAGGCGAATACACTATATTTCCCAAAATTCACCTTGGACCTTGAAGGTGCACGGGATAGAGTTATCCGATTGGCTCAAAATTTCAGCAAGTCAGTTTTAGACCAAGTGGCAAAAGAATCTTTACATTTTTGTTTAAAATTCTGGAAAAAAAATTTTTTCTCCATATATTTCATTTTCGCCCTAATGAACAGACGTGCATTCTTGTAAATAAGTTCTTGGTTGCACACAAAGTAGTATTTTACACAAAAACAGCGTTGTCTATCGTTATTTCAAGTTAATTTCATAAAAGTAAAATAAGTTGATTTGGGCAACTGTAAAATGTATGCGAAATTACGTAATTTCAAGTTGAATTCAGCCGAAATCACGAAATGACTATATTTCGTGCCAGCCTGAACGGGCTTTTGTTAGCTTTCATGTTTTAAATACTTAGTATTTTTGAATTGCTCAGTCATACACTTCCATTAAAAAAATTCATTGTTTGTATGAGTATTATTTATAATTACTGCATGTATGTATACATTCAAATATTGATGCCTTCTCAACATTTTGTTACAAACACACGTATAATCTACTTGGGCATATTTTTAAAAATTACTGTCTTAAACCTTTTTGGAATGCTCTAAAATATTTACTGCCTTCTATAATTTTAGTACTCTCATACATTTATGCATGCGTTTCTATGTGTGCGCCTACCTACTTCGTACTTGTAAGAGGAAGCATACTTTTTTGCAAAAAAATATTTATAAATCAATTAAAATTTTACTTTTTCGGCTTTGTTTCATTTTTAATTTAACTTTTATTAAGAAAATTATTTTTCAAATGTACGCGGACGTTTTCCAAAGAAAACAAGAAAAATTAAATGCTGGCAGAATGTAATGCTGCATTTTCAGGACCGCCAAATCCATCTTCAGCATTCTTTGCATCCAACACCTTGATTTGCGTATATTGTAAATATCATCCATTTCACCCAGTAACTTGGTTGGCCGAAGTTCACACACAACTCAAAGCATTTCTTTGTTGTCTTCTCTACAACACGTCTTGTACATTTGTAGCAATTTTGTACTACACCGTCGGTATAGTCATGAAAGGCAAATTTTATTTTTAATCATTCATACTTGTTTTTCTCACAACATTATAGATGATGTTCCAGTATCATATCAACTGTTGATGAGTTAGGGTTGAATGTTAATGCGCTGTGCCTTGCGTGTTTTAAAATTATTTTTTAATTTTAGTCCCAGCCAGGAGTTGAACCAGTGATCTTCACAAATCATTTAAAATTTTACTTTTTCGGCTTTGGTTCATTTTTAATTTAACTTTTATTATACACTTAACTCATTAAAGAACTTTTAAAGCAGAGGCTGCCATGACGCAATGCTTGCTAGCTATGTATTTACAGAAGATAAGTGCGCCAAAATTAGTGACATCTTGCTATATAATGTTTAATTAACTCCACTGACGTTAAAAAACGTTTGCAAAACAATTGAAGCTGGAATTAGTGTATTAAAGCGTGCTATTGGAAGGGGCATATATTTTAGCGAAAGTTCGCATACTTCGACTCAAGAACGCTAAAGCTTTAGACAAAAAACTACAAAAATATTATTAGATAAATAAAAGTGAAATATCAAATTTATATAACAATTTCTAAACTTTATATTAAAAAATATATACATAATTCTTTTGGTGTATAAGTGTATATAAGAGTCGGCAGAGACGAATTTATCGCTCATACTTGTTCTAGAATGTTGAAATATTTACCTTCTAAGCAAATATAAAAATTAAAAGGCTGTTAAGAAATTTCCTTAATTGTCATAAAATATTTAGAAGTTTTAAAGCAACGGTATGTAGCACCATTGTGTGTGAATATTTCTGACATGTTTTACTTTTTACGCAGCAATAAACAAATTCGTAAAACATCAAGCAGACAGTCGCACACAGCAGCAATTTTGGCAGAGGTGTAATGCTTTTAACAAAATTTACAACTGTACATGTTGTTGTTGTGGTTCTGTCCTTAACCGATTTCAATTACTCATAAATTAATTAAGTAGCTGTACATAATATAGTAGTTTGTATTTTATTCTAATAATTTTATAGGAATTTTCGTTTTCCTTAAATACCAAAAAGGTCATCTTACCTCAAAACTTTTAAGTCAAGAAGATGAGCAATTTTGCTTCAGTTTTCTGATGTATACAAATAAGAAAACATTTTTTTAATGTTTTCATACTGTTTCTAAAAAGCAATAAAACAAAGCATTTGGAAAATGGCTTATGGTTCTGAAAACGGAGATTTTGGAAATCAAGCGTGTTTGATTTTTTATGACTTCTATAAAAGGTTTTTCATTTTAATACTGGAATACCCCGTACCTGCAAATTATTTCATTGCTTGGTATTTCTTCAAATTTTGTCTGATCTTAAAAAATAATAAATGGCCTCAAGGGCCTAGTCAATACCAACAAAATGATGCTTTTATCTGCTTGTTTATGTTTTAAACTAAACCAGACATATGCATTTAAAAATTAAAATTTTTTTTTCGATACCCTGTACAGTTTTTTAAAAATATTTGGTACAAATTTCAGGATTTTTTTTTTGTTTTTTGGTTGTTTTAGAGGATCAAAAATATCTAAATTTTAATTTTTGGTGCTAATTTTAGGGATTTTTTTATCTTTTTGTTGCAGAATTTTTCTTTTTGATTTAAGATGGCAAACTACAGGTGAACAAGAAATTTTATTTGATTTGCTTTAACTTTAAAATAATTTATTACAATTTCCAATTAAATAGTAAAAGATGTAGCTTAATATCATTTTTACGTGCAACACTATGTGTCCTTAGATATGAATATCCCACTTTTATAAATTTATGTGACAGAAGACATATAAGTACATAAAAAAATTAAAATAATAGAACAAAGTTTTAATGTCTGTTGCTGGCTGATCTCCGAAAATGTTGAAAAATTAAAATAAAAACGGTACAATTTGAGAAAAGTGAAAATAATAAATATGCAATAAAAATTTTTTAATTTAGCAAATTGAATCGAATTTGCTCTGCATATTTACTTGGGCAACCTAAATCAAGTGTCTGGTCAACCTTAACCTATTTAATTTTTACTCTTTTGCCTATAAAATTCGTATATGGACTAGAGCTCACTGAATACTATCCGCAACAATTCGGAGTATATATGTATAGCTTTTTGATATTTGTCTTCTTTTTCCGACCTCAGCTTTGCGATTATAGAACTTTAAGGTAAAATATGTCGAATTGTAGAACCTCCTTCTTTTACAACAATTTTTAATTTTTTAGTTTAAAAATCGTGTAATTTTTAAGTCAGAGAAGATATAATCCACAAATTTTTTTCCTCGCTAACTACGATCAAAAGTTAAAAACAAAATTGCTTAAGACTGTACCCAATATTGAAACTTGACAGGCTATAGAAAAGCCAATAATTAAATATTAAAATGCTTATGACTTAGTTATATTAAAACATAAGCATACAGGTTAAAGTATGATTATGTTGCTTATTTTGAACGAATGTTTGATACGTTAAACTGTAAAGCAATAGAGGCTAAGTCTAAAGGGCATATTTAAGCAATTATAGAGGACTTGGAGTTCACTTTTAAGATATTTAATCTTCATATAAACGTATGTACTGATGTATACTACGAATGCTACGTATACTGTTCTAGGATTTGTATTGAGAAGCAAAGTTTCAGTGTTTTTTATAATTAATTTATTTTCCATAGTTTCGCTAGATTGTGAATAATTATTTTTCTCATCAATAGCGAGTTGCTGTAAGTCTTAAATTGCTAAGGTAGAAGCGGATGTTGTTGCCTTAGTAACACTACGGAGATTATAACCACAAACTTTCTTTGTTTGCTCATTGCTCCATAGAATATTTTGAAAGTTTTAATGATCTCTGTTCACACCAGTTTTACTTTTTTCTTTTAATACTCCATGATGCGAAATAGCCTGAGAATATTCACCTAAATGTTTCATATGCTGTAAACCTCATAATATTTCATAAACTTTTTGTATTCTAATGCAAATATAGGTTTGGTTTTAAAAGAACATTCTAACTGTATTAGTCTCTTTAAAGTACTATATTCCGTGTGTTTGAACTTAGGGAACTCTTGCATTTGGTAGTAGTGCTGGAACTATTGTTGTTTAATTGTGTTTAGCTAAAATTTGTGCTAAAAGTAGTCTTCTGCGGTATCAAAGTATTATCTGCTTCTGTCAGTGTTTATTTCATACCAGCATTTTTTTGTTATATTTGTAACTGAAAATTTCTTATCAGATGAAGAAGTAAAATGCTGATAATCGTTGCAAATTTGACATCTGGCGTTTAGTTTACATGATTGTTGAAGTGATGTTAGTGAAGTTCCGACATATTTGTTTTTGTGATTATATTTTTTCTTTTCAGATGAAGATAAGGAGAAAAAACGAGAGCACTTTTAAGGCGGATACCCTTTGAACAGTACGGAGAGTTGTCATCTGGTTTTACATTTGCAGAGTGCACACGAACTGATCTAGGTGGTCAATTTTTATGATCCTTGGCAGGAATTTTATTTTTAATAGTATTAGTATGAGAAACTGTGTCTTCTTCTACAGATTCTAGTGTTCTAAATGTAGTTTTTAGAGAAGCAAGCATTGTTGTCTTAGTAGTGTGGTTGTACTGATCGTTTTAGTGACATGCTACCTAAATGAACTATTTTTAGAAAACAAGTGGCAAATCAGGAGCTTAGCAAGTAAAGAAGAGGTATCCCTGACCTTGTAATTCGACACGTAACAGGAATTGAACGCTACTTTTGTACCCTCTTCAGAGAGCTTGACGGTACTCATCAGTCATCATGTCGGTCAAACATAAACGTTTTATAGAGCTCCGTATCATTAAGGTTTAATTGTGCTTAAACCCACTTTTTCCAGTTTTAACTTGTAGCAAATATTTCATATTAAATATCACTCTTTAAAATAATTGATTTTTAAAATATTGCTACAAAAACGCCTTGCGTTCCTGCATACAAAATTATGTTTAAAATATTTAGGTACATGAATATTCATTTTATATATTTTTTTAATGGTAGGAAAGAACATGAATCAAGAGTGCATTAAATTTTATAAAGTGAGTATAATGAGCATATTTTACTCCTAAAAAAATACACTTGAATAAATATCATTCACAATAATTTGTCAAGAATAAAACAAATTAGAAGAAAAGAAGTATTAGTAGGAATTAAAAAAAAACGTAATCTTCAGTTTGAAATTAAGTCAACCAGTTTTAAACATTAGCTAGAAGGCAGTCTAATAAGGCATAAGAAAGGGCTTAAACATTTTTTTTAATGTTTTAATTTTTATGAAATGAGGAGTTGACTGTGGGCATATAAACGCAAGGCACAGCGCATGTACACACCTGCTTAACTCATAACAATGTTGTGAGTAACAGTCCACCCTAAATACGAGCGTAAGACGTTATTTAACTGTCAAAAATTCTCATGCCTATACAAAATGTATGAGACCAACCCAAATAGCGCGACGCTAACGTTGGACAATTGAAAAATCCAACTTTGACTGCGCGTAAAAAGTGAAGTTGGCTGCAAAAGAAGTGTTGTTATTGTTTTTTTTTTTTTTTTTTGTGGTATATACAAAAGTATTTCCAACAGTAATGACATTACAGCTACTTTAAGGTCAATTTCGCGATTTTATCTCTCTTAATTATTTTAATTTTGTGGTTTTTAGCAAATAAGATAAGTAAACAATACTGTTCGTTTCACAACGTTGGCGCTCTTATTTAAGTTACTCATTACAGCGTAGAAACTAGACGCTAAATTACGTCGTGCCTAACGCCCGTATTTAGGACTGTAAAACAAGTAAGAATGACAAAAATTGCATTTCGTGATTAACCGAAGGTTTATACAAAAAGCAAAAACAAATGTACAAGAGAAGTAACAAAGAGAACAGTGAAGAAATACTTTATTTTGTGTGTCGGCTTCGTTTAACCAAATTAATAATTATATGAATATTCCTCGTGTTCTTATTTACAAAATTAGTTGGCTAAATAGATGATGTTTACAATGTACACAATCTAAGGCAGATAGATGCGAAGAATGCTGAAGAAAAATGTAGCGATCCAGAAAATGTTACATTTCATTCTGCTGGCGTCTAATATTTCTTGTTTTCTTTGAAAAACGCCCGCATACATTTGTAAATTAATTTTTCTTTCTAAGAAAGGTTTTCAGAAATTAAAAAATGAACTTAAGCCAAAAATAAATAAACTTTAATTAATTTTTTTATTGTGTCAAAGAGAACTGATTTAATTGCAAAAGGCTATTACATTTTTCTTAAAATTGATTTACCACTTAATTTTGTATTCTGTGTTGATAATCTTTTTCGGAAATGATAGTTATTAATTTAATGAATTGAATCATAAGCTATTGTAACGAGGCCAATTGTGGATCATATCGAAAAGTAATGATTTAAAGTTAGTAGTACAGTACAATTAGTGCAGAATTAAGTTAATGAATAAAAATTTGATTACTTTAAAAAATTGTCATTGTTGAATTAATTGATTTTTAGAATATCTCCTTGTTTAGATGAGTAAAATTCAAACTTTAGTGGGGATCACCTAAAGAATTAAAAATCAGTTTAACAATTGAATACAAACCGAGACCTTTTTTTGACACAACATAAATGTAATATGTAAAAAATTAGACTTCACCCAACAAAAGCTTCGTTAAGTAACTTTTCTAGAAAAACTAGCAAAGAGAGATTAAAACAAAAATGTTTAAAAGTAGTCTTTATAATGTAAAAAAGTAAATGAAGCAAATAAATTGTAGTGGCTTTAGGAATAATGTGTAAGGCTTAAAAACTCTACATTCTTAGTATTAAATCGTACGATTTTTAAAGTATATATTCTATAAGCAAAGTAACGTCAACCACAAGGAAAAAAGTACTCGAAGAATCAAAATAGCAAAAATATGCACACAAGATGTTTTAAATGTTTTCTTTAAATTATTAGGTAATTTTTAAAAATGTTCATGATGCTTAAGCGCATAATAAATATATATTTTAATGCACCATAGCTAATATATTTTGCAATAACGTACATAAAATATCTCAAACTTCTGTTATTTTATCAAGTTAGACATATGGTAATTCATGATATAAAAGCACTATTTCTTTAACTTGTACATTTATTTACTTAACTGACTAAAATTATCGTTTACATCTGTTTGAAAGCGAAACATTTTCGCATTTTTGTGTACAGACTTTCACATCCGCGGAACACAAAAAAATTTGAAAAAATTTTAGAGTGAATACTGTAAAATTGAATATTATTTGGAAAAAACTAACTAAACTGTTTGTAAGACTTGTCGTCGTAACATCTAAAAAAAAGTTTAGTAAATGCTTTTTTAACCAGTTAATAAAACGTTAAGTATGTATGCGTATTTATTTATAGCTTTGGATTTGTTGAACAATAGGATTTTGTACAAAAATTGTATTTACGCGGGAGAAGCAATAGTATTTATCGTTCAAATGGCATTTTATTTTGTATAAGTGTGTAAACGATTTGTTTGGCTTTGGTGGGTTGATAGGTTTGTTTGCTTGCAAGGAATTTGTTTTTCTTTGTGATGCTCACTAATCCTTGTGAGTCTAACTAATTCTACGTAATCACTTCAGTTAATCTGAAAGTGTTTTTTGAGCATTATTATTTAATGCGATTGAATTATCCTTGTAGCTATTGTTTGCTTCTTTATTAACTTTTGCTTTTGTCTTTTTATTTTTTTAAGATGTACTTATTCGCTACTGATGTTTCTCCTTGACGTATTCATCCTTGGGTTCTTTAGCAGCAGCATTAACATCTTCGTTTTATTATATGCCTTAAGAAGATTTACTTGTACTTATGCCATATTTGAACACATATACACATACGCGCACACATAGTCTCATCCTTCTAGGCTTTGTTACACATTTTTGGAAATAACCTAGCGACAAAGCGGACTACAACTAGATAACGTATACGCACATACGCAATTTGAAAGACAAATTCAATGTACTTCGGTATCTTAAATAATAAGTCTTCAACTGAGTTCTTATCAAAGTGCTTTTGTTTTCTCTCTTGTGTTTTTTTTTACTATTTTTCTAAGAAATTAATTTGTACCATAAGCATTGAATGTTGTAGATTGTTCATATATTTACTAATTTTCATTTACAATGTAAAGATTGATGGTGCTAAGTTTGGCTCCTCCCTGAAAAAATCTTTAAATTTTTCATTTTCAAGATTGTTTCAGGATGCTTTTAAGTTCGTGTATTTCTTTTGCTTATTATATAAGTGCTAAGAATATGTGCTATTTTTTTTAACAGATATACATAAAACTTCGTAACTATTTGTATAAACAACAATCAAAAAATAATGAAATGTTCGGCAAAAAGGATTGTCACTTGTTCTGCTGTATGTGCTTTCTTCCTGAAATTAGTGTTAGACATTATTTCAAGCTTTCGTGCACAGTTAAGTGGAAACTTCTGTACCTCTCAAAATTAAGTTTTTATTAGTAATTGGACTAATAAAGACATATGATGTAGCAATAAAAAGTAGTGATCACATAATTATAATGAAATATTCGTTTCTATTTGTTTTGCACAACTATTACACTGACTTAGGTTTTAAGACATAAGCAGCGGTTGATAAAATTGTATAATAATTTGCCCGACTGTCAAGTGTACAGTAAGCAATGTTGTTTATACCCACTTGTTAGAGAAATTATCTGAACTAAGTTAATGACAATAGCATCCGTCATTATATCTTTTCTTTGGGCACATTTGAAACAATGTTGGCCAAAAGAAAAATTTCTTCATACCTTAAAAGATCTAGAAAAGTATTTAATATAAATCTTCATTCGAACTTTTATATATAAATCTTCATTCAGAATTTTTAGAAGTATTTCGGTACGGTTTTATTTATTACTAGCTCCAGTAAAAAATTTTAAAAAAGATAATCGAGTGTACAAATAATCATTTTTTGCGGAAGGACCTTCCAAGTAGATTACCAACCTAATGATATTAACGATCCATGAGACTTTTATAAGCATTACTGACAATTGATAATTGCAGGATTACTATCTACACCAACCAAAGTTTTCAAAAAATATATCATGTACAGAATGACACCTTTACAGTTTTATTATACACTGCCGCTCATCTGATTAGGTTTGGCATTAAAATAATTTTGTTTACCATTTTTGTTTAAAACTAACGCATAAACTAGTAATACAATTGGTTTTATTTCAAAATTGCATGTATACCTAAAATCTTTGCAAGAAATCTAACGGGAATATTGTGCCGCTTTCTTAATACATGCTGTAAAAGAAATATTGTATTAAAACGATGCATTTTTTTAAGCTCATCAGAATAGGTTTAACAACAAAAAACATATGAAAGATTATTTTTGTAAGTTTTTTTGATAAAATAACAATTGTTTTATTAAATTAGTTTAATATTTTATAAATTAATAGTGTGAGCTTTCACCTTTATTCAGAATGACTTCGAATATTCTTTTTGGCATTGAATCATAGAGTTTTGCCAGATAATTCAGGTTGATTTCGCTCCAGGCTTCTTGAATGGCAGCAATCAAGTCATTTTTGTTTTCGAATTAACGGCCCGACTCGTAAACCTTACGTGAAAGAAATCCCCATACATTTTCAATAATATTAAGGTTGGGAGAATAGGGAGGCCATTGCAGTAAACCCACATTCTGCCCATCAATCCACTGTTTCACCAGCCTTGGAGTATGAATTGGAGCGTTATCATGTTGAAAAGTCCATGAAATGGGTCCAAAGATGTCATTGAATAATGGAAAAGCTTTTTCTAGGACTCCTTTATAATTTACTGCATTCATTTTCGTTGAAAGAAACTGCGGTTGAACTGTGCCGTAATATGAAATAGCACCCCACACCATAACACCACCTGAACAGCTATTATTTCGCTTTAAATAAAGTTCTTCCTTACGGCAATCATGGAAATAGTAATTGAAACCATCAGGACAATCCAGATTGAACTTTTTCGTCTGAAAAGACAACACGTTTCCATTCGTCCTTCCAGGTCATGTAATTTTCAGCAAACTTTAGGCGGTGTTCCTTACGTAAAGGATTAAGTGGTGGCTTTTTTTGTAGTTTCAATCTTTTTAAGTGCTTGGAATTTTGAATGACTCGCTCTACAGTCGCTAAACTACTTTTACAACCAACTTTTTCCTTTATTTTTGCCGCTGATTCCTTCGAATTGGAGGCAGATCTAACGATAGCTTGTCTTTCAGTTGCTGAAGTTGCTCTATAAGTGCCTCCTTTCATGTTTTTCCATAGGTACAGTACTTTTCGTTTATAGTCCATTCCGCTTAAAGGCCAAAAACGGATGTAAGCCAAAACAGTCCTATTCACTTGCAGGTTTTTTCGAATTTCATACAAGTTATTTGTTCTTAAGTCCACTTCGCCTATAGTCCATTGTCGTTTAAAGGTCAAATTTTCTTTGCATACATAGCTAATATTGTATAGAAAAAAACTTTTATATAGTACACCCTGTTTTTTTAATACTTTTTTAAACAAACTGGCAACCTTTTTTATTTAGATTTCTGGCAACTTTTACAAATTTCAAAAAATTTTTAAATAAACTTTTATTTTGAATAAAAAAAAGTGGTTTTATTGAAGAAATTGCATACTTTGTATATAGTCCAAAATGTGTATTATATCTGGATTCAGTTATAGTCCAAAAAGTGGCTCAAAAA
This sequence comes from Cistogaster globosa, assembly GCA_937654795.1. Classification (NCBI taxonomy): domain Eukaryota; kingdom Metazoa; phylum Arthropoda; class Insecta; order Diptera; family Tachinidae; genus Cistogaster; species Cistogaster globosa. Next base: position 46,729,739 of record OW569404.1, on the reverse strand, counting down.
AAATTTGGTTATAGTCCTAATTCGCTTATGGTCCACAAAAATTGTGCAACTGTAGTTGTGGACTATAAGCGAAAACTACTGTATTTTCATTTCGTAAGAAATTACTCACACAATTTTGGCTTTTGTTAATTTTTTTTTTTTTCAATTTCATTGTGAGAAAAACCTCCTTCGGCGTAGATTTTAACTTTGACCCTTTCGGCTTCAGATAAAGGTTTTCCACGACCCATTTAAATTACAAATTGTTGTAACAGTTTAGAAATTAAAAAAAGGTTATTCAAAACAACGCACTCGCGGTCAAACGTTTGTGTAAACTAATACAATTAGTCGTAAACCTATTCTGATGAGCTTAAAAAAATGCATCGTTTTAATACAATATTTCTTTTACAGCATGTATTACGATAACAATATTCCCGTTAGATTTCTTGCATAGATTTTAGGTATACATGCAATTTTGAAATAAAACCAATTGTATTACTAGTTTATGCGTTAGTTTTAGACAGAGATGGTAAACAAAATTATTTAAATGCCAAACCTAATCAGATGAGCGGCAGTGTATTCATTAAATAGACGTACGTACAATTGATTTCAATTTTCCGGGAATTATGACTTTGCAGATTTTTATCACAAGAATTTTTTTTAGCCACGCAACATTATATCATTGAAAATACTGGCCATTTCAAAAAACAGGTTTTTGGCTGAAACAAAAAATGAATTACCTTAAAAATCGGCACTGGTATTTGTTAAAACAGTTTACTTGTTCATAAAAATTATAATTTACAAATAATTTGGTTTATTTTAAATTAACATTTTTACTTGATAAAAAAGCAAAAACTCTACACAAAATAAAGTGCAATGTAGCCATGATTAAAAGTATATATAGTACTGTTTTTATAGAAATATGTATAAGCGAAATTTTTATTTAAAATTATGTTCTTGATGATTGTGCGTTGTTTGCATAATTTAATTATATATTTAAAAAGTAAAAATAATTCAACAAGTATCTTATTTTAATGCCCTCTCATATTAACTATTTAACGTACGCTACATGTTCCTGTCTTATGAAAATGGTTTAAACAACCAACGCCATAACAGCCAAGCTTTTAGGACAGCGTTAGGTTCCGGTTCCGGTTCCGCTAGAAGCTGAAAACCAGAAAAAAACTAAGAGCCGAATGCTTTCAACATATTTTTAAAATCATCCGTATATAATGGGTTTTTCCAAAGGTTTAAAGTGAAAATATGAATTTTGCATTGGTTTTAATCCCTCATGTACCCGAGATGCACTCTGAGCCGTCTTTCTGCTCTATAAAGTCCGAATTTACAACTGAAACCCGACTATAAATATATATATATATATATATATATATATATATATATATATGGACTATATATTTAAGACATATGGACTATATATTTAAGATATCAATATGGGAATCATTTAAAAGCTTTTTTTATGCTAAAATTTTTAAAAATTGCTTAACCCATTAAGAGCCAGCGACATTTTATTGTAAATTTTTTTTCTTCTTTTTTTTCTTCTTTGTTATTTGGCATAGTCAAATATAGCAGTCATACTTGTTTTTATTTATCGTTTATTATTCAAAAGCCATGTTACGTTTGTTTTGACAATTTAAATTATATAATAAACTTAAACAAAATCTAAGTTCAGTTACAAAATCTAACTTCAGTGTCAATAATGATGTATTTTTTAAATTTCAACCAATTTACCCGTGTTGTAAGATACAAACCTCTAGTAGCGATATCTTGCGGACAGAAAATGGTGATTATAGTCGGTTGGCCAATAAGTTGGCTGTCCACTCGAAAAAACGTTTAGTCCCATTTTCGAAATGGAATTATACAAGTTGCGACCTTTGGGACTTATTAGTCTTGAGCCCAAAAAGATGTGTTGCGCGTTGTAGACTCCGGCTGCAATGAATCGGGGGCCAAGTGATTTATAAAACGAATCATAGACAACGCTGTTTTTGTGTAAAATACTACTTTGTATGCAACCATGATATTTTATTATTAATAGCTTTCAATTTAATTAATATTAAGTGCTTTTTTTCCTTTTTTTTTCAATTTTAAAAAAATTTTAATGCAAAAGAATAATATAATACTAATATAAAAACGAAGAGCTGTTTCTGAAATTAACTCAAGCGTCAAATAACCCACTATAAGCAATCTAAATTTCGTTCGTAATTTCAATTTGAACTTGCATAATTTCGTGGCAGCCTGAACGGGCTATAATGAGGCTTTGGAAAAGTTATTCATGATTTTTTCGCTGTTTCCAAAAGTTTTTAAAAAAATATGGATTTTTTTTACTATTTTTCTGTAAGAGTTTCCATTTTTCAACTCTTCAATAACAAATCTTTCAACTTCGTTGCTTATCTTCCTCATTTGCACTATACTACAAAAAATTGTAAAAGGGTGTCATTTGAAAATTTAAGATTTAAAACGTTTTTTCATACTTCGTAGATGCAATACACTTTAAACTTTATTTTTCTTGAATATTTTAAACAAGTTTAACAAAACTTTTATTAAACGCGACAAAATTGTGTAAATTGCCTTAAAACAAAACCATCCCGTCACAATAAAGAACCGTAATATTTTCTGCAAATTTTTAGGTTTACCATACTTAACTAATCTTCAGCATTATATTTTTGTAAATGTAGTTGCCATATCGCGAATAGATAAATCAAAAACTAAAATAAAAAAAATGTTAACTTTATTTACACATATTTGTCTCGTACTGTATATTGATTTATAAAAAAAGATTTTTTTAAACTAATTTCAAATGTAAATATTTATAATTAAAATTATGTTTTTTGAATAAGGCCTTTCAAAAACTTCTTATTATTATTGGTTTTTATTTTTTTAAAGAAATACTTAAAAAGGTTTAGGTATTTTGAAACGAAAAGATGAAAAATTTAAGAAAATAATTTATTTCACAATGTTCATTAATTTGAAGTTATCATCTGCGATAATATATTTATACTATTTAATTAATTATTTGTAAGTAAGTGTTATTATGTAAGTTATGTTTTGTGGATCTCTGCTTAGAGTTGTGATTAAGAAACAAACTCTGCTGAAGCTGAGGCCTCCGGAAAACATAACGCAAATTCTACCACTTTTAAAAACGAACAGTACGAATTTTTTTTCGCTTCATTCGATTTGTCAAGTTTAGTTTGGAAGCGTTTTAAATTTTTCCATTAAAAATTATATCATATCTTCAGTATAAAATAGAATTAATATTTTTTATATATTTTTAATTTTGTTAACTATAGAATTCTGTTCTATTTCTATAGTTGTACTTTTATATGTTCAACTTTAAATGTCATTTTAATAATTCATCACATTTGTTTATTAGCACAAAAAAAACCATATAGATATATATATATATATATATATATATATATATATATATATATAAATTGCTTAACCCATTAAGAGCCAGCGACATTTTATTGTAAATTTTTTTTCTTCTTTTTTTAATTCTTTGTTATTTGGCATAGTCAAATATAGCAGTCATACTTGTTTTTATTTATCGTTTATTATTCAAAAGCCATGTTACGTTTGTTTTGACAATTTAAATTATATAATAAACTTAAACAAAATCTAAGTTCAGTTGCAAAATCTAAGTTCAGTGTCAATACATTTTAAGTGTTAAAAAATGAAAGAATGATAATGATAATGGCATTGGCTTTGTTTTGAAAATATTTCATGTCGGTTAGGTGAGTTGCAAATTACAAGAGAAGAGTTTTAATTTTTACGTCATATATATATATATATATATATATATATATATATATATATATATATATATATATATATATACATCTTTTACACAGATGTTGAAAAATAAAATGAGTTTATTTAAAATGTAAGTGAGAAGTTTCCTGAAGAGCTACGTAAGCAGTAGCGAAATGGCCATCGAAACGTGCTTTCACCTTCAATAGTCAATATCGGTGATTTTAATAATTCGGTCGGGATAATCAGCACGATTTTTAAAGTTTAAAGTTAAATTAAAAAACATTCCCGTGATTTAAAAAGTTTTAATTATTAAATTGCAAGTGCCCGTGTAAAAAACTAAAATAAATTATCATAGTGTTTTATGATATTTTATTGTTGTTTTCATTTTATTTTTCAACATCTTTTAACTGTGTAAAAGAGCCGAAAAGAAGTCAGCCGTATACAGTGGATAAAGAAAAATAAAATCAATGTTGATTATTGTTGTTTTTGCTTAAACTTTGATTTTTGTCTTTACTTTATTGTTTGGACAAAAATCTTTAGTTTATTTAAAATGTAAGTGAGAAGTTTCCTGAAGAGCTAAGTAAGCGGTAGCGAAATGGCCATCGAAACGTGCTTTCACCTTCAATAGTCAATATCGGTGATTTTAATAATTCGGTCGGGATAATCAGCACGATTTTTAAAGTTTAAAGTTAAATTAAAAAACATTCCCGTGATTTAAAAAGTTTTAAAAATTAAATTTGTTTTTGCTGTATTTTAGCAGCTCAGAATATCAGTAAGTATTAATTAATAAGACTAATAATGTAGTTATTTAAAATTTCTGATAAACGAGTTGTCTTAAATTAACAATACAAATTTAATTTTTTACAAGTTTTAAGACACATCGTTGTTTGTTTGTTAAGGTTAAGACTAACAAAATAGAAATAGATTTTAAGATCCTTGCAAGATCCGGAAGTTTCAAATTCATCTAATCTTCGGGAACCAAAAAAAAAAACGTTTCCTTGTGTTATTTCTATGACAAACTTCTTGAGTTCCCTTTAATAATGATTGACCGTTCATAAATCTCTCACCTTAAAGTTTGTCGCAAACTGTTACGTCGATAATTAAAGGCAATATTTTTCCAAGTATTTCAACGAGGTGAAATTTATCTCTGGTGCGTCAATACAAAACGATACAAAATTATAACTATGTATATTGGGTTTGAAGAATATACATTTCTGGTTACCAAGGCTCATTTTAAAAAATTTCTTATTACTTTTCCTTAAGAGCAATTAAGAACATTAATTTAAATACTTAAGGCATAATTATATTTAAAAAGTCCAATAATCAAATTGGAAAAGGAATTCTCATACAAAATACAGTTCCGTGTACAAATATCGAATTATTACATTCAATGCTATTGCGTTTGTATATTTCTTTAACAAAAGCTTTCGTCAAAAAAATGTCACACTTTTAATATTTACTTGTTATGGGCAAACATCAGATTTTTTTATTTGTACATTTGTACACACTATAATAATTTAAATTGAAGATATTAAAAACAAATTACAATATGGCAGTTAATACCAACGATTGTTCATGTTATACTACCAAGTGAGTAGAAATATAATTCGTCATATAAAGTCTTTTAACATTTTGAGAAATTTTAATTTTTTAAATAGAAGTTCCGAAAAATAGACAACATGTATGCAAGATTAGTACATAAATATAAACAAATACAACACAAAGAAACATACACATATTTTTTTAATTTTAATTGGTATAATATACTAATTTTTGGAAATTTCAGTATAAATGTTTATATAATACATTTTTGTTTTTTTTTTTTGTTTTTTTCGCATTCGCTACTGTGATCTTTAAAATACTGCATTGCGCTTTCTAAGATACATCTAGTTTTCAATATTTTTTTTGGTAAACAACATTAGCTGATAGGATACTCTTAAATTTTTATTTTGTGTAAATTACAGTGTTATTTGGTGAAGTCTGTAAAATAATACTGTCATGTAAACTGGCAAGAGTATGGCCACTCAAAAACTTATTGCAAATTACCTCCACTTTGTATTGTTTGCGGGGACTTGCATGGCACGTCCGAGTGCGATAAGCCCAAGGGTGACACAACAGTTAAGCTCTGCAGTAACTGCGGTGGTAACCACACTGCCATTTATAGAGGTTGCCCCGGTTTTTGTGGCTGTAAAACGCTCCTTTAACCTTAGAGCTGTTACAGTTCCCGCCCAATGTACAAATATGCCAAGTGCAAATTATCCCCCTTTGCCTCAGGCTTTTACAACACAATTTTCAGATGCAAACGCACTTAAGTCTAACCACCAACAATCAACGCGAAAGGAACCGACCAATAATGCATCTGCCCACAATTTTACTCGTCTTGAGGGCATGATAGAAAATCTGGTAAAATCTATGAACCATTTTATGATGACCATGACTAGCATGATGCAAGAACAAAAATGTAGTCTACATTACTGCAGGCCATTCTTAATAGGCCATGAATTGTCTTAAAATCTGTTTTTAGAACGCAAACGGCTTACGCCAACTAAAGATGAACTCGAATGTTTTCTCAATAATAAGAAAATTGACATAATGTTGATATTTGGATATTGCTTTTATGATACCAAGGAACCACGAAATAGATCATGTGGTGGCTCGGCTATATTGATAAAATTACGAATTAAACACGCCTTGTTATGTGGTCTTTCTGAAGATTACATACAAGCAACAAACATCTACGTAGAGAATTTTTGTTCAGGGTCTAGCAATATCTTTAGTATATTGCCCTCGAAGGTTCCCTATAACTGAAACTCAATATGATTCGTTTTATAAATCACTTGGCCTCCGATTCATTGCAGCCGGAGTCTACAACGCGCAACACATCTTTTTGGGCTCAAGACTAATAAGTCCCAAAGGTCGCAACTTGTATAATTCCATTTCGAAAATGGGACTAAACGTTTTTTCGAGTTGACAGCCAACTTATTGGCCAACCGACTATAATCACCATTTTCTGTCCGCAAGATATCGCTACTAGAGGTTTGTATCTTACAACACGGGTAAATTGGTTGAAATTTAAAAAATACATCAGCACCCATTATACGGAAAGTCTACCGCTAAAAACTCCAGAAGATATAGATGCTTGTCTTAACGAAGAGTTAAAAAAAGCTACTGAGAATGCTTCTTCCACCTTTCGTCAGATCAGATAAAATAGAGTATTCTCTGCAGACGTTGAACGTTTCTTGTCTGAAAAAAATGAACTCGTTGAGAATGGCAACAGCAAAGATCCCCCAGCTTAAAGCCAGGCTAAAAGAATGCACCAAACTGCTCAGGAACTTATTACAGTCACAAAAAATTTCCTCCATTCAAAAATATGTAGAAAATCTTGACGCGACATTAGAAAGCCCGTAATCACCAAACCCCCAATGCGCAATTTAAGCGGACAGTGGGCAAAAAATGACAAGGAGAAAGGTGGTCTCTTCGTTAGTTATCTAAAAAATGTTTTTACTCCAACCACATTTGTAGAGAACTACCGTCTGTTGTGGTAAGACTTCCAATAGAAATACGTTTTCATTTTGTATGAGTTGTGCAGGCAATCAATAACCTTAACGCAAATAAAGCTAATGATTTTGTTAAAATCAGTAATAAAATGCTCTTAGAGTTACCACGAATAGGTAAGAGAATAATTATTTTCCTTTTTAATGCTATCCAACGCGTCGAATATTGCCGGTCATTATGGAAAGTCGCATTGGTAAAGATGATACCTAAATCAGGAAAAGATCCCTCCAATGTTGAGTCGTTTAGGCCTATAAGTCTTTTACCTATAAGGCCTATAAGTCTCAGTACCACTGAACAAACTCACTTGCACCAGCCTGCAAGTTATAAGAAAAACTTTTGAGTATAAGGAATATTGCTCCTCACTCTTTATCGATGTTTCCCAATCATTTGACAAAGTTTGGCATGAAGGCGTTTTAACTAAGCTGAAGTTAATCATGCCAGTAAACATTTATAACTTACTTCAAAGTTAAATTACCGGCCGCCAATTTATTATAAAAGAACGAGATTATACTAGCTGCCCACAAACAATTCAAGCGGGTGTACCACAATGCAGTATCCTGGGAACACTTTTATATTTAATATACATAGCGGACATGCCAACATCAAGAGAAATGCACACTTCAAGATTCGCAGATGACACTACTTATCTCAGCACAAATGAAAACCCAGTTGCAGCCTCAAATCAATTGTAGTAACACATAACACACGTAGAGAAATGGCCTAAGAAATGGGGAATAAGAATAAACGAACAAAAATGCTCCCACATTACGTTTACCTTACGCAGGAGGAGCAGCCCTCCTATTCGTATTAATAATCCAAATTACCTCAACGAACGCATGTTAAATATCTTGGTTTTCATTTGGATCGGCGTCTGACCTGGAAACATCACATAGATGCAAAATTAACACAAATCAAACTCAAAACGGCTCAAATTCATTGGATTATTGTTAAAAACTCCGTTCTTAAATTAGACTGTAAACTTCTGCTGTACAAAACAATTTTGAAGCCCATATGGTGCTACGGAATTCAATTGTGGGGCACTGCCTCCGCATCGAATATTGATAAAATTCAGCGTCGTCAAAGTAAAATTCTACGTATGATTACCGCCGCCCACTGGTACATTAAAAATAGCAACATACACAAGGACCTTGATGTTCCTCTGGTCAAAGATGAAATAAAAAAACACGTGACGATTTATTTAAAGAAACTTTAAGTTCATTCCAACCCACTTGCCCGGAATATACTACAACAACGCGGGCACGTCCGATTGAAAAGGAGGGACACTACCGCCCTCATATTAAATAATACTATGTAGAATTTGATAACTAGATTTTTTGTCTGGCATTGGCTGGACTTTTACTATTTTTATTGTTAGATTAGGATTTGAATACTTATTGTTAGTTCATTTATTGAATGAAGATACAATAAATAAAAGGAATTTGAAGAAAAAATGTAATTGTTGTAGCACCAAAAGTTTTAATCTAGATATATATATATATATATATATATATATATATATATATATATAGAGAGAGAGAGAGAGAGAGAGAGAGATAAAATTCATTTATTAATTTTCTGCTTGCTTTTTAATAACTCCATATGAAATATTAATCATTAGCAAATGGCTTCAGAGCAAAGCCGGCTCTTACAGCTAGTTTCATCAAACCTACACGAACTTCAAATATACATATGTTTAAACCAGCGCACAGTGGCACATTTGGCGAGAGGGCGGTCAAAACTCCATAACTTTTGATTGGATCGGAATTTTGATATGCGGATTTTTCTGTTTGGTAGGTGGGATTTTAACCCTTTTTTTTTTTTTTTTTTGATAAAAAGCATTAAAGTCAACCGACAAAAAAAAAGTTACGAATGGCTTAATATTCATTACCATTATTCATTGAAGTTGAGTGTAAAAAACAAGTGTTAAAACATTAAAAAACAGGAAACAACAAATTATAGCCCCGGAAATATTTTTAAGCTTAAAAACAAGAGGTAAAGGTGGGTGTTTTTTAAACATTCTTTTGAAATAATAATTTTAAAAAGTTAAAACTTTCTTAATAGCGAAAAATTTTAATGAAAAAATCTTATTTTAGTTACAGTTATATTATTTTAAATATTTCTATAACAATTTATAAAATAAATATTAATTAATTTACATAAATACGTATACTTACAAATCAAAGAGCCACTATTTATTAAGTAATTTTAGTAAAAATTTCTTCTAAATAGCATTGATTTTCTCCTTCTTATAGTTGCTTATCCTCTCTCGTAATTCGACTGGAGTCGTTTTCCATTTTGTCAAATGTTGGACACAACAAAATGGTGATAAGAACTTCATTAGTACAACATCTAAACATTTTTCTTCTGCTATGTTCGCGGAAGAATCTGTAGTCATTGTTTCTTTTTTCTTGCGCTTTTACTATTGGTAGCAAATAATGTTGAATCATTTGTTCCCCAATATACATAATTTTATGAACCATTAAAGACATATGTATATATCCAAGGGTATTTTTTAATGTAAAGTGCAGCTGTTTTATTGGCGTAATCACCAAATAATTTTGCGTTTTGCTGCATGCTGTCTTGTAATATGATTCTAAATCGTCTTATTAACTCATAATCTACGCCTGTGATAGATGCTGCAGTTTTTGAATTGAAAAAATATTCTTGCGGAATTTTCATCATTCGAATTTCCTTCTCCTTATTTAGGTTGGTCGATTATAAGGCCTAGCTGAAGATATCTTTTTGAATTTATTCTTTTTTCTTTCGTTTTTCTGCAAAAATAAACGGGTACTAAGAATAATCAGGTACAGATCATCCAATGCAGTGTTTGCGCATATCTTTTGTGTACAAACATGTGTTATTCAATTAAGCAAGGAATTAGTTTACATTTCCTTACCTATGTGATAAAACTTAAGCTCTAGACAGAGGGTTGTCAGATCAAACAATATTGTCAGAAAAATATACAGAAAACGGCTAACAATCGTGTAAACATTGACAACATTGTCAGAAAAACCATTGTCAGATAATTGCCAGACTTCTACCTGACAATAATATTGTCAGATATCCTACAATTGTGTGAACACTTTTATTTGCATTGTCAGTTCAAAATATATTGTAATGTGTTGGAAATTTTAAACATCTGACAACGAAAGCATTGTCAGATAAAATTAAATAAAAATATTGAAAAAACTACTTTAAAAAAATAAAATTTAAATTAAAAAAAAAATATTTTGATGGCTGCTTACAATCTCTTTGTAAATGGCATACAGTGCTTCCGAAACATAGATCTTCTGAGCCGTTATAAAGAAACATTTTAAGATTGGACAGAATGTCGATAATATGACCATTATAATAACTATTATAAATAATTAAAATTATAACTTAAAGGGTGACCCAATAGGTTATTTAATTATATATATATATATATATATATGATGGTTGTAAAGATACGATTGATATTTATTAACAACCTATATTGCTAAGTCCGCTGTAAGAGCTAGTATACAATTTGAATTTAGAAATTAAAGGGTGTGCTCATGACTGATGTAGTTTGACATATATAGCCCTATATTTTAAACCGTTATATACAAACATGAAGATTAGACAAAATATTTACAAATTTGTATGGTATATCAGGAAATATAAATAGTTAAAACTAAAACATAGATGATGATCGTGGCTATACTTTTGAACCTTTGTATACGTTTTGATTAATATCCATTTGTTTTGATAAAGATTTATTGTATAAATTTGTAAATTTTATAATAATTTAGATTAAAAAAATTTTTTTAAAAATTGTCTCTTGAATTGTTTTAATTCTGACAATAGAGCTGTAAATTTTTGCCACACCGCAATTCTTACTACCGTGTGTACAAACAATTTTTTGACTGACAATGTTGTCAGATAATGTTATTGCCAGATAATTGTCTTACAATGGAATTGCCAGTTTTCTGACAAATGCCTTGCAATCGTGTCAACTGACAATCTGCATTGTGGTGACAATTTTTTGCATTGTTATTGTCAGCACATTGTAAGGTCTGACAATATTGTAAGATGTGACAACCGTCTGTACAGAGCCTTACATTGGAGAGAATACCATATTAAACATGTATTTTATTAAAGACTTCTTTTTTAATTATATAATTATTCTGGATTCATAATTCTTTATGATCTTATTGTTTTATGATATATTTGCCATTACCAACTCTAACGGATAACCAAAATTTCACTGAATATTTAGATTTTGCAAATGTGATAGGTAAAATATAGTACATTTGTATATACTATACAAATCTTTCAAGGAGATTTGAAAGAAATTTGGCTTTACCTCTGTTAAAATAATTCAAAAATAACTCTGTAGAAAAAAAAAAAAAATTTTTTAAATTTCGTATGTATTCATATTTCTTGTACGAAATACCTGACCTTTGGTCAGAAAACTTGGTCTGGTGCACAAGGTCGCAACCTGGCGCTCATATAATGGGGTATAGGTGTGGAGGGGAGGTTTTGGGCTATAACACAGAGAAATATATTCTTGACGTGGTTTGACGGGAGTGAGTTATGCTCTTTTAAGTACAAGATGTTTGAAGAATTTTGACTTTTTTTAAAACAAAAAATTCAACAACTTCTAAAAAACGTAACGACTTTATTTTGATAGCTCTGATAACCAACAAACTTCATAATTTAAGAAAATTTATGTTGATTTGATATCTTTTAAAACAAAAAAGTTATAGTATTTTAAAAATTAGAATTTACTAAAAAAAAATCATTTTAACAAAATATTCGGAAAGTCAATTTTGGATCACCCTGCTCAGTGTGTTATAGTTGAAACAGAGTTCTAAATTTTTGCCTCTCGAGGTTTACTGGCGCTTACTTTCAAATGATTAAGAAAGCACGGTAACCACAAAAAAAAAAAAGATTTTTGGCCGCCTTCTCAAAATATGTGCCACTGTGCAGCAATGACAGAATAAAGATTTTACCTTTATTTAAAGATTTTTAATAAAAATAAAAATTAAGATATTTTGATTTAGTTGTTTTATTTATTTATGTATTTACAGATTTAGTTAATACATATGTGTATACGTTAAATATCTTATATATAAAGGTATATTACCTAAATATAATAATAAGCTATGGCGAAGAAGCCTTAAGCTAAATAGTTAGTAAGAAATATATAAAGCTAGTCAAAGCTAAACAGATTTAAATTCGTTAAATATAGCTATAAAGTCGTGTGTTCTTCAAGTACCGAATTATTGTTTTGATTGGAATAGGATGAGGAAGATAATAGAGTAAGAGGATCAATTTCCGCAAATGTTTGTCTCCTTTCTTGGTCATAATTAGTTCATTCTACTAGAAGGTGTGTTATGTTAAGTATAGATATATTATTACAGCTACATATTGGAGGGCTTTCCCCTGACAAAAGGTAGTTAGTTTTGTGTGCCCTAGTCTAAGTCTCAAAAATTTAAGTAAATCCATGCGATTTATTTTATTTATATTAGAGGGCCATGAAAGGATATTGTTTTTGTTTAAGTTGACAGTTTTGTACCAATTGCTGGTAATGTCCCAAATGTTTGCATTCATATCGTATGTGTGTCGATTGATGTTTTAGAAATTTAAATTAGATATCTTAATCAGAGGTGATTTATATGCGAGTTTTGCGGTAGAGTTCAAAGAGTGGCCTGGTACCAAAATTTAAATCACCTTTGGAAATTTTTGCATTACTGTGTCTCTGATTGCTGTTGTAAAAAACGCTGTTATTTACGTTCTTAATTGCACAAATTGCTGAAAGGGAGATCTGAACATATAGCAAAATGACCTGTCCCTTGGCAGTATTTTAACGCGGTGTGGATTGCTATTATTTCAGCGGAAAATATAGAGCCAAATTCGGGTAATAAGAATGAGCTGACGACTTTATCTGTTGAGGAAATAGCAAATGATACCATCCCGTTACATTTGAAGCCGTCTGTATATATAAATGTTCCTTCATGATACTTTTCCATGATTTCCTTAAAAAGTAGATGCTATTAGTGGACGTTATTGTCTTTAGTGATTTTGTATTGACGTCAAATTCTTGGGCACTATTTAGTGCATTAACAGGGGAAGATTGTGTGTTTCTGATCCTTTTGGCTTTCGAACTACTTTTTATTATTTTGTCTGACCGTACATGACGCACTTAACAGATTTTTTCTTTTTAACTTTGTATAGAAGGTCAAGATTTAATCTGTTTGACTCGAAATAAATGTTATTCACTGAAGTTGTTTTCAGCGCACCAAGAGCCGAGCGGATTGCAGCATTTAATATGATTTTAACCTTTTTTTAAGGACAATTTTGATGAATTTTCCGTAAAGAAATAAGCCGTACCTTACTTTGGAAATGATTAAGAATTTAACTACATTAAGCAGGGTAATCGTATTGGTGTTAAATTTGGAATATGCAAGACATTTAATTATTTTTAATCGGTTTGATAAGGAGTTTATTAAGGATTCCATGTTAAGATTCTATTTTAATATTTTCGCAAAGGTTACACCAAGGATCCGTAACTTGTTTGTTTGAGAAAGTTGTATGCTGTCTACCATCAATGTGCAAGTGCAATTATGCTTCTTACAAATATGAATGTACTTACATTTCGTCTTTGACAATGCTGCACGTGACTCTTCACACCATTGTAATATATCATTTATTATGTTATTAATATTTATGACTGGATTTTTTTTTTTTTTAATATGAAAGTCATCAGCATAGATACAAAATTTTATATTTTTGTGTTATGATAAAATATTGCATAGCCTGTTATATGCTGCTAGAAATATAATAACAGATAGGGGTGACCCTAGTAGGTATACCATTATATAGTTTAAGAAAGTCGGAATAGCTGCTTCTTGGTTTAACTAGAAATTTCCTGTTTTCCATAAAACTAATAATAAAATTTGTAATATTTGGCCCCAAGTTCCAAGCAGTTAGTTGATCTATTACTGTGTGGATTCCTATTTTATCGTATGCTTTTTCAAAACCAAGAGAGATTATGGTAAGATGGCTTTTACTTCCTAAACTGCTAAATGTTCTTTTTTTTATTATTATTCCATTTATTTAGCATTTATGCTATTTAAAACCATACGTTTAGAAATAATATAGAATTCTATAATTTAAAAATAACTTTTTACATATTCTATTATAGATTTTTTAAATACATAAAAGTTGGTTTCATTTTTTAATTCAGAAGGAAGTTGATTAAATAAGCTAAGACCTTTGTGAAATAAGGAATTTTGATTGAAATTTGTTCTACAAAAATTTATTCTAAAATGTCCAGCATTACGGAAATTGTAAGGTTGAACGTCAGCAACATATACCAAATGTTTTTCCATATAGCTTGGCAGCATACCGAATTTTATTTTATATATGTATATTATAACATTCATCACCAATCTTTGATTTACTGAGAGCCATTGTAGTTTGTGTAGCATACCTCGTACATGTGTTAATCTATTACACCGCAATATACACCTCATACCTCTATTCTGCAACTTTTGCAGAACAGTATAGCTGTTGTATAGCTGTTTTGATAAAAAAATTTTTACGAATTCTATTTAGGAAGGCAATTTTTTTAGACAGTTTTTTGCAAATATAATTAAAGTGAAGATTTAATTTCAATTTGTTGGCCAGAACGACGCCGAGGTATTTCATTTCATTAACTTGTTTTATATGTGCTTCCTCAATATATACCCTCTCTTCAGTATAAACATTTATGACAATTGATTTTGTTTTGTTTGTATTAATTTTTAACTTATTAATTTTTAGATATATTTCCACATTTTTTAGTTCTCTATTGAGGATACGCACACACTCTTATGCTTTCTTGCCACTTATATAAATTAGTGTATCGTCTGCAAACATACACACTTTTGCCCTATTTAATACTTTTTGGAGGTCATTTATATATATAAGAAATAGTAAAGTTCCTAGCACTGCTCCTTGAGGTACTCCTATGTTGATGTTTTCGCTGGCTGATAAAAATTCCCCACATTTTTTTTGCAGTGATCTGTTTTCTAGGTAGGTAGTAAACCATTTCAACTCGTTTCCTTTTACACCATATTTTTCTTACTTTTGCAATAATATCTTTCTGTCTATTGTTTCGAAAGCTCTCTTTAAGTCCAGGAAAACTGCTACAACGCTATTTTTGTTTTCTACTTCTGCTTTTCATTGAGTTACTACCAAATTGAGTAGAGATTCACAACTATGTGTTTGTCTAGATCTAGATTGGGTTTTACTCAGCAAATTTTTTTCTTCAAAATATTTATTTAGTTAAGCATGTACCACCTTTTCTAAGATTTGACTTATTATCAATAACATGTTAACTGGTCTAATTTCCTGCGGATCTTTTGTATTTTTTACTTTTTGGATTGGAACTATACATGACTCTTTTAGAAAATCTGGAAAAGTTCCAGTCTCTAGAGATGATGTTATCATACTGTGCAGATAATTACCAATAATATCATAATTATCTATTAACATTTTTACTGTCATGAAATTCTGATCTTTTTTGTTGTTCATAGTTTTCATCAATTTTTTGAGCATGATTCTGTCTAGAATAATAAATTTAAACCTGCATTCGGTATTTTCCACTATTATGTTCTCGTATTGTGTAAATATTATCTCATTAATTATTTTTTGGACACTGGATATAAAGAATAAATTTAATTCAGTTGCTATTTCTTGTTCACTTTTTTTATTTTTCCGTTTATTTTTATTTCCTGTATGCTAGGATTATCTTTTTTTAATACCAGAGATTTTATAGTTTTCCACATGGTTCTTTGATCTAAGCAACTGTTTATTTTGTTTTCAATAAAATTTCGTTTTGCAATTAATAATTCCATTCGGTATGTATTCCTGAACCTTTTATAGTTGTTCCAGTGAATAACATTGTTGCTCCATACAGCTGTATGATACAATTGTAATTTTACTTCTTTCATATATTTTAGGTTACTATTAAACCACTGGATTGTAGAAGCGTTTCTTACGCTTTTTGTAGCTAACATAGGGCGTAGGGCTGCTTTAATACTACCTACTAGTCCGTTAGCATAATCATTTATACTCTGATTTGCTGAAATGTTGTTCAATTCACCAACTAGCAGATTATTGCGAAAGCAGTTGTTATTAAAATATAATGATTTTCTCATTTTATTTTCAGTATATTCATTCTCATTTTTTATACGAATTTTAATTACAAAGGATTCGTGATCACTTATTTTCATTTCATAATCTGTAGATACTAAGACGTTTTGAATATTTGTTACTGCATAATCTATTAGAGTAGATGACGTATTTGATATTCTTGTGGGCTGTGTTACTACTTGTGAACAATAACTGTCATGAATTATTTCTTGGATTCTTGTTTTATAAGCACTACTTTCCAACCAATCAATATTAAAGTCACCTATTATAAGGTTATTTTCCTCATTATTTATTTCATCCATTTCTTCTTCGAGGAACTTTATGAAATCTCGGGTCGGGAACATTTGTCTATCAGGTGATCTATATACCCCTGTTAAATTATATCTGTGTTTATTATTCATAATTGTGATTTTCAACCACCAAATTTTTTTATCAATATAGATACTTTCTACATTTTTTATCTTTCAATTTTGTTTTATATAAAAACAAATACCTCCTGTGTGCCTTGGTACACTGTTACATTTAATCATGCTATATTTTTCCAAAATGAACTCGCTATCATCATTATCATCTGTCAAATGAGTTTCCGCAAGACATATAAAATCAAAGTTTTTCCCAAAAATCGTAGTTTCGAGTTCCTCAAAATTTGCTGTAAGCCCTCCTATATTTAACTATAATCCTTTTATATAATTTGGTTGCTAATAGGCTGTTCTAATAGCCTCTATTTTATTTTTTCGTTGAAGAAGTCTACACTCTGAGCTCCTGCAATCATGATTTACATCTATATCGCTAAGATTTAATCTTTCTTTAGCTTTGATGCAATTTATACATTTTGTGTCCTTACTTTTGCATTCTTTGTATGTGTGACTACTTTCACTACATTTTGCACATATTTGTGTGCAATTTTTACATATTTTGGAGAGATAGTTAAATCCCCAACATTTGAAACATCTTATTGCATCGCAGTTTTAATATACTACGCATCTATCCCATTCAATATTAATTCTTCCTTTTGCTAAAATACTCTCCAATCCGTTTGCATCAGTTTCTATTATCGCATTATACACCTTTGAATTTTTGTATGATTTATACACTTTAACGCATTCCAAGTGGCCGCATTCTATGTTGTTTTGCTTTCTTATTGCATATGTAATTACATTTTTTTCAAGTTCTTCGCTCATTCCGCCTATCAAAATTTTTGGCCTTCTCATCTTAGGTAATTGTATATCATATTTATCTCCCATTTTTTCTTTAATATTTTCCGATAATACATTGCAATCTTTGTCATTTTGGCATCTTATGGCAACCCCACCATCATTACGCTTTGAAATTCTTCTAACGTGCAAATTAAGAGCTGATGGTTTTATTTTCTCTTTTATTTGTTTTTCAGTGGCTGCACTGTCCTGTTTACTCTTTGGTTTTAAGATAACGGGCACTGAATTGTTGTTACTTTTCAGTTTGTTTGCGTATGATTCTTCCCATATTTGATTTTTTTGTACTTTTTTTTACAATTTCTTGTTTTGCCTCTTCCACTCGCGCCTCAACCAATTTGCTTGTTCTATTTATTTCTTCAACAAGTTGCTTTTTATTTTCTTTAACAATATTAAAACTTTTATAATTTACATTTGTGGCTTCAATAAAATGTATGCATCCATCACATATAAATTTCAAGTTTTGGAACTTGAATAACGCATCCACCTCATACTTAGAGAATCCCGCACATTTGATGTGAAACATTTTGTCGCAAAAACCTCCACATATTATTGCATCAGCCTCTCTACATACAGTGTGACGCTTTCCACAACCGCGTTCCATGACTCCTCATGGACCTTCTCAGGAGTGTGAAAAAAAATTGCTTTTTAAGCAAAATTTTACAAAATAAAAATCCAATTTATTTCTTTTATTTTTACGAACGTTAAAAAAAAAATCGACCTCTCACTCTCACGTTACGAACAGTTATTCTATGTATAAAAGAGCATCAGCTGTCGACTTGCACTTCTAAAAACCTATTTGGTTAATGTTCAGTAAGTTATTTGTTGAAATAAGCCACCAAAGCCTGTTTGAATTAATTTTGTCTAACACTTTTGCAATACGTGAATTTAATGAGATTGGCCTATAAGACTGTAACTTGAGTTTATCGCTATTTTGTTTTAAGATAGGAATTATCAAACTATTTTTATATTGTTGTGGGATAGTTGTTTGTAGTATGTTATTGAATAAGTTAAGTAACCTGTTTTTGACCGATTTCGATGAATACTTAATCATATTGTACGAAATCTTGTCTAAACCTGGCGTCTTGCCCTTAAGTTAATTTAAAGTTGAGAGAAATTCAATATTATTGATATTGCTATCTATAATATTGGCCTTCTGGCTTGGTCTTATCTGGATTAGATTCTGTCTAAAAAGAGATTTATTTCCACAAAATTTTACTGGAAATTTCCGATCTGATGAGTTATCATTGGTAATACTGGTTTCGTCTCTTAAGCTATTATATGGCGAGTCTATACTTTGAATGCAGTGAATTCTTGTATCCACAGAAATTTCTTATGTTGCTCCATATTTTCTTTGGCGATGAATTGGGGTTGATTTCTGACGTAAAAACATGAAAAGTTTAACAGTGTTAATATTTCTCTATTTTAGGTTCTCGATATGTTGGTTTCACCATAGCACAGGAATACGTCCACTGAGTGGTCTTGATTTTGGTATTGATTCATTCGCAGTCTGCATTATGAATTTTCTTATATTAGCTGCCTCTTTATTTACATTAATATTTGGCTCTCTTTAAGTTTCATATAAAATGCATTTACTATTAAACAATTTCCAGTTTGCTTTTTCTGTTTTGAAACGGGGCTTAAATGGCTGATTGTTTGAAAAATTCTAGTCAAACAGTTTTAAGACTATGGAGAAGCGACCAGATTCAGTTGCCCAATGGGAATGTATGCTAAGCTTTGGCGAGCAGAAGGATAGATCAATGTTTGTTAACGTGTTCCGGGCGGAAAAGTGGTGGGTGTTTTATCATTTAATAATATAAAGTTGGAGTTTATTATAAAATTGGCAAGGATATTTTCTCTTTGGTTATTCTTGGCTGATCTCCAAGTGTAATGCCAGCTATTGAAATCGCCTGTAGCACAGAGTTGCGTAAAACACTACGAAGGTTGTCGTAGCTAAAGTTAAATAATATTAAATTTTATTTTTGAACGGATTTCTAAACATATTGCTTCAAAGTCACGATTAGTACAACTTCACTGTGTTAGATTGAGTTGTGAACGAGCAGTGATACGCCGCCATATGAGTTAGAGCTGTTGTGGTTATATAAATGGAAATTGTTAGAAATGGGGACATTAGGTTTGTTAGAGATATGTGATTCTTGGATGGATATTATTTTAACATTGTATTTTTAATAAGTATTTGTAACTCACTATAGTTATTATTGTAGCCTCTAATATTCCATTGTAGAATATTTAGCGGTGACATATTATCAAAAAATAAAAAAAGAAGTTGGCAAAGATAAGAATAAAGTTTTAGTTAGTTATAACTACAGTATAAAAGTTATATTCATATTGGGGCCCTACGGTATATGCGAAAGCGTACATTAAAGAAAAGGCCGGACAGACAACAGCACAATCTAAGAAGCGCATTCAAAATGCAACCTCAGAGACAACATTGTGTGCCAATCTGACCCCAACCAGTGCAATGGACGCAAACACAACCCGCAGGGCATCTAATTGTAAACTTATCTTCTCCTCATTATCCATGGACATTGATTCAGATGTTTCGTTATCTTCTGTATTGTTTTTAGTTGTTTTTGTTTATTTTTAATATTCTTTGCGTTTTTCTTCTTCATTGCCTGTTTCGTCTTGTTTGATGTATGTCTGGGAAGTATATCAATTTGTTTTTTTGTAGCAGTTGGTTTGATTGCACTATTTTTAGAACTTGTTGATTCTGACACGTCATAATTTATAAGTTCCCTATTGTTGGTTTTAGTAGAGATATGTATGTTGTTATTCTCAGTTGGAATTGTATAATTTTGTAATAGATGAGTAATGCGATTGACCAATTTGTTGATGTTTGTTTGTAAGTTTCAACAGCTTTTCTCTTAAGAAAACTGAATATGATTTATCAAGAGCATTGTGTTTATTATTCTCTGTTATTAATAATGCAATTATTTCATGTCACAGGGTTGTTGCAAATATCATTATCTTCTTCATTATGATATTCAAGGGCACAATGAGGACAAATTTTTTTAGTTCTTGTAAAATTTCGTCTTCTTCTATTCCTCCGAGATCATTTGAATAGATTACGCCTTTTGAGTAATTAAGAGAGGAATGTTCGTTGACTACTACTTTTATTTCTGGTGAGAACGAAGTTAAAGTGATCATTTTAGCTGCTTGTGCATTGTTTTTGCTTTGCATTGTTTAAAAGAAAAAGCGGTAGTTTTTTTTTAACTAAAGTGAAATAAAGAGATTATTTGGGTTTCAGTGTACACGCGGAAGTAAATCACTCACGACAACCGACAATTGCAAAAAAAGCGTTTGCTCGCATTAACTTACAAATTGCAACTGATTTAGTTGCTTGACACCTAACATTGCATCTTATAGTTAAAATTTATTACACATATTTACTTACACTTGTGCTCATATATGTAATTAAGTTACGCAAAAACTAAGTGCTTAAATATGTTTAAAACTAAAATTTTTAATAAAAGTAACAAAACAATTTTCCACAAAATTAAATAAATTTAAATTCAATTATAATAGCAACTAATTTTTTATTTATTTTAAGCATACATGGGAGAAATTAATTAGATGGATAAATTAATTGGCGATTTTATTAGCATTGAATGATAAGTTTTGCTAATGATTATACTTTTGTGTTCGAGTAAGTTATAAGATCTGGTAGCTAGGGTGGTAAGGGACCTCGATATTAGACATTAACTTTCACACGAATCCTACGTAAAATTGATAAATTTTTAGAATATGCAAATATAGACAGATCTATCTGCAAGAGTGTTACAATAAACATACCTTATTGATAGTTTTTTGAGTTTCTGCGATTAAAATTTGCGCTTTATTAAAACAATTATTTCTAATTCAATTGTAATTAGTAATTAAACGATTTCATTAAAATTTCATTACCATTACTAAAAACAATGATAACAAAAATAAAATCATAACCATTAAATGGTAGTTAAATTTTCTTTCATTGTCATTATTTTAAACAATGCCAATGAAATTTCAATGGTAATAAAAAATAAAATCAAACAAAATTGTAGGTTTTCAGATAAAACAAAATACAATAAAAAAGGGACTAACTCTGCTTTTCCTTAAATATTTGTTTTTTTTTGAACACAGTATCGTTTTCTTATTTCTTCGGGACGCAATATTTTAGGGTAAGAATTTAATCACATTCCTCTAAAACTCTCTTAGCACTACTTCTCCCTGCCGGAAGGAGCTCCCTAAGGACGGTATGGCGGCTATTCATCAACTTTACTAAAAACAAACAACCTTAAAAAATTAGTCTCTTAGAAATCATGGTAAGTTCTACAATTTTTATTTCTTTTTTTTCTTTTTTTGATACTGAATCCCTTTGATTTTATGCTTTATTTTATCTTTCTAGGCAATATTATTCTTTGTCTCAAAAAACTTGATTTTATATGTATAAACTAACTTATCCTTTAATTACAATGAATACAAATAATTACATAGTATAAGTAACAGCAAGAATAATAATACTAACAACAATAATAATAAATACAAATACTAATTCTTTTTATAATAACTTAACTTTTTTTTCAGCAACCTCTGAAAAGCTCCCTTCATCACCATATTTCTTCACTCAAGGCATCAAATTGGATACAGGATACTCTTCCGTACAGCGTTAAAATTCGGTGATATTGTTGGCCACACATACAGTGGTTAGCAAAAATATGTATTTGTTTCGGTTGAATTTCATTTTTCCAATAAAAAGAGTTCTGATGATTGTGATGATTTGCTTTATATACATATACAGTGATTAGGTTTTATACCCAAAACTATTTCAAATTATTTTATTTACTGGTTATAATTTTGCGAAGGTTATATAGTTATCTTAAATGTTCTTTATCTACATACAATGTTCTAATTTTATGCACTTTCCTGAACTGTACATACCAATGATGGATTTGATGTTGGCTTTCAAAATCTATATACATATATGTATGTATATCAAGTCAACTTATGTGTTGCTGGTTTCTTTTGCTGCAGAACTTTTATTTGACAAAATAAATATTTTCTTGTTAAATAAATTTGTTTATAATAAATCACTTAATTTAAAACTTGTTTGCGTTTTTGAAATTTCTTTTGGATAAGTCCACCACATATAATCTTCTTTTTTTTAAAACAGCACATCCAAACAATCTTGTTCACGACATTCAATCTTTGCCGTCAACACACAACAAAAAGCCTTTTTCCTCTTCATCTTGCGCTTTTATACCCTTCTCAACAGTTATTCTCCGTTATCTTTCCATAATTAATTAAGATAATCGATCGATCCCAGCTTTTCTTTACTTCTGTTATATATTTTCATATACTGCATCACTGAGATTTTCCTTCCTTTTTTAAAGTTCATAAACACTTCATCCGGTAAGTGAATACCTTCATACCTGGGTAAATACATCAATATCTGACTATAGGTCAACCTATCACTTGAATTCTAAATGTCAAATCATCTGACAAACATACCTTTGAATAACCATAAATGTACAATATAAACAAGCAAACAATGACAGGAGATTTCTATTTCTACAAAAGAACACGCGAGGGAAGTAAAGCCGCAAAATTTAATTAAATTGTTTTAAAATTTATCTAATAATAACATTTTCTTTCTTTTTCAGCTTTGCTCTGTGGACAATTTGGTGAACAGGTAGAAGTCAGGTCACTTTCAAAAGAGCAGTGTCATAAATGCGGTTTTGCTCACCCACCAGCATTCAATGGCTAATGCTTCCAACTCGATTGGCCATCCGCAAATGTGCAAAGATGGAACATAAAATAAATTATGGACATACATATAAAAAAACGATATTATCAACATAAAATAAAACCGGAATTTGGGTTGGAGGTGGTTTCTCCAAATTATAAGAGACCCCCATTCATTTAAAAGGATACGATACTCGAGGACCTAGTTATATTTGGCCTCGTCCCGACGCTTTTCTTAGGCTCCGTCACGCCAAAATTTTTTTTTCGCCATTAACTTAGCAAAAAAAATATATATTTATGTATGAACAAAGTGTGTACATACATGAAAAAAACGAACAGTGTATAAAAATGCTAACGTTATTATAAAAGATGTAGGCCCCACGCAACAAAAAGTCCAAAATGTGTGAAACACTTGCAATAATTCCACATTTTTTTAAATGCCTCCCAAATGATTTTTCTCTAAACTCAAGTTGATTATTTGTTTTTTTCCATTGCATTTCCGATCACAAATGTTCTTAAAATTAACTTAAATTTATTTAATTTATACATATATAACTATGATATTTCCTGTAATAGAATGTAAATAAGCCTTGCAGAAGTAAAGTGACTTAATTGTGTGAGCACACGTACAATGACCTTTTCAATTATTATCAACTATAATCGAGGTAAGAACGTTGTTTTTAACAAATAAATTATAAATGCAAATGCTAAATTAACGGTATGTTTCAGTAAAAATTTATCACAGTTGATATAAATGAACATAGGATTACTTTAAAGAATACCCAAAAATATTAACTTGTGACTTAAATAAATGAGCACACGTGTATGTGAACCAATTGTAATACTGCCGCTAATCAATAAATAAATAGGTATATAAATAATGACTACGTTTATCAGGTACATACATATATTTGTAAAAACTAAATACGATATAAAGTTAAATGCTATTGGATTAAATTAACTCATTGATATTTGTAAACAAATAACATAACAATTTGACTTTAACCCCGCAACTCTAAAAATCAATCTTCTATTGACCTTCTAACGTTGTTAATAATAAATTTCTTTACAAGCAAGTCTTATAAAACTTTTTGCAAATTTAATTGAAGGATGTGAGATACAAAATTTAATTGACGAATTTAGCAAACTCCTCCACATGAATTTAATAAATATTTCAAGAATTTAAAAAGTGTTACATTGAAAGTGTTTTGGCACACAATGTCAAATATGTCTAGAGCGAAGTTTGAAATAAATTTTATATGTCTCTCTTGTTCAAGGCGAATTTATCACCAGGTGGCAGTGTGGTCGAATTCAGTATTTTTTGCTGGTATACACGACTGTCAAACTCCATATAAGTATAAATAAAGTACACACGTGGAACAGGTGTTTTCAAAAGTAAAAAGATAAATAAAGATTTTTTTTTTGATAAATGAAAATTCTTCTTTGAAAATTTCTGGCACTACTGGTTTAAGCTTTAAAGTATGTTTTTTTGCCGAATACGTGTACCTATTACAACCAGATATTAGTTCTGTTCGTTTACTTTACTAGCTGGAACATGCAACGAGAGAGTAAGAAAGAACACTTTACTAGCAAAAATTAGCAAAGAAAATTGTTGTGGCTTCGGGAATGATATGTAAGACGTAAAAACTGTACGGTATGCACTCAAAATAGTACTATTTTTAAAGCAAATGTGCTAGTGTCCAAAAATGTATAAAACAAAGACCGCTGAAAGCCAGCAAACTGGTAACCACACGAAAAAATTTAAAATAATACTCCAAGTACCAAATAGCAAAAATATGTTAAATGTTTTAAATATCCTTTTAAATATTTGGTAATTTGCAAACGCGTTTATGTTGTTTAAGCTTATCATGTATAGAATTTTTTTCTATATTTAGTTCTAATAAACATTCTTATTGTAATTATGATGTAAAAATATTTATATTAAAAACAGTTTTAACATGAATATAACTTATTTTTAATTATACATAACAATTCTACAACTCTTTTTTAAATTGTACCGAAAAAAGTACATTGCACTGAATGTTTCATCACTGGCTTGTTTACTTTTAATTCTAAAAACAATACAAACACCTGCAAAGCTCGAAGATTCTAAACCAAATTATATTGTTTTACACTTCTTTGCTGTGTGCTTCAACTTCTAAATTAAAGAAAAATAACAAAATAATATTATTTTTATATTCTTTTAATTGCCAAATGCTTGCATTTTCTTTAATGTTACAAAAATTTCTTTTATCAGGCATTTTTAAAGTAAATAATTTTGTAAACTAAAGTAAGAAACAGCTGTTTGGCTAATTCTTGCAAGTAAAAATTTTACTCGTACTAGTAAGAATTTGCAAGATATTTTTTGTATCTCATTTTTTTCTCTCTGTTTACACTCTCTCGTTGCAAATTTTTTGGGTTAATGAACACTTTCCAGTAACAATTGTTACAAATTCGTAACAATTTTTAGTAAATGAACAAACCTAAAGTAGCAACTGAAAGCTGCTATTTAGTTTTTCATTATGTTTCGTAATAAACAATTGTACTATTCATCTCTGGTCTAAAATATCCAACTTATACTCTCTTAAGCTCAGTGCTGTACTTAAAAAGTTTTCATTAAGTTTATGAGTTTTACTTAATCGTTATTAAAATTGTTTTAATTATTTTTCACAAACATTTTTAAAGTTTAGCAATTGTTATTGTATAATTGTCGAAACAGTAACACTTTATTGTTTTATTTTCCCATAAATATGACTGAGTATAAATGATATAAACAAACATACATATATAAGTATATACACATATACTTTAGCTCGTAATAGTATTCGTCTATATAAGCTAGAGAATGTATGAGAATGACTATTAAATGGAGAAAGGGTTAAAAACTCTGTTGGTACTTTAGTTAAGAATGTTGTTGCTTTGGAAATAATTTTAATTTTCGCCAAAAGTTTACTGCAAGATCCATTAAAAATATATTTAATGAGTCACTTTTCAACTTACGACAATTTCATTTTAACGTTTTCCGTTGCTATTTCATCGTGTCCGTTTCTTTTTCGAAACAGTGTATAAGAAGGAACTTCTGTATATAATTGTCCATAAATTCTAAAGAAATGTGCTTTTTTTGCTTTACTTTAATTTCATTTTTGTTATTGTTACTTTTTTACTTTTGTTCAATCTAAAATAAATTATTTTACTGTATAAAATGCTTGCAGTAAACAGATGTACAAACAGACACTTTCATTTGCTCTCTATTTATGGGACCCTGTGTTATATTGCTTCCATTTAGTGCCTTTGCCTCGGGCAAGGATGGGAATTCTTCTTTTCAGCTTAAATTGTATTTGTGTGTTTGTAAACAAAACCGTACGTTAACCAGGTTTCAAAGTAAAATTAAATAAAAAGATACTTTTATTTTTGTTTGATGTCTATTTGAAATTTTTATTTGTGTATACCAATCTCAAACCAACTTTGTTGCTAAAACTAAAAAAATAATGCTTTTTTTAATATTTCTTATTTGCTTAACATAAATACTTATTTCTGCGTACTGATATATATAAGCATATAGGCGTTTTAGAATTAAACCAAATAATAAGATTATTATTAAATTCCTTAAATTAAAGCCACAGAATTTGAGTTTTGTACAGGTAAACTATTTTATTTAGTAATTTTCGTTGAACACAGAAGCTCTGTCCGGTCTTACAAGTACTATTAAAAGAAGGGCTTAAATTTTTCTAAAAGATAAGAAACAAAAAACTTTAGATGCACTAACTAAATTTTGCCCTCTAAGGCCCTAAAAGCCCCACTGACATTTTCTGTACCACCTATATAAAGAATTGTTTCTTCGACCGAACCCACAAGCCACCTCTAGCGATCTGTTGGCTAGTATTGCTTGTTTCCTATAGCTTATAGACTAATGGAACAATTTTCAAAACTATTTTAGCCAGTTTTTTAAGCTTTAATTTATTGTAGGTCTTCTGCTGTCTATGCAATTTTAATTTTAACACAGAGCTGTAGAACAGGCAAGTTCTTTCGTATTGAATCAAGCCGGCCTTGTGAATTTTTACAATCTGTGTATTTATTGAAATTGTTGAAATCTGTTTGAAACTATTTTGCTTAATTGCTTGCTCAGCAACGAAGAATATTAAAAGAAAAAGTGGACGAGTTTTATGCAACATTAACAAAAATTATATGACAACCAAGTTGTGAAAGTAGTTTTTACATTATATATTTAATTACCCTTAAATAAAAAGATTGAAATATTATTTTATAACATTTTCAATATGTCCAACTACTCTAAAGGAAACATATTTTCTTAAGTAAAAACAAAATAATTCGACACTAGTTTTGCTGATATATATATATATATATATATATATATATATATATAAACGTACTATTTTCAATATAATTCTGTATTTTGTTTATTGTTAGATATTATGAAAGCAAGCTATTTTGATTTTTGCCGTTAATCTTTTATTTAATGCATTCTTAAATTGAAAATCGTCTAGTTTTTAAGTCAGAAAAGATACAATCTTAAATTTTTTTCAAAATGTCAAAAATTATTTTTGTTTACCACGATAAAAAAAAATTTTTACAAATTTTAATTTTAAAAGTCTTACAACTAGATCATTTTAAAGCATAATTTAACAAAATAAAGCACCATTTTGACAAGAAAACTAGATCTTTAAACAGTGTATCATTTTTAAAAATCAGACAAAAATCTAGAAAATGCCAAACGGTATAAATATTAGCAGGTGCGAGGTACTAAATCTTGAGACCATATACTGCCACCCAAGTAAAGTGGATGATACACACCTTACACAGCTTTTAAACCTAAGCTCAAATACTCCTTTACAAAGCTCTTGTAAAGTTGTGGACCGAGTTATTTCTAAAATATATTTTTATCCCTAAGTAAGTTTGAACTTTTTCCACTGTGAACCAAATAAAATAATTATGGTTTTTTAAATATCAAAATAATAATTTTATATACATTTCAAAAGTTAAATACTAAGTAGTAATTTTCAAAATGTCAAAACGGTTCCTGATTTCAGATTCAAATATAATTTTAAACATGGTTCAGTTATAATTCTTAAATGTCGTAGACAAAAAGGGAAATGTTAAAGTGCTTGTATTACGTATTTTTTTATTTAATTTCTAACATGAAATTCAATTACTGTATGATGATGTTTGATGATGTTGTTGAAGTTATATTTTGTAATAATTATTAAATCTTTACTTTTATAATGATTTTATGTATTTAAATCAAATAGGCTTTTGTTTATAAGTTTGATAATATTTTTTTTTTGTACAAGTTTTTAATTTCTTATATAATAAAGAATATTACTTACAATAGGTTATGGGCCCAGGAGTCAAAGCAAATTAAAAAAAAAAACAAAAAAATGAAGTTTTGCAAGTCAGTGAAGCAATTATCTAGCGACTTGGATTGGCCTATATGGAAAAGAAAGGTGAGAGATCTTTTTGAATTTTATGAAGGTGCCCTAGACGTAGTCGAGAGAAGGTTATTAAAGCCAGAGCCCATTGAAAATGAAGCAAATGAATCTCAAATAAAAGAATACAAAAAAAATGTGAGTCGTATAGGAAGGCAAATTGGTATGCCAAAAGCATCATTACAAGCACAATTACCGATGAAATCTATCAAAAAGTGATGGATAAAGAATGTGCTTATGAGATGTGGCAAGCTTTAAAGCAACAGTTTGAGGCGACTTCAAAAGACCAGCTATTTAAGATGTGTACAGAACTTGTTTCTTTTCAATGGAATAATAATGAAGATGTTTCAACTCACATTTCAAAATTAAGGAATTTATACATATAATGAAATAAATAATGGTTTGAAATTAAAAGGTGAAAATCCATTGCCGGATCTGTTGCTGGTATGTAAAGTACTATACGTATTACCAAGTTCATTCGAAATGTTCAAGTCAAGTTGGATGATGCTAACCCGAGGCGAAGATTAGTCATTAGATGAATTAATAATGCAGCTGTGTCTATACGAAAGAAATTTGAAAAAGGATAAAATATCTGAACATGATAATTCAGAAGCTTTGATGCTGAATCAAAGAAAGGAAGTCAGTCGTAAAATAATTTCTAGAACAAATAATAGAAAAGACAGCGTTTGCCATTGCTGTAAAAAGAAAGGTCATTGGTTGAAGGAATGCCGCAAATGGATTGCAGATGGAAAACCGAGTAAGTTCCAAAAGGAGAAGGTTGATTATACAAACGTGGCACTTCAATCAATAACAGGTGAAGTAAACTCAGTTAAACATACAATGGATTTGTGGGTAGACAACGGCGCAACAAAACACGTTACTCACTCCGAAAAAATTTTTGTGCAATATAAGAAGTTAAGCGAACCACATATTATTCAAGCTGCTGGTAAAGGTACTATTGAATTTGTATCAAAAATTTGTAAAAATAAAGAAATTAAGTTAAAATTAAAAGAAATTTGTTATGTTTTGGCGGCTCATGACAAAAATTTCTTGAGTGAATTCAAATCTTTTCCAACAAAATGTTGTTTTAAGGTGAATGGTGAAGTATTTTTGACTGGAAATCGTGAAAAAAATGGATCATTATATAAAGCAAATATTTGGCCAATATCATCGATTAATAAAGTGAACACAGTCGTTGATAAAAGTGCATTACTACAGTTATACCATGAGCGTTGGGGTCACCAAAATAAACAACATGTGAAGAATAACCTGCAGAAAAAGCTGGATGTTAAAGTTGAAAACAACAATAAAATTTGTGAATCGTACGTATATGGAAAACTTTGCAGGCTACCATTTGGAAGACGTCAAACAGCTACAGCTCCCGGTGAATTGATATCTACTGATGTTTGCGGTCCTTTTCCAATCTCATTTCAAGGTTTTAGATATCTAGTGGTATTTAAAGATGATTTCACGAAATATAAATATGGGTATATTTTTAGAAACAAATCAGATGTAAAGGATACCCTTTTAGAAATGCTTGCTCGTGCAAAAATTCAAGGTCACATAATTAAGACGATTCTTAGCGACAACAGTGAAGAATTTGTTAATGATGATCTGAAGAAAGTACTCAAAGTCAATGGTATTAATAACAAAATAACTGCTCCATATACCACTCAGCAAAATGGTAACGCAGAAAGAGAAAATAGAAAAATTATAGAGATGGCAAGAACAATGAAATATGCAAGCAAAGATGTCGAATTTCCTGATGCTTTATGGGCTGAGTTTGTAAAATCAGCAATTTACATTCTCAATCGAACAGGAAAGAGCTCTATTAAAGATGTAAGTCCTTTTGAACTTTGGCATGGAAAAAAAACTAGAATTACCCATCTTCAACTATCAAGAGATGTAAAATTTATAGAAAACGTTTTTGGCTGCAGTAAGAGCAACCAAGAAAATGTAATAAAAAAAAAAAAGTTCTAAGACCCTAAAGAATTCCAAAATAACAACAATCAAATTTAAAAACAACAATGACACAAAATATGGAAGATTCAGGTGAAGATGCGCTGCAAGATGCTGAAACACAAATAGATCATGACACACAAAATACAGAACAATCAGATGAAGAAGATGCCGAAGCGCAATTACAAGAAGAGAAACTAGATATGGAAGAATCCCAGAGTAATTCCGAACCACGGTGCAATAAACGTTTACGAGAAGATTTCGGTTATGATCAACTAAATGTCAAAAGGCTGCGTAATCGTACAGTTATTATAGGTTCTTTAAATCACAATAGTATTGTTATAACATCCTATGAATTCAATAATGAAATTCACTCTCCGAGCACATACAAAGAAGCTATTGAAAGCCTACAAAGAGAAGAGTGGGGAAAAAGCAATGAAGTGCGAGATTGATTCGTTGATTCAAAACCAGACTTGAGAACTTACAAAACTACCTAAAGGTTGTAAAGCTCTTCCCGGAAAATGAGTTTTTAAAATTAAAAACAATGCCGATGGTACTATTGACAAATACAAGGCCCGGCTGGTTATTAAAGGTTTTAAACAAGGGAAGGGTATTGACTACGATCAAACGTTTAGTCCTGTAGCAAAAATGTCTACTATACGTTTAATCCTAAGCATTGCTGCAATTGAGGGTTTAAAATTAGCTCAATTCGATGTGTCCACAGCTTTTCTATACGGAGAGTTAGAAGAAAACATATATATGGAACCTCCTGAAGGATTTGATGATGGTACAAATCGAGTATGCCATTTAAAACAGAAGTTTATACGGACTTAAGCAAGCTTCTAGATGCTGGAATAAACGAATAGGAAGTTATTTTAAGAAACTTGGATTTAAAATTAGTTCAGCTGATACTTGTTTATACGTGAGGGAGAAGAATGGAAATAAACTAATACTTGCCTTATATGTGGATGACGGTCTAATTGTAGCTTCTGATAAAAATGAATTTGAAGTCTTTATAGAAGAAACGAAAAATGAATTCAAAATTGTTAGTAAAGATGCTTCATATTTTCTGGGACTACAAATTGAGACAAAAGAAGAACATATTAAAATACATCAAAAAGCATATGCCAAGAATATTTTGGAAAAATTCAACTTTACTGAATGTCGTCCAGTTGCTACACCAATGGATAAAATTTCTAACGCAAATAACAAAGAAGACGAAAACATAAAATTTCCGTACAGACAGGCAATTGTTGCTTTAATGTATTTAATGTTGAGAAAAGGGCCAGACCTGGTTATCTATCAAGATCTCTTGAAAATCCAACGAAATAAGATGTACAACGTGTTAAGCGTGTATTTAGATATTTAGCTGGAACATTAGATGTTGGAATTATTTATAATAAAAAAGGACCTAAATTATTTGAATGCTTCATTGATGCCGATTTTGGAGGATGTATCACTACTGGACAATCAACATCTGGTGTTATAGTAACGTATGCAGGCGGACCTATATCATGACTGAGTCAGAGACAAGCAAAGGTGTCAACATCCACCACGGAAGCTGAAATTGTTGCTGCTAACGAAGCCGCAAAAGAGTTGGTTGGGTTAAATAGACTTTTTAAAGAAATAATAAATTTTAATAAACTACCATGTATTCAAATTGACAACACTGCTGCAATTCGATTAGCACAAAACCCTGAGTTTCACAAGAGAACGAAACACATTGCAATTAAACATTTTTATATTAGGGAAATGGTTACAGCTGGAAACTTATCAGTTCAACGAGTTTCAACAGAAGATCAAGCAACAGACATGTTGACTAAGCCGTTACCTAAGTTTAGGTTAAAACTTTTATGTAATCGTTTAAATATTAAATAATTATTTTAAACGGGGGAAAGAGTTGAAGTTATGTTTTGTAATAATTATTAAATCTTTACTTTTATAATGATTTTATATATTTAAATCAAATAGGCTTTTGTTTATAAGTTTGATAATAATTTTTTTTGGACAAGTTTTTAATTTCTTATATAATAAAGAATGTTACTTACAAAAGATGTTAGAAACAAATCAAAAGTATAATTTGAAAACACAATTTGGCAACCCTTCTCATATCGGTTAAAACAAGGTGTGGTGTTGTTATTTTCCGGATGCGTGTGTAGTAATACGAGATGAATAAGTTCACTTCGGTAAACATTTGAAGCTCTTCACATTTTAGGCCTTCTTTGCGATCCGATTCTCATTCTAATCCGTCTTCCGAAGAAGTCCTTCTCTCGCCCTTCTAAAACATGCGATTCTCCCTTCTTAAAGATACTCTTTAAAAGAGAAGGGAGACTGGAAGCAGTATGTTTTTTCAAGTTTTTGCTTGTGCGGAAACTGAGGAAAGCAATAACAGTTATAGAAAGAAATAAGAAATTTAAAACAAGAGAAATAAGCAAGAAAAAATTTAAATAATCGGGATACTCTTTAAAAAAGAAACTGATTCCCACACATATGACAATTATAAAATAATAAAAAATGCTTTAAAGTTAAAAAAATAAACTTTATACCGAAAAATATTTAAAGGAAAAGAATATAAAAGTAAACTAAAAGCAAAGAATATTACATAAAAATTACAAACAGTACATCCAAGCGAAACTAGTACATCAAGTAAAAAAAAAATGCGTTTTTTGGATCATAAAAAAATAATGGGAAGCAGAGAGGATAAACAGGTGTTGAATTTAGAAAACTGGTAATTCAGCATTATAAAAATAAGAAATCACTTCGAGAAATATCAGAAATTATAGGTCGAAGCCGATCAACGGTACAATATATTAAAAAAGACACAACACTGAAAAAAGAGTTGAAAATAAGCCGAAAGCTGAGAATAGTAATATCTTATGTGATAGTGACGAGCAATACATTCTACTGCAAGTAAAAAAAAATCCATTTTTAAGTGCACCGAAGCTAGCAGTAATCGCGGAGAAGGATTTCGGAAAGAAATGTTGCGCTCAAAATATCAGAAATATTTTAAACAAAATTGAACTTAATGGCAGCAGAGCAAGACAAAAACCTTTTATAAACAGACGAAAGCAAAAAATAAGACTGCCCAAGAGCATCAATCTAAAGATTTTTCGTTTTGGGAGAACGTGCTATTCACAGACGAAAGCAAGTTTAACTTGTTTGGATCAGATGGCAGGCGCTATGTGTGGAGAAGGCGAAATGAAGAGCTGCTTGCTAAAAATATGAAACCCACAGTAAAGCAAGGTGGTGGGTCGGTAATGGTTTGGGGTTCATTTTCTGCTTCTGGGCCTGGTGTATTACACTTTATCGAGGGCATAATAGATCAGCACATGTACCTTAACATTTTAAAAGAAAGTTTGCCACAACGTAAGCAAAAACTTGGTCTTGGAAATAATTTTTATTTTTATCAAGACAATGATCCAAAGAATTTGTGGAGCTACCTCGACAAGAAAACTCGCCAACATACCATAAGTTCCAAGGACGATTTGAAAAAAGCTCACAAGGAAGAATGGCGAAAAATTGAACCTAGCTTTTGCCAAAAACTCGTTCAGAGCATACCAAATAGGCTAAAAATGGTAATAGAAATTAAGGGGATGCACACAAAATATTAAATTCTTTAAAGAGAAAACCATACTTTGAAATTTAAAGCAGTGTACGAGTTTAGCTTTGGCATGGAATTATGCACCATATTATATTTTTGTTTTGCAAAAACCTTATTGAATTAAAGTTTTTAAGTTGACCTGTTTTTTAATATATTTATAAAAAGAAATAATAAAATACAGGATTACATTTTTTGTACTTGTTTATTTTTTTCAAATTATAAGACATCTAAATAATTTAATTGAGGTGTATGGGTTTCACTTGGTGCTACTGTTTATGCATCAAAACTAATTTTGATAAGATATTGAAAACAATGAATTTAACAGCAATTTTTTATAATAAATAAATAAATAAATAAATAAATAATAATAGTAATATTTTGTGTTATTTCTGAAGGCATTTGAGTAATTTTAATTCAAAGCTTAGCAGGCATTCCATGAAAGGCCTTCCAGCAGGCAATCTGTGAAAGGCCTTCCAGTAGGCATTCCGTGAAAGGCCTTCCAGTAGGCCTTCTGTAGAATTGCTTTTAAAAGTTCTGCTTTAGCAGCGAGTATGGGAGGCCTGCTCCGCAATGACATTGCGTGTAAAAAAAAATATGAGTATGCAATGGAGAGTGAAGGCCTTGTGCCTGCTAAATAAGGCCTTCTTTTTACCTTTGGGTTATTACTTACTATTAATAAAGTGTGTGAATGAAATAGGAAAAAAGTTTTCTGCTGCTTGTCAAAGAAGAGATCTCAAGAGAATTTGAAATAAAAACATAAATAATTGATGTTGAGTTTCTTAAGTAGTTTAAACCTTCCGGAATCTCGAGTAGAAAAAGTAAAACAAAGGTTGTGTATCCACAGTAGATAGATGAGTTGTTTTTATTGCAAAAACCGACAGAACACAGTGTATCCTTAACAAACGCCTGAAAAATATTACAATTTGAATTCTTTTAATTATTGCAGTTTAGTAAATTAGACCCACAGAGCCAGAATTTCAAATAAAAGAACTAAAAGAGTATTTGTGTTTAAAATAACAAAAAGTAAGAATTAGAGTCAGAAATAGGATTAAAAAAAAAGAAAAATTAGTTCTTGATCCTTCTTAACGGCTGAAGATTTCATGGTCAAGCAAAATAATTTTACCGTTTCAGTAACTTGGACTTACTGTAAAACCAGTGATACCGAAATGAACTATTTATGGATCTACGACATTTATAGGGGGAAATCACGAATCTGAGTCCGTTCAAAAAACATTGCTTAAATACTAAATTACATTGGTAGATAGATTTTCAATGTTTAAATTGTAATTTTAGTCTGAAATCAAAACTAAATAGTAGCATTTTTAAAACTTGTTTATGCACGTGGACACAATGTTTTTATATTTAAAATCAAGACTTATATTTACGTATGTACATATGTTTATAAATGTTGACAATTCGATTTGTTTATGATTGTCAAAAAATTTCTAAAAACAACAAACATTTCCTAATTTGGCCACAATTTTTTTGTAGCACTTGTTTCTGAATGACATGAGTACTGTTAAACATATACATAATATACCCAAATAAAATGGTATTTTAATAATCTTATCCTTTACGGTCTGTTAGTTTATTCACTTAAATCAGATAAAAATGTAAGTGATCGAAAAATAAACTAATGCAACTTTTTTATATTCATTCTATTCTGTGTAAAGGACAATATTAGATCTGACCCCATTGATGTCTTCATCAAATAAGGTTTGCCTTAAAACTTAGAGAGTCTTGGACATGGCACCATTTTACGCTGTGTGATGGGAGTATCGTGCAGGGACAGACTGACTACTTGCTCTGTTATAGACTTCGACAAACTCTTAATTGAAGGAGAACTTCGTATTTCGGGACAACGTAGTTTCGACATTTACGTATTACTCTTAGATGAAAATAGGCACTGGAGGGGAATCTTCTTTGAGGTATTTGACTCACTTAGAATACCCGATGCCTGTGTTCCAGGCTGAAATGATGCTTAGGAAAATAAGGGAACTGGTGCGACGGGTATTGACATTTTTTTTGGATAGTCTGGCTGGTCCTAATTGAGGGGAAAGAGTCACTTTAACACTTTCTCTGAAAGAACGGAGGTAGTGATGTTTGCATCGTGATTGTTAGAGGACAACCCAAATAACACTACTAAAATGTATGTGTCACTCGGCTGCAGTAATTGAAAATAAAGCTTACCTTGTATTACCTAGAGCTCCTGAAAGTTACTTGCGAACAGTTGGACATACATTTCTGGAAGCAATCGGAGTTAGAAGGATTTTTAACTTTGATAAACGTAGAAAAGCGAAAGAAAAGGCAGTTTTGTCAAAATTTTTAAATAATAAGCTAAAGCAAACAGATTTTTTATTAAAAGAGTATATATTATTGCAACAAGGCTTATTTATTATTCTTAAAGTACGTTTTGAATTACTTAATATGTTATACATCATAAATCAACCATATTTTTTTTAAATTGGTAAAAATTTTACTTGGAATGTTTAATCAACACATGTGACAAAACAAATAGAAGATATAAATGTTGGCTATGAATGCGAAGAATTGCTGAAGACCTTTCTAAAATCAAATTTAAGTCTTACTGCTTAATTAGCCCCTGGTACTGGCAATAAAGATATTTACAAATTTTAAATGATATGTGAAAAATTTAATATTGATACTAATCTTCTTTCTCAAGAATGGTTAACCCTAAAATATAAGTTTTTAGAAAAACAAATTAGTTCTCTTTTAAAGATGGCTTTGGGAAAAAAATTTTTGTACATTTTAAAGTCAAGATTTTCAATGATAATTTAGTATTCCTAATTATCTAAAGTTCTT
The DNA here is from genome assembly GCA_937654795.1 of Cistogaster globosa. NCBI lineage: Eukaryota > Metazoa > Arthropoda > Insecta > Diptera > Tachinidae > Cistogaster > Cistogaster globosa. The sequence goes on along the minus strand of OW569404.1, from coordinate 46,692,495 downwards.
CTGAGTTTACCAGAAGCCAATGCAAATGCGGAGGTCCATACAAAAAAAGAAATTAACTGAATTAAGAATGATATCTGGAATTCCCTTTTACATAGACGAATATGTTGCCAGAAATATGTATTCCATTAGTACTGTTATTGGTAGCTTTTAAATGTATGCAAAGCAAATGTCAACAATGTGCACCGTTGAGAACCGAACACAAAACGATGCTGGTGAAGGGATTCTTTTTTATCTAAACGTAGGGAACTTTAACAATTTTATATGACATCACCGCTTTGATGACCTAATAGGCTTCGCAAAGAGCTTCAGTTGGCTCTTACGAACTAGGGATTCTATAGAGTTCTATGGGAATGTCTTTTAAATGGTTGCTTTGACTTCCGAGGAACTCGCGTCTTTGCGAGCTGCCTGTTTATCCTTACCTTATAATAAAAACTAAGTTTTGGTATTAGAGTGTAGTTACGAACATTTTAATAAATTTTTTACCAAATCTTTTCTCTTTGAAAAAAAAAAATTTGCGGTTGCTAAATATTTGAGAAATTCCGTTACTATTGCAGTCTTTTAATAGAAACACCCAAAAATTCTATTTGGAACCGATATTTAGAAACATATGCAAGCGATTGAAAATATGCATTTTAGTTTATTATAAATACTATCATATGTAGCCACAGAAAATAAAAGCCAGAACCCAGAAAATTTTCTTTATTAACTAATTTTCTTCTTTATGTACAATGAAAACCTCTAAAATTATTAATTAAAAAAAAACTGAGTACAAGTTTTTAGTGCCATTTAAAAAAATAAATAATTTCGCATCCTTAAGGATAACACAAACGGTCATTTAATTTATTCCTTATGTCAAAACTTCTTAAGGCATTCGAAGTACATTTGAAAGTAGAAACTTTTAATATTCGGATTTTCTTTGCACATATAAAGCACATAAGATACATATTTCAATTTGTTGTAAGACATAATAAAGTACATATGTACATACTTACATAAAATCTAAATGTATTCAATTAAATTTGGATTAATATTATATATGAAATAGACGATGTATTGCTTTTACTATGATATATATTTATTTATATAATGAATAACAAGGATTCCTTTTTAAACTTTTAATCACCAACACAAGCAACATCAGACGAAATACACATGTGGTTAATAGTTTCTAATAATATTTATACTCGGATCGGTCGGCACAAGACTTTAAGAAAAATCTCAATGTTAACAATTTTGCCGACTTAATATCTATAATTTAACTTTGCTTTTGACAAGTGCAAATTATTTTACCAAAAATTAAAATTTAATAAAAGTTCAAATTTTTTATAAAAAAATAAAAAGAATTTTGAATAGACAAAGTGATTTAAAAGGCGAATTAAAACATTTTAATTACGAATATTATATAAAATAAAATATAGCGATATAGTTTTAAGAAAAAATTCTAATATAAGAATCTTTTGAAAACGCGCAGTCTTTTGAAGAAACCGGTCCGTCCAGAAAATATCTGGAGAAACTGCTGACTTAATAGTAGAAGAAAGCTTGAAGTTCGTCTTTCAGCAGTAGATTCGTTGGGCAAAAGATCTGAATTTTCTATTTAAAACGTTTTTCCCGGAATTATTGGGTTCTTAATACTCAAAATTTGTAAGGTTGAAAGATCTTTTGGCAAAAAGCCAACATGAGGCCTTAGTAACATATTTGCGGTTAAAATAGGTAAACAGTTGTTTAATAATGTTTGATTTTTTAATATTTTAGATGTTTTATCAATTTTAAGTAATTCTACTGATAAAAGACTTAACGACGATAGAAAAATATTGCAAGAAAAAAAAAAAAAAAACGAACATCATACAAAAGAAGACGAATAATTTATTTTTATTTAATAAGTATGATTAGAAGTTTCGCTAGCGTTGAAAAACATGGCTTCCTTGTTTAACAATTTAAAACAAAGGAAAACATGTGCACTTTTAGGCATTAGGTAGATAATAAGAACTTGAGCAATCATTGTATATCTCCTGTGATTTATTCTTTCTTAAGAAAACAACTACATTTTTCAAAATATTTGTGTTTTAATTTAATTAATTATTTTAATAGCTTAAATGTACTAGTAAATCACTGGTTACAGTCTCCCTATGAGACAAAGAATAACATTTTCAATAGTTGCAGGGTCAATAGTTGCTTCTTAATGAAAAAAACAAGTTACAGACCAAAGCATTGTATGGGGTATAAGTCAGTAGTACAGTACTACAGAAATTTCCGTTAGGGTTTTTAAATTCCAAATGCATTAATATTTTTAATTTTATTAAAACTTATTTTAACATTAAGTTAATCGGATAGTCACACTAACCTATCCAATAATAAAAGACGGGAATATTAAAACTATATACTTTCAATAAACATGACAGATATCAAGCAATCTTCCTGTATTATACCAATTTTTATAAAACCATTTCAATAGACGCTGTTCTAACAAACAAAATTACCTGAACCCACCACTGTTTATGCAACAAATACCTAACACTGTCTCTTTAATAACAATCAAAACCCGGCTTGAAAATGATGTTCTCACATAGAAAGTGCTCGCAAAACGTACCAAATAAACAGCCAGGGACGGCGGTCTTTACCAAAAGGTATGACAACAGTTATTTTGATATATTTATTTTTGCAAACATTTTTTTATTATTTTTTTAACATACATAAGCTCTTTATTTGTATTTATTTATTGACTGTAAACATGTTTTTTTACAGTGAACATAATGTAGTTCTTGTTACTATACTAAAAAAAAACTTTTTTTTTTCTCTGAGTGAACCTATTACCACCAAGCCACATTTTAGAGTCTAGTTTTCGAAGCACATCCTTGCTGGAAATAGGGAACCGTATAAGTGTCTATTTCCTGCCATTATGTGTATTTATCAGCAATAAACTGAGCAGGTCGCAGCAACTATTCCTGAATTAGAAAAAGTCTTCTTGGTGTCTTTTCATTGCGTGTATATACTTACTCTTGGTTTGGCTGACCGATCCGTGTACCTTATTCTAAACATCTTTTTCTTTTTGTAGTGAAATTAAGTTTTAGCATTCAATAGCATAAATATGTAAGAAAAAAAGTATTTTAACAAAAAAATTATCGTTGTAAGAATAAAAAACCTGAAGTTTTCAATTTTCTAAGCATTTAAATTAAGTCCAGTGATTTAATTATTAACATATATAAGAATTAAACAATGTGTTTAATTTAAAAAACACTTTGGTAGGGCGCGCAATGAGATTAAACAATATAAAAATTTTCAGAGGATATTAGTTTTATTGACCTGCCCATCACTGTATCCCACCACTATTTATCAATACCTTTGTTTGTTTGTAAATCCATCGTTTGTCTACTCTTTACATTGCTCTGGTTGATAGTCCTAAATATGAATTCTTTTAATGCATTTGCATTTATAATTTTAAGTTATTTTGCTGTTAGGTTAGTTCAGTTCATATTTGTTGAAATATTCTGTGGCTCAAAATATAGTATTTTAATTTTAGTTTTCAGTCTCGAACTTTAACTTAAATAAAGAACAAAGAACTTCTGGTCCAGCAACATTAAACACAAATGTACAAGAAAAGTTACAAAGTGAACAGTGAAGAAATACTTTTGTTTGTTTGACTTCGTTAAATCAAATTAATATTGATATGAACACTTGTCGTGTTCCTGTTAACAAAATTAGTTGGTTAAATATATGATGTTTACAATGCACACAACTTTAGTAGACAGATACAAATAATGCTGGTAAAGAATGTAGCGATCCAGAAAATGCAGCATTACCTTCTGCTGATGTCTAATGTTTTTTTTTTTTGTTTTTCTTGAAAAACGTCAGCATACAGCATACATCAGGCTGCCAAATAAAGAAGCGAAGAATTTTTAAATTTAAACAATATTTTATGGAAAAAAGTATTTTGCACCAAACAACTATCAGTTATTCTCCACAACAAAACAGGGTTTTTCAATCTGTGAATAGAGCCCTTGTGGAAATATGAAGATGTTTGCTGCGCGGCGTGGTGCTAAGAAAGATTTGATATCATAGAGGTGAAACATTTTTGTCCAAAGGCACAAAAATAAAGTTTGTAGGTTATACAAAGGCATAACATTTGTATAACGTTACAAAAAGGTAAAAAACTTTTTCTTCCGATATGTTGTGTTTTTTTAGCAATCTTTTAAAAAGATCTTTAATGAAAAACAAAAAATATACGAAAAACTTGAAGGCTTAATATTCAAAGCAAATTGGTACATACATTCGGTGACAAAATAGTGATGGTAATAATGATCAAAAAGTGATAAAGACGTAAGTGATGAACAAAAAAAGAATCTGAGTTGAGCAGTGAAACATATAAAAAATATATCGCTATTATAAAGAATAAGAGAAAACAGTGCAGACCGAGGTTGTAAAAAACTGGAGGTAGGAGTAGACCTAGAAAAATTTTTTAAACAGAAAATGGACCTTAAATTCGTAATTCAATTATTGAAACTCAAATACTGTGACGGTGGCTTTGAAAGGTTAAATATATTTCTAATGAACAACGATACTGGGAAATTGGTTGATAAGCCATTTGGAAAAAAGGCTGTTGGCTACAAATACGTGTTTGCCTTAAAACATTGATGGTACAATTGAAAAATATAAATCGCTACTTGTAGCTTATGGCTATGGCTTATGGCTAATTAGGCCTTATTAATATGTAAATTAGGGATGCAACGATACTTCATTTCGCCGATCCGATACTCAAAAATAAATATCGCCGATACCGATTCCCATACGCATATTGAAATTGATCTCAAGTAAAAATTAACAAAACTCAAGTAGAGTAATTCTTCTATTATACAAAATAACAGTGTTTATTAATGAACCATTCAAATCATCAAAATCTTCAATACATTTCAGTTTCTAAAATTCAACTTTTTAACCTACAAAACGTCTGCAATATTTATGATTTTACAAAATAAACGATTGATATTAATAAGATTTAAAAGACAACGAATTGAATTTGAGATCATGTTAAAAATAAAATTATAAAAACAACATTGCAAAAGATTAATATTTAATATTGATATAAATAAGATTTTGGTATAAAAAACAAAGTGTTTTCAAATTTTGCGGAGATGACGAATTTCTTAAATTCGTATCAAGCAAACCTGCAGTGGAAATTATTCTCACAGATGCGACAGAACCCATTTGAATTTTATGTTCTGCTTTTAGTATGTTATTTCTCATAGTTGTCATGCAAAAAAAAAAAAGTGGATTTTAATTATTTTGTTCAAAAAACTCTAAAGAAATATATAAGAAGTATCGGCGTATCGACAGTAAAATATCGCCTATATCGATACATCGGAAAACTAGAAGTATCGCCGGTATATTGGTATGGGTATCGATTGCATCTCTGATGTAAAGATAGTTAAAAGTTTCAATAACATTTTTTGTTCTATTGTGGCTATAAAATGTGTAGCAATTTTTTAGGGTTTAGGCAACATGCAAAACATTCTATGTGATTGTTGGGTATCATTTATTTTCAGAAAAGAAAATGCCATAAGAGTACACAGAAATAAATCCCTTGAATTTTATTTATTTTATTTATTTCGTTTATTTATAATCAAAAAAGCTTACGTGGGCCAAAATGATTACATGATATTACGAACAAGTACAAGAATGATTTCCTTAAATGTAATTGTGTAAATTTTAGACTTAAAAGAAAAAAAATTAATTCAACTTAACATCTCAAATGCACGACTCTAAAGCTTTTATTTAAAGCATGTAGCCAAGTAACAAATCTATCAAAAATAATATCTTTTATCAACTTAATTTCCATTTATATATACATTTAATTTTAAACAATTTTAAATAGAGTATTTTTAAATTTACCCAAGCTTACAGAAAAATTTCTGTCATTATACGGAACTTTCAAGTTCCACAACCTACATATTTTCACTATATATGATCTATACATAAACAGAGTACTTATTCTGGGACGAATTAAGGCGGAAGTTCTGGTAGAGTGAGCAAATGTAAAAAGTGTTGTAAGATATGTTGGCACGCCAAATTTTATAATCCTAAAAAAAACAAAAGGCAACGTAATTCAATAAAACTATCAAAAATAAGACCCAAAAAGTTAAAAACGTATGTATTCATTGGAATTCTAATACCCAAACAATAAACAAATCTGTTTAATGGAAAAATTTCCTAATCTTTTCAAAATTTGTAAAACTTGCACATGAATAAATTTCTAGCCCGTATAGAATAATTGGCAATAGTAATGATTTTACTATTACTTTTCTTATTCTATAGGGAAATTAAAGGCAGCATTATATACACGCCTTAGCGAAAAGCAGATTTTAGATACAAGTTTATTAATGTGAAAGTCAAAAGTCAACCTACCTATGACAAAATACTCACTAAATCATTAATGTACACTGTAAAAAATAAAGAACCCAAAACTGAGCCCTGGGGTACACCCCAATTTAAAACCATTGTCAAGACACTCTACTATCAACTTGTATAAATTGTTGTCTTTTACGCAAAAATGAATAAATGAGCTTACATGCTGAAGATGTGAAAGCAAATATATTATACATTTTCTTAATAAGAAATTAATGACAAATAGAATTAAATGCCTTGGTATAATCAAGAAAAATTGCAATGGCTCCACGGCCATCATCCAAATATCTTATAATATTTTCAACCATATTCATGACCAACGAAGAAGTGCTATGATGTGCTCTGAAGCCTGATTGAAATGGCGAGATTAGTCCCTCAGCATTTAATTTATTTGAAATTCGATTATACAAAATATTCTCAAAAATTTTTGCATAAATAGGCAAAATACTAATAGGCCTAAAATCATTATAATTAGTAGGATGCCTAACCTTCGGCAATGGTATTACTTTGGCTATTTTCTACTCTTCTGGAAACTTAGAAACCATCAAAATAGTGTTATAAATATGGGTTATATGACATGAAATATATGGAAAAATTATAATAATATATTATATATAAAATTATATTATATTATAAAATTATAATATTTCAATCTTTTCCGGAGTTTATTATTTGTTTAGATAGGTATAGATGCAATTATAAATTTTTTTAATCAAATCAAATCAATCAATTCAATCTTGTTTTTTGTTCACCAGTAAAAAAGTAAGTGTAAATTGTTTTTGTTGTATTATTCACTATTAGGGGTTTTTTTTGTTTTTTTTTTCTTCCTTTTTTTTTACTTTAAATTATATAATAACAACTAATCTTTACAACTGTTGATCTTTTCATTTTTGCTCGAGCTTTTGTGTTTTTCTTTTGTTCCTCAACAGCATACTTTATTTGACTTCACTTGGTTTTTTATTTCTCATTTTTTTAATAATCATTATTTAAAACAGCCTTTTACAAATTTTTATGGATGGTAATAACAACTATCATTTTTAAATTTAATAGTTTGAGAATGAACTCAATATTTGCCTTTAACGATTAAACTAAATACAAATATTACAGACCGCGAAAGAAACACGTCTTACTCGCTTGACATTTCAACTCTTAACGATAATTAAAGACAATTATATAGAAGAATTTTAATATAAACTTTCTTATTATATTAACTTACTAAAAATACAATTGTACAACCATAATAATTGTAAGTCCATATATAAAGCAAACTGTAATTCAAAGCAAACTTTTACAGAAATTTTACTTGTTTTATTTATTTTTTTTTTTGTTTAAAAAGCGAACACGAAAATATTATCTAAAATTTGTTTTTGTTTTTATTGTCTTACGCTGAATTTGATTTGCACAACAAATTTTGCTTATAATTGGGAGCTTGTTTGGCTTATTAGGGCCACCCTCAGGTAGAACGTTCACATATGTTTGCATAACTTTGATATTTTTCCTAACAACTTTGAAATTATATTTCTTTAATCCTATTTTAGAAAAAATATATCCTGAAAAGTTTTTAAGAGCATCATATTCCTTTTCTTTTAAATGATTTATTTGATTCCAAGGTTTTTTGGTTTCTTGTTGTTCTTTAAACTGGTGATAAAATGTAAATGTTTTTGGCCGCCAAAACGGCCTAAGCAAAAAAAAAAAAAAAGGTTCTGAGAAAAACAAAGTTGAAAGAAAACAAGTTTTTAAAATATTTTTAATATTTTGTTATAAATCGTAAATAAATATTAGTTGTATTATTTTAGGTTAATCTTAGGTCTTAGTTAGCTTAGATAAAGGCCGTTTTAAACAGTTAATACAAAAATTAAAGTGGCTTAGGCCACTGAGGGTTAGGCCATTTAGGCTCTATTTGTTAAAACACATAAAATTTCTTCAGATAAATAACAAAAATAATTTTTAGCGTTTTAAGTAATACAAATTAATAAAAATAATAATTCGTCTTCTTCCTGAATATCATCTTCTTCGGCTCTCGAATTTGTTTTTAAATTATTAGCATGCATTTGCTTTATAGGAGGTGTTAACTATTTGAGTTCCTGTAAATCCTTAAACTTTGCAGCGTCAATGAATCGTCCTCCAGGATAAAGTGGTTCCAATTTAAAATTTACAAACTTGTTGGAGTTCTTCTTTGAAATATCATTTTCTTCAAATAAAATATCTATGTTATTTGAATATTTGTATTGAATTATAAATTACTTTACATTTTGGAATCGAAGCCAGAGAACCTTAACGATTCAATTTTTTTATAATTTGTCTGCGGAGATTTTTCTGTTTGTCACTAAATTCTCGATTAAGAATATGCTTTTAATGTCATCTGCCATCATCTTTACCAAGTGAAATCGTGGGCTTTTTTTGCCGTGATGATTGCACGATTCCAATCATCAGGCATAAAAATGTCCTTATAATATGTTTTTCCCTTTTCAATGAGATAAAAATCAGGATCGCATGGTAGGAATGAGTGGCCAAATACTAAAAATTTGTGGTCTATCTGTTCCACTGGGAAGGTCGATTTATTGACCATGTATGTGCAAATAGAGCTCATTCTTATGTTCCGGTTTTGGCCACCACATTGATCGCTGTACATTATTAAGCTCTTACATTTGACATTGGCTTTCATGTAATGCAAGACCCTATTTCCTGTGCGCCACGTAAAGCTATGCCCTCATTCCAGGTATACATCAATGGCTTGTACGTGATAAGGTCATGAATACCAAGACAATAGGTCCATAGCTGTCGTTTTTAGTTTTAACAAGTACCGCGGAACACGTATGTATATACCTATGAATATATAACAAAATGTATCTATATCAGTTATATACAAGTCTACAACAAATAAAACATTAACACAACAACAGGCAATTTGTTTGTGTAATAATCATTCGTTATGTCAAAGAGCAGCTTACTATAATCCAAGGATGGTAAAGCGTATGTACTTATACTTTCTCGTAAATATTAATTTGAAAACAATTTTTGAAAGACAATAATAAAATAAATTATAAAAAATTTTTGCAATAATTACCCAAGAATTCATAAAAATGTGTTAAGTGCAGTTTGCGATCTAAGTTTTTCTTTTGAAAATTTAGTTTCGTCTCAGATGCAACAAAAGGAAAATTTAAAGCTAAACTTCAAAAAATACAAATATAAATATTAATAAACATTTAATAGAAATAACGTGAAAATCGTACAAACTTTATTACTGCCTTTAACAAATTTTCTTGTTTAAATCACCTTTTTTACTTTTTTCATTAAAGAAAATGGCGTTAAAAAACGTAACAAATTTTGATGTAAATGAATATAAAGAAGAGTGTTATACACAGAGAAAACAAATTTGTTGAGAGAACCGAATTTGGCCGGTTACAACTACTAACACAAAATTCGGTTGTATTTACTAAAAATTTCTTTCTGTAGCACTTAATTTGTTATATGAATAAATTATAACGATGGAATAAATAAGTTATTAGTATCGAAATTAAAATAAAAAATCACAGTTCCAAGGAGAATAAAAATACGGTGAAAGCGATGGCGAATTCATTGATTTTCGCCGGTAGCCTAACTGTCTAACTCCATATATAAAAAATTTGTATTTTTTTTTTGTAAATAAAAAATTAATTTAATATATATTTTGATTCTCATAAAGAAAAATTGTGAAGCCTTACCTATGAAGTTTAAGCAAGGGTCATCATAAAAACTCAGTTTTCTTATTTTTATAAATTTATTTATTTATTTAATTATTAAGTATATGTTAATTTACATCTATTTTTTAAAAATAGACGATTAATTAAAACTATCTACTTGTAGGACAAATCTTAAAAATTGATATTAAAAGTGGTTATGACTAAAGTTTGCATTCCCATATAACAAATTCTTCTCCATTAGCTAAAGTAGCAATGTGAGAACTATAGTGCAGATTTATTCGATTTTTTCGCGAATTCCTTAGTAGGGCTTGAATTTAACTTTACATACAATATATATTCAGAACTTTTAAAAAATAATATAATCAATGAAAATAGAATTTTTGGTATTTTAGCTTTTAACCTGTACAAATCCGTGAATTAGTCTGTTTTAAAGAGTAAGGCTTTCTTTGCAACAAACCAATTTCAGATAATCTTTTTCTATAACTTTTGTAAGCATCATAGAATTTTCCTGACGCTTTTTAGCCATATCGAAAAGGTGAATAATATAGTTTTGAAAGTTCAGCATGATTTAACTTTAAATATATGCAAATAATTAAAAAATATTAAAAATAAAACTAAATAAATCAATTTGAATAAATTGTATACATATGTAACTATTTAAGAATAAAAAGTTTACCAATCATGGGGTCAAATAATATATATATTACCTCTTTTGTGATACATACTTAATATTAATATAATATTTAACAATATTTTTTGAGATTTTTATGCGATCACAGTTATCTAAAAATTTTTTGGAACTTCGTTTCAAAATGATCTTGAGATCTAAGTCGTCGAAATTTTTTAATATCTGAAAATAGTATTATCAAAAGTTTTATAAGATTTAAAGTAAAACAATATCAACAATTTTGATAACTTAAGATTTGTAAAATAAATAAATATTAACCTTTATATAAATAAAAGCTGAAACTTGTGGGCTACCAACTTCAGTGTATTCCTGGCTTTCAAAATAAAGGTGGCTTGAATCTTATAACTCTTCTATTTCAAATTCAATGCTTTCTTTATTAATTTTTTTGTAAATAAAGCAAGATATACAATAAAACTAATATATTGCATATGTTTTACTTTAACCTTCTATAATGTCTTCAACTAAATGTCTTTACCCAGGAGTAAAGCTATACTGGCGGAGGTAATACTCCAAAAAATCGTCAAATATTGCTACGTTTTCATCATAAAATTTAATTATTTCAATGACGTTAAAATTACTTTTCAGAAATAATTATTTTAAATGTAAAATCAGAAAATAATAAAATTGTTCGAACACCCTCTTTTAATAATTAAATTTATACATACATATATATGTATATCCTCACACATACCATCCCTTCGAATTTTGCAAATGTTTAGTTTTCCGTCTTAATTTATTTTAACGATAGAGCTGGTTCCATTGTATAATATATTAAAAAAAGTAGGCGATGGCCACTCAGAAATAAACGTTTATCCTACAGCAGTAGAGATTTCTTTAGTAAATATATACACACTACGGTTTAAAAATTTTCATATTAGTAATGATCCTTAAAAATATTTTGTATCAATGAGTAGGTTATTCAGAGTAATGATTGTTTACAAAAAAAATATATAAATATTAATAAAAGAGAGATTATAAGTCGCAAATATAGCTTTTAAAATGAAACAGAAATAAGGCACAAAAATAAAAATCACTGTTTGATTTACCTATGTATGTTCTTTGCTTAAAAAGCATCTTTATACCGTACAAATTATGATTTCAATTCACCGATGGTATTTATAATGTTTTGCAAAATTATCTCATCTCTTCTTACTAGAAATAAATATTATTAATTTCTTATTTTTTTGACATATGTATGTACATACATACAGTCTGTCAATATTGAGTTTGCACACCGAAAAAAACGCGATTTATAATAAGTTTTGAGTAATTTCATAACATCTTTTTACAAAAAAATTTTTAAATGTACACATTACATAAATTTATCTATATTTACAGAGAGATACAGAAAAAAAAAACAACAAAAAAATCTTTACCTCACTTTGCACTTCAATAAACTCTTTGCACAAAAATGTTTTGTTTCTCTTTTTGTTAATTTTTGAAGCTAAACAGTGATTTACCGTTGTTATATGTACAAATTGTTCTTCACAGTGAATTTTTAAATAAGTTTGTCATGGGATTTTACGTTGCACACGTCAAAAAAATGTATTTATTATAAGATTTATTATAACCGCCAGTTGGGAAGAAGTGCGGACGAGTTGTCGGAAATGTTTTCCGTCTACCGAAGAACGGTTTACAATGTCATAAACCGAGCTAAAAAGGAAAATAGACTGGACTTAAAGCCAGGAGGCGGGCGAAATAATAAGCTAAGCCGACGGGCTGAGCGGTACATTTTAAGAAAACTGGTTAAAAACCCAAAAATTTCCACACGACAACTAGCGACAGAGCTTGAGGTAGAGCTTGGTGTTATTGTTTGTCACGAAACAGTCCGTCAGATCATAATAAAAAATAAATACTCTTCAAGAGCAGCAAGAAAAAACCTCTGCTATCAGCAGCAAATATAAATAAGCGATTTTCCTTCGCTGTTCGGAACGTTCCACAGCCAAATGAATATTGGAACGATGTGATATTTTGTGATGAAACAAAGACGATGGACCGTCAAGGGTGTGGCGTAAGCCTTTAACATCTCTGAAGCAGCAAAATATTACTCCAGCCGCAAAATTTGGAAAAATATCTATAATGATTTGGCGCTACATCTCAAGTCAAGGAGTTGGGGGATATTGCTTTCATAGACCCAACGATGGACGCGCATCAATATTTGGACATTTTGCGAACCCATTTAATTAATAGTGCGCAGAAAATTTGGTTTTATAAGGGACAACAAACCAAATTTTAAATTTAATCAAGACAATGACCCTTAACATAAGTCGCACACGGTAAGAATGTGGCTGCTATATAACTGCGGTTGCTAAACGCCAGCCAAAAAACAAGGCATCGCTTAAAACTGCAATATTTTAAGAGTGGCAGAAAATACCACAGACTTATGTTCTAAATATGTTAATAGGATCAATGAAAAAGCGTTTACAATGTGTGGTAGATGCTAAAGGTTTCCATACCAAATCTTAATTATTTTTGAACTTAATTTAAGACTTGTCCACTGAAAATAAAAGTGCAAGGAAATTTTTGTGCAAACAGTTTATTGACAGTATAAAGTGAATTACGAGGGCTGCTATATATATTTCTGGCCTGGCAACACTGAGTGCTGCCAAGTGCAATCTGACATTTCCATTGGAAAGTTTGTCATTTTTAAGCATAATCGTACTCAAAACGTTTTGACGTACGACCATTATTTGTGTTGTTTACAGTGACTTGAAAAAATTAATATAAAAAAAAATGGAATTAACTCGTGAACATTTTCGTGCCATCATTTTTCACAACTTTCGACGTGGATTATCACGACAAGAGTGCATTGATGAACTTAAATCTTTGTATGGCGATGAAGCACCATCCTATAGCACTGCGAAAAATTGGTATAATGAATTTAATCGTGGCCGAAGCTCGCTCAAAGACGAATTCCGTGAAGGTCGTCCAAAAACGGCTGTTGTGCCAGAGAACATTGATGCCGTGCGTGAACTCATAATGCAAGATCGACATGCGACATACCGAGAGATAGAGACATCCTTGGACATTTCTTCCACCAGCATACATTCGATACTGCATGAACACCTGGCCGTAAAAAAGGTTTGTTCTCGTTGGATCCCGCACAATTTGAAAGTCGCTCAAAAAAGGCTCGTGTCGATTGTTGCAAAGAAATGTTGCAAAAATACGATTGCGGTGCTTCAAAAGACGTTTATGAGATCGTCACAGGTGACGAATCATGGATCTTTACGTATGAGCCCGAAACGAAACAACAATCGACCGTGTGGGCCTTCAAAGACGAGCAAAATCAAACGAAAGTTGTTCGTGCAAGAAGCACTTCGAAGCAAGTCTTCATGTGGCGACTGTTCCGCTTGAGCAACGTAGGACGGTCACTTCTGGGTGGTACACTACAATTTGTTTGCCTAAAGTCATCAGAGAAATTCGAAAAACCAACAAGAGAAGACGAATCATTGTTCACCATGACAATGCGAGCTCTCACACATCGGCTCAAAGCAGAGCGTGTTTGACCGGCCAAAACGTCGAATTTATGGATCATCCGCCGTACAGCCCTGACTTGGCACCTAATGACTTCTTCTTGTTTCCGCACATCAAGAAAAAAATGCGTGGTCAACGATTTTCGTCGTTAGAAGGAGCTGTTGAAGTGTTCAAAAATCATGTTTTAGAGGTGTCTCAATCGGAGTGGAAAAAGTGCTTCGACAACTGGTTTGAGCGCATGCAAAAGTGTATAAATCATGCTGGAGAATACTTTGAAAAACAATAAAACCATTTTTGATTATAAATATTCGCATTTTCACTATTAGGCCAGAAATATATAGAGCAGCCCTCGTAAACACTTGTTCTTGTTTTTTTTGAACTTAATACATTTTTCTTTCAACACGATCTTTGTAAATATATGTAAATTTATGTAATGTGTACATTTAAAAAAAAATTTGGTAAAAAAATATTATGAAATTACTGAAAACTTAAAATAAATCGTGTTTATTTCGGTATGCAAACTTAATATTGACAGACTGTACATATTTAGAAAACACAAAAATAGCACAGCATAGAATCGAAAAAGCACAGAAAATATCACAATACATACAATACCTTAGTGCAGAATTGCTTATTTAATTACAAAACTCTTTTTGTTTATGGTATGGCATAATTTTATTCAATATTATTTATCTTCAATATTTTATTTTTTTTTTAAATTATTTTCTTATCTTAAACTTCCTTTCCATACACAAAATTTGTAAACAAGTGACAACAAATTCCTTAGTGATTAAAAAATATTTTTTTTCATTGCGAAAATAAATTATTAATACAGTAAACTTTTTATTCGGTTGGGAACTTTGAACAAACTTTAACGTTCATTTTTCTTTTATTGTAATCGAATTTCAATGATAGAGCCACTCAATAATTAGCTACACGTACTCAAAACATATTTTTGTTTTTAAATATATCTCCAAAATTTTTTTTTTGATTTGTAACAACAATAGTTAGTATTGCAATATAACAAATAATAATTTATTTGGTTGTGACTGACATATTTTAAAAATAGTCGTTATAAAGAAAAAAATCGGTAAGACAATTAACTAAACACTTGTTAGAGTCCTATTGCTGTTGTAATTACGTTATTATACGAACAAGCAAAAAAGTAATTATATTAGTTATTAACTCTTAATAACTGGTACAAAAACTTGATTAACATATATGTAATTTTTTTACCATAACCATTTTTCAACCAATATTTTTTATGTGTGTATTCGGCTATACCGATTCTTATGTATATACCCTTCACCATGTACATATGTAAATCTAGTTTAATGCAGTAACTCCTATCAACAAAAAAATAATAATAATAAACAAAGAGAATTAAAAAATAAAAAAAAATATTAAGTGCGATATATAATTTTAAATATAAATGTCATCGGCTCTTAATGGGTTAAACATTTATAAAAAATTTTAGTATTTTCTGAAAGATTTCTTCAAAAGTTTTTTAATGATACCCATATTGACAATCGAACTTTTTTTATGAAAATTTCCCATAACTCGAAAAATAAGGGCGAGCTTAAATTTTCGCAATTGGTGTTTTTATATTATAAATTTTTATAAACAAAAGCTCCGTGCGAGTTTTTCTCTTTTCCCCTATTATTATTTTTTTCTTTTTATTAACTGTGGAAAATGAAAATATTTTGGGAAAAAAGGAGGTATTATGAATGAAAGAAAGTAAAATAGCTACCTTGAAATTACGACGGTATCTTTTTTTATTTCCACGGAATTCATTGTTGGAGGATATTTTTTCTCGTGAAAATTTTTTTCCGCGAGAATATTTATGATTGGGCTGTGTAGGGGTTACGAGGTAAAAAAGTTAATTGTTTAATGTGTAGATAGAACTGTTATTGATTATTTTTAAATACAATTTTTTTAAAATGCTTTATTAAACGAAATATGTTTAATATGTGTTTTAAGCTTTAAACCTAAAATACTTAATTTTTATGAATTAGACCGTATTAATACTTTCGATGAATTTGCATTTAATATTTAAAATTTTGTTGTTGTTCTGACCTAGCGGCCACTTTACATTTTTGGCTGAAAATTATGCATTTTAATTTTCAGTTTTAAAAATGAACTTGAATAAAAAACAACGTACAACAACAACAATCGCTTTTGTTTACGCAAGTTTTTAATGAACAATATGCGAACTTTATTTCCTTGTAAAGCAATAGTTTTATTTAAAACGATAAAAATTATTTACGGACTTTTGGCAAAACGATTTTAAACAAAAAAATGAGCTTCTGTTATACAAATAGTTTTGATTAAATTAAAAAATGATCTTATTGGCTTAACTAAAGACAAGTTAATTTGTTAAAATGGAATATGAAAAAAGCGTTGATAGAAATTAATCTGGAAAAAATATTTCGGTTTTATTTAAAAAAAAAATACTTTACTTTTTCGTTGCAATATGCAATTAATTAAAAAATAATAACTTATTTTATTCTGAATCTTTTCAACTTCATACTATGCATTTGCAATTTTTGATTTAAATGTTTCACACGTTTTACAAAGATTTTAAATTTTATATTCATTTCTTAAAAAATTTCTCTTTATTTAATTTCCGATACGTTACCAGATCATTTTTCTCTATACAACGAATATAAAGTTCCCAAATTAAGACCTCGTTAAAAATATAATTGCGTTCTATAACGACGACTATATTGGCTTTCGTACTTGGGAATACTATGTAATAAACTCAAAAGGCAAAGTTTATTTGGTTTAAGTATAATTTATATTCTTGCTACGTGAAACGTCTTACTTATTTGGTAGTTACTTAGGGAGTAAGAAAGTATTTGCTCATCAATAATATGTATATATATAAATATTACATGATCATTACAAAAGCTGTCTTATTAATAACGGTCACTGTATACTCATTGTAATCTTAATGTATTGTTGTATTGTTGTAATATGCAATTGTATGTAGATGGTATGTATATCATTAAATGAATTTAAATTTAAGAATAAACAAGTAATAAGAAGAACACAAAAATCTGTAACAACTACGTTAAAAGAATGTTAACTTTTTATGATTACATATGTTACAATACCCCCTTCATTATTTTTTTTCTTCTTTCATCCATAAACAATATTCTTATTTATGCTATTTATTAAAAAATTCAGTTTAAAAAAATGTTTGTGGATTAGGAAAGAAGAAAAAAGTAATCTTACTTAAAAATTCAATTCAATATATGTACATATATATGAACATATATACTGTTTTTTTTTTTTTTTTTGTTAAAAGAGAAGTAGCACTTCAGGCAATTATACCTACTAAGTTATTTTGGTAACCGTGCTACATTCTTTAGGAAAGGGATAGATAAGAGATAAGACAGGTGGTGAAAGAGAGAGATATAGAGTTAGTTATTTTAATTCGCCGGTCAGTATGCTATGAAAGAAGTACCGACGAAGGAGGCTGCATGTTTTAATGGAAATTCTGAATATGTATTTATACCATTAAACAGAAAAAAACATTCTTATTTTTTGATTGCCGCAGGGGTCGAACCCTGTACAACCAAGTTTTTAGTCAACGTGTTAACCATAATTTGCATAATTGAACTTATATTTAATTTATTTGTGGTTAGTTATTTTCTTTGTCTTAAGTTATATTTACGAACAACTTGATTTTCTTCACTTTGATCATCAATACCATTTTTTGAAACATATTTTTCGTTTTGATCATTTGTAGCTAAAATATCGTTTTCTGGGTTTTTATTCATTTCATTTGCAACATTTATTTTGGAGTCTATACTAGTTTGGTAAAATTTCTGAAATGGATCTGATACCGTTGTCAGAATGTTTGATTCACGAGATTTCTTACAAGCAATTATCTGATTTGCATGTCTTTTCCATATTTTATTGGATACCGCTTTGCCCAAATACGTTTGCTTGCCTAAAACTTTAAATATTAAGCTTTGTGTCCACGAGACTTAACCTGGAATGGAATAGTCTGTTACTATAACATTCTCATTTACAATAAATTTTGTTTTTTTAAAACCCTTATAATATTTCTTTTGATTGTGTTGCTTATTTTTTACAAATTCTTGAACGTTTTTATTTTTTTATTTTCAACTTCGCGTTTCGGGTTAATAATATCAAATCTCGATCTAATTTTTCTGTTGTTGAACATTAAAGCAGCTGGAGAAGCTCCAGTGCTTGAATGTGTTGTGTTTCTATAATCGAGCAAAAATCGACATACCGCACTGTTGAAATCTGATAATGGCGCATTTTTTAAACTGCGTTTTAATGCATTCTTTATCGTTTTTACAGCATTTTCTGCTTGACCATTAGTCGCTGGATGCCCTACTGGTGTTGTTATTTGCTCAATTTCATTCATTTTCAAAAATGTCTTAAATTTATTTGAAACAAAAGACGTACCATTGTCCGAAATTTTACATTTTGGAAGTCCAAAACGCGCGAATAGTTCGCGTAAAACTGAAATTATTGCATGACTGGTTGTATTTAAACCCATATCAATGCATTCTACCCATTTACTAGTGCTATCCACCACTACCAAGCACCAGCGTTTCATAAATGGACCAACAAAATCCATATGATTTCTAGAACAAATTTCATCAATTCTGGACCAGGTCATCAATTCTTGTTTAGGCGGGTTTGCCCGCGCCATTAGACAAGCTTCACAGGACTTAGCAATTTCTTCTAATGCCTGTCCCTGTCCCGGCCACCAACAGCATTCACGGGCCATTGACTTCATTGTTATTACTCCCATATGAGAAGCGTGTAAAAAATTTACTACGTCCCTTCTCAATTGCTCCAGTATAATTACCCGATATCCCCAAAACAGTCATTTTTCTTCTTCCGATAATTCATTTCGCTTTAAAAAATAAGGCATCAGTTTTGAATCAGAAGATTTTTCAAGCCAGCCATACTTGATAAACTTTTTAACGTTTTGTAACAACATATCCTTTGCTGTTTCATTAATGATTACGTTAAAATCTACAAATTTTTTCTCACCTGGAAGATTTTGCAAATAGTTCACGTAAACGTTGTTAGGAAATTCTTCTACGTAGAAGTTAGATTTTTTTGCATATCTAGAAATCTGCAACGTTATTTCTTGACTTTATGTGGAAAATATTAAATTGATATCCAGATAAGGTTAAAGCAATGCGCTGTAAACGACTGGAAGCCATCAATGGTACTGAGCTGGCATCTACCGTCAACCTTGTACTAAACTTGGAATTGAAATGGGCTAAACAATTATCAGCTATCAAGAAAGATTTTAGCTGATCCACTGCCGAGGAACAATTATCATTCCACTTAAATTTTGAACCTGCCCGTAGCAAATTGTGTAGTGGATGTAACAAGGTTGACACATCTGGCAAAAATCTTCGATAAAAATTTACAACACCTAAAAAGGATTGAAGTTCCTTAATATTTGAAGGATACGGTATACTAGCTATTTCGCTAAGTTTTTCTGGATTCATATGTAAACCATTTTTGTCAATTATATGGCGTAAATACTGTATTCTCTTTGAAAAAAACTCACACTTTTCTGCTGACAACTTAAACCCAGCATCATTTAAAATTCTAAGAACTCGCTCGAGTCTTTCAATATGTAATTTTCTGTTCGATGCGCTAATTAAAATGTCATCTAAGAATACAACAACACCCTCTAACCCTGCTAAAAGGGAATTCATAATCCTTTGAAAAATGGCGGGTGCTGATGCTAACCCATAAATAAGTCCCTTAGATGTTGAAATAGTGGTATATTTTCTTGATTCTTTGTCTAATTGAATTTGCTGATAAGCCATACTCAAATCTAATTTGGTAAACTCTTCGCCACCGTGTAATTTTGAAAAAATATCCTCAATGCGGGGCAGTGGATACTTTTCAACATTTAAGTGTGGATTTAGGGTTACCTTACAATCCCCACAAATTCTAATATTTCCAATTTTCTTTACTATGGGAACAATAGGAGTACCCCATTCACTGTAATTTACTGGCTGCAGCACGTTAATTTTAACTAAGTTTTCTATCTCCGTTTTTACCTTGCTTTTAATAGCTAAAGGTAAGGGCCTTGGCCTAAAAAATTTCGGTTGTGTTCCCCCTTTAACTTTCAAAACTGCTTCACCTCCTCTAAACAATCCTTTATAATTATGATTACGTATGTTACAACTTCATTATATTTTTAAATCGGCAGCTTGTCGTGTGGCTCATGTCGGGCATGTAGTTCATCCGATACGAGTCCATCTAATATTTTTTAAAAACACGCTTTATCCAACTTTCACGAAGTGGCACAAATAAACATATTGCTGATTCCGCAAAATCGATGCTTTCACTAAAGTCTCGGATTTCTTCTTTTGAATATTAATCATGCTGGAAACGTGATGACGACGCTTATTATAATCACCTTGATTCTAGTGTCATTTAAATATCTCTTCTTGTTGCTGAGAATTGATTTTGTTGTGACACATTGCTTTGCACTGCCCTGTTAGTTCAGATACTTTTTCTGGTACTTCCCTATACCGATATGGGTAGTATTCTTTTGCCAAATGTTTATTTAAGGTCTTTGATGTTGTAGGTACACCAACATGTTGTTTTATGCTACACTGTGACAAATCTGACTTGCTGAGATTGGATTCTTATGTAGCAGCCATAGCTCTAATGCTCTCGGATGTTGTATTCAGATGCGAATGTTCTAATGGAATATAACCCAAAACAACGAAATCGATTTAGTGAAAAAAGTCTTCATCAATACATCAACTTGTTCTAGCCAAGTAAGCAAGTTTTCAAACTTTGCTTTTCACAAAACGACTTTTTTCGGAACTAGGTATTATGTTAAAAGAATTTGGTAAAAACTTGGTAAAACTAAATGGAGACAAGCTATTTTGTCAAATGACTGATATCAGTTTTTCTTATGAATTGTCAAATTATTCTTAATCTCTGAAAGAAGTCGTTTTATCAAATTTAAATTGAAGAAAAATCTGAAAGAAGCCGATTACTCGACTCCATTTATTGCATTCCAAAGATCGTACAAATTCGTGATTAGAGCAAAAGATGAACATAAATATTCTATATTTACTATAAAAATCTTGGAAATTTTTTTAATTTC
Source organism: Cistogaster globosa (assembly GCA_937654795.1). NCBI lineage: Eukaryota > Metazoa > Arthropoda > Insecta > Diptera > Tachinidae > Cistogaster > Cistogaster globosa. Next base: position 46,671,116 of record OW569404.1, on the reverse strand, counting down.
GAGAGAAGATGTTTTGTTTAAACTCCATAGAAACGGTTTTGATAAGCTGTCGCAAAATATTTTCCAATATGTTGATAGTTAGGTAATGTGTGATAGTTAAGTAATTTGACCAAAATATTAGCAAAAAACAAAGTTAAATTATTAATATTAAAAATTAAATATAAATAAAATGCTTATATGTTACAGAAAAAATAAAGAGGAAATGCTATTAAATTTATCGCTTATAAAAAAATTCAACAATATCCATTTTGGACCCAATAAAGTAAATATTCTGAGTTCTTATAAACAGCGAATTCGATTGAGCTAATCAATCTGTCTGTCTTTCAGTCCGTGTTCGTGTTGAAATAAACTTTCCCATACACTAGATAAATTAGACAATATGCCAATCGATCAGACATAGTTTCGAAAACTTTGCTATTGAATATCAGCAAGACCGGTCTATGTATGTCCTTCGAGGCAGCGAACAAAAAATAACGCCTGCCGGTAATTTCTCCATATCTTTTTTTCAACTTTTAATTTGTATTCCTGCAGGTGGTTGCATTTACTACTTATTTATACTTTAAATTGCTGATCATTTTTTTGAACAAAAAATTTAGTATTAGGAAAGAATTTATATGTTCATGTGGTTATACATACATATGTAGGTTAAAGGCGTCATTGTGCACAGTGTCCGCTTGAAGTTACGACGAAGTTATTCTAATGTTAAAGACTCACTTAAATTTTAAATGTGTAAGTGCTTCCGCATTGTGCAAAAAATTATATCCTTTGATGTAATAATATTTTTAAAATTAAAAAAGCATTTAAAACTTTTTGCGCTTCAAATGATATTCTCATTGCTAAGCATAGAAAAAATAATAATAAATAATAAACATGATAAACTAATATTATATTTAATCTTATTTAATTGTTCTTGATTCCTTCAAATATAAACATTTCATGCTGCTCATATAGCTCATTAGTGGGTTTTACCCAAATTTTGTACTGAAAACTCAAGCGTCTCACATATATCAAAAGCCAAATTAATGAAAACAATACATTTAATTTTAGTAGTTTTCAAATAATAAATATTTCATGAGGATATCATGAAAATAAATAAATTTTTATAGTTGTGTTACTGTTTTTTATATAAGCTAATTAGGCCTATTTAAATAAATGTAATGAAAACCGCAAACACCGCAAAAAACCTAATAAGAAGAGTTTTGAACATCAGTGATAATAAATTCCACAATAACAATATTAAACGAATTAAACAAATACTACAGGACAACAGCTTCCCTACAAAATTAATAAAATTTCTTATTCAATCTACGTATAACGAAATAATAAACAACAAAAATCAACATTCATGTAATACAACGGTTAAAGATACAAAAACTTTTTTCAGTGTACAGTACATTCCGGGGCTCACTGACAACAAAATCATAAGAAAAACAATAAAAACAGAAAAAGTTAGTTTGGCGTACAAACCAAACAAAATTCTAAAATCAATATTTACTAACGTAAAAGCGCCAATAAATAAATTACAACAAAACAACATTGTGTACGAAATAAGGTGTAAGGGAAAAGAAGAGCAAAGCTGTGATCTCATATACATTGGCACAACAAAAAGAGCTTTACATACAAGAATGAACGAACACAAGATGGACATTGAAAAAAGAAAAAGATCGACTGCACTAGCTCAACACATCATAGAAACAGGACACACAGCTGACTTCGATAAGATTAAAATACTTGACAAAGAAAAAGTGGAGAAAAAACGTTTCATAATTGAGAGCTTATATATACAACAAAAAATTACAAAAACAATGAATCATAAAGAAGACACTGACAACATAAGCGCAAGCTATAGAGTTGCACTAAAATAAAAATTTAAAAAGTACAACTGTTAATAAAAGAATTAGTGCAATGTTTAAATGTTTGTCTTTTGTTAAATTCTTTTTATTGTTTACTTTTAAATGTAATATTGCTTAAATTATTGTAAGTTCTGATTGTTGTTTTTTGTATATATATTTTAATAATAATAATTTTATTAAATACAGACGAATATCCCTTGAAAAAGTCAACAAAAAATTGACGAAACGTCGGGATTAAAAAAATGTAATAAATTTGGTTTTCATTACATTTATCTAAATAGGCCTAATTAGCTTATATAAAAAACAGTAACACAATTAATAATATATATATTGGCCAATAAAGACATAAACAAGAATAAATTTTTATAGGTTTTTAACTTCAAATTCAATTTTCTAAACTTCAAATACAATTTTATAAACTTAAAATTCAATTGCATAAATTTCAAAATTAATTTTCTAAACACCAAATTCAATTTCTATTCCAAGGATAGAAACTTTTTTATTATTATTTTATTATAACAAAACTAAAAATAAGAAAACGCAAAAATACATTTCAATTAAACCTTTTTAAAAAATAAATTAAAACAAATGCAGTAGAAAATTAGTTAGATTTTAATATAGTGCTGCCTGTGGTAGTTTCATTATCATATCTACATAGTAGTTGCTAGATCTTGTTTTAAAGATCAGCCAAAAGGTCTCTTGCACAAAGTTTGTTTTTCGAAAAAACTTTTTCTATCGGGTTTAACATAGGCGAATATGGTGGAAGAATAATCAACGTATGGGTTGTCTCGGCAACTTTATTTCGTACTTCTGTTGTTTGATGAATTTTACAATTATCAAGAACTAAACATGCTCCAGTAGTGTTACTTATTTCTAATATATTAAACACGTCCCTGAGAAATGATACAACAATTTTAGAATTTACTGACGAATTAGCAATGATTTTTTTTTTTGTGTATACAATTCCGTGTACATTCATGGCTACTAAAGGAGATATGTACATTATTAAAATGTTCGTAGATTATAGCCTGCATACTTTTTAGTGTTGCACATGGACTTTCTTCAACGATTTGTTAAATTTTCTGTAATAATTCTGCTGTTATTTTAATTTTTCTTCTTCCACCACGCTTTTTAGTTGATAGTTCTCCATCTTTTTTATAACAATTTATCAACGCAGTTGCTGTATTTTTGTTAATTCCTGCTATTTCTGCAATAGTTTTCCCTTTTTCCTAACATTTAATTAAAATTCTTCTCTGCTCAGCAACGAGTTTTATATATGGTGGCAAGGCGAATAAATTACCAGGTGGCAGCGTAGGCGAATTCAGTATTTTTTGCTGGTATACACGACTGTCAAACTCCATATATAAAAAATAAACACAAATTTCTTATATATGGAGTTTCACAGTGGTGTACGCCAGAAAAAAAACTTAATTCGCCTACGCTGCCACCTGGTAATTTATTCGCCTTGTATGGTGGCCTACGGTATCCCCTGCAAGAATTTATTTCCGTATCATGTGCGAATTCGCTTGAAGAGCTAATATCCCTAGTAGCCAAAATTTTTCTATAACTTCATTGACGCAATAGACTAGATTTATTTGAAAACGAATTAGACATGTTGTTCTTTTAAAGGGAAAAAAAAGGAAAAAAATAACTAAAGAGGTTTTTACGTGTGATCAGACTGTATAGAAGTTAATAAATTGAAATTGAATTTTTATTTAACAAAATTAAATTTAATGTTTATAAAATTGAATTTAAGGTTTAAATAATTGAACTTGAAATTTGTAAAATTGAATTTGTAATATAAAAATTGAATTTAATGTTTATAAAAATGAATTTGAAGTTTATAAATTTGAATTTGAAGATAAAAACCTGTAAATTGATGTATCCAAGGCGAATCAATTACTAAATGATCGCGAAGTGGAACTCAAAAACTTCCGCCGAAACACTAAAAGCCAAACTCCCATGGCAAAATAATGTACCAGGTAGTGGCAGTGGCGAATTCATTCATTTTCGCCGTTGCAGAACATGTCAAATTCCATATAGAAAAAATCAGCGAAATTTTTTTTATATGAAGTTTGACGTTGAAAATGAATGTATTCGCTACTGCCACCTCCTGGTATATGATTTCGCCTTGCCAAACACCATATGTAAAAAATATGTATAATATTTTATGGTGTTTGACATTCGACTTGGATGTACCAGAAGAGGACATTGCTTATTCGTAAAAATTATTTACAGTTTTTGTTTTAAAATGTTCATTGAATCTTTTAAATACAAAAATGATAGGTAAAAGAAACAACTATTCAATGCTTACTGTGTTTTTGCTCTATTTATTCAATGTAGTTCTCATTTAACAATTTGGCTTTTGTTACGGTTAGCTTATCCCGACGTTAAATTCGGAGGAGCAGGTCCCAACCATTCCGTCAAGCAAGAAAAGTTTACACAACAAAAAAAAGGAAACTAATCTCACAAAAAACAAAAAACGCTGCACTATACCACCGACAATCTTGGAGACAGATGTTGATCTTCTTACAGCCCACCCTACTATGTCACAGCACTTTTCCAGCAAACTGCTTCTGTGACCCAAAATCCGCCCGATCAATCTTCACACTCTTACCAATCCATAATCGCCATCACCATTAAAAAAAATTATTTCATTTCTGAAAATTTCATTTTTTCAAACACTCATATACATACTTTATTGGTATATATTACCCTAAACAAATTCAAAATTAACTATGTACTATAAATTATCCTAAAAAATTTACAAATTTTAAAATTGAAAACAAAAACTCTTAACTACCAATATTAAAATCAATTTCTTATATTTTAATTACACTGTTTTTTCTTTTAAATTTTTTATAAGTAATTATATATGTAACTATTTCTCACTTCTTACTGTAGAAACTTCTTTTCTATCCTTTACAGCTCAAACTAAATTTTTTCCTCTAATTCCAGGACTTTCGGCAAAAAACGCTTTGTAAAATCTGTACTTAAAGGAGCTCCCTGAAGCTAATTGTTCGCTCTTTCTGCACGTAAATGACGTTTGCCTAAATTAAAATTTCGCTCCTAATTTGAGCAGTAAATCAAAATTTTCCAGCTCTTTTAGAGGTATATTTAAATATATAACCAAACAAATCATGCACTTAGACTATAACATACACTAAACACTCACGTAAGGATACAGTTTCTTCACGATAACACACTTCGAATTAAATAAATATCATATAAATTTAAATTATAATAATTGATTATTACGCAGGATATGAAGATGAGACGAATAAAACCTTTCTACAAATACACTTTCGGAACGTTTTATTTTATTTTATTCATGCATTTGCTTTAGACAAAGATTTCCTAGCGATCATATAGGTTGGCGACTTACTTACCTGAGCATATACAAAATATTTAAATAATCATAAACTTTTACCTCGCTCGTTTAAATTTGCTCACTTCTTGCTTCACTTTCACTGTTTGTTGAGTCAATAGCCAGCTATACAGAATATACAAACGTATTTCAATTTTAGTACTGAAATTTAGTAAGTTTTACCCTATTTCTTTAACTCACGTTTTAATTTTTTTAAAAACACTTTTAACAAAATGTAAAAAATGTTTGAGCCACACAGTGTCACTTTGCTGCTAAATAATGTTTATTAACTCTTTACTGTGAAATAATAACAAAAACTTTTGCTACACAAATATTTACCAATCCGGGTGCTCTTGAATCAGATATTTTAGACCAAGAATAAAAAAGTCAGTGGTTTCCATTTCGTTTAAATCCTGTTGACGCAAGTTAAAAGTTAATTTCCATTTTTCGCAGACATCATTCCAGTCAGAACTATCCCTGCTTAAGATTGTTTTAAACGCTATAAGTGTTTATTTGTTGGTCTCAGTTAAGATTTCACTGTTAAGTGGTAAGGTTTCAATTGAAAAATCCTTAACAGACAAATTTTTTTCCAATTCACCAATAAGTTTCCGTTTTTTTATCATCAACTTTTTTGTTTAGCGTACAGTTTACCGCTTGGATTTTTGCGCCTTTGTCTTGGTATAAAATAGTAATTCTTAAAGAAAAGGAATATTTGTTAATATACTTAGTACAGTGAAATGGTATACGGCTTACCTGTACATCTTTTTCATTGGGAAAAATACTCACAATTTCATTTATTAATACCAGAAAGACTTTTGCATGGAGCGTGATATTGTTGCTGATTATTTCTTCTACTATGATGTTTATCAATTCATTTTTGTGCTCGTGTAATAACTTTTGGTTTCGATTGTAAAATTCAAGAATAATTTTTCCTTTTGATGTTTCATTTAAAATAACACCCAAATCCTTATTTAATAATTTTCCACAGATTGACAGATTTTCAGATGAAGAGTTTAAGGAATTATTTTTTGGAGTTTTTACAGTTTCCAGCCAGTCTTCCACTTTTGATGGCATTGACATGGTACTATCGTATATTCCAAACTATAATACATGTTTATGTTTATAAATATTTTATAATGTTTAATTTCTCTTAAAGCATTTCTACCTGTTCTTTCTTCCAAACAAAAAACTTTTAACGAAATTCCATACGTTGCCCTAACGGAGGAATAGCTTGTTTCAAGTCCTCTTTTCGCATATACTTTAAGCTCATATAGGTTACTTGAGCAGCTAAATAATATCACAATAACGAAAGATGTGTAGAGCATAAATAAAGCACTAAATTTTACGCTTTAAATAATCAAAGAGAGTTTTCAAGTCAAACTCTTTTAAAAGTATTCTCATATTTTCCTCATCTTGGTTTCCGGCAGAATGCTGAAATTGTTCTTTTTCAACATTTATTTTATTTGTTTATTTATTTATTTATTTATATATAGTTCATTTCCTGCACAACAAGACTAAGTCTTATAATTATAATTAAAATTGGATCCTAATATAATAAAATTAACAAAATCAAAATTAAAATTACATCAAAATTATTAAATTAATGACGAAAATAGAGACATTAAAATATTTTTTAAATTAGTTAATAAAAAAATTAAAAAGGAAATTCCTAAAAGATATTGCGTTGTTGTTTATGTGGAAGAGCATTCCAAAGACGAATAGCAGTAATAAAAAATTGCCATTCGGAAACAAGGCATCGAAATTTTGGAAAAATAATTCTTTTCCCCCGTGCTGACCTAGCAAATCTTATTTTCTCAAATAAATAGTTCGGTTCTCCAGTATAGATCAATTTGTGGAAGAACAAGAGGACTCTGATCTTAAGAAAACTTCTAAAAGTAACTCCAAAGAGGGTCTTTGAGTAAGCAGAAATCTGGTCACGTTTTTTTAGTCCATGAATATATCTTATGATGTTGTTATATAAGACATCAAGTTTCATCTCACTTATGCAGTCACAATTAGATAACAACTCACATTCGTATGTAAGGTTTGGTATTAAATAAGTTTTTGCAAGAAGAATTCTTACATTTAGTGGTGTAAAGTATTGCACGGACCATAAGGTCCTTAGTTTGACGTTAATTTGTCCAACCAGTTTGTTAATATGGTTTGCCCAAGTTAAGTTGCTGTTGAACACTAACCCTAGGTTTTTTGCCGTATGACAATATCAATTTTGTAGTTGTCTATTATAATGTCATCTTCTATTAGGGGATTGATTGTTTTCCTGTGAATCAGAAGGCATTTAGATTTTTGTGGATTCAAGCATAGTCCATTTTGAGATGCCCATCGACGTATACTGTTGAGGTCAGAATTTAGTTTTTCAATATTCTCCTTAATTGAGGATACTGGACTACTTAAGTGTAACTGAACATCATCTGCGTACATGTGGACATTACAGTACGATAAATGGTGCGGCAAGTAATTAGCGTATAATGAAAATAATATTGGTCCCAAAGTTGAACCTTGGGGAACACCTTTAGATAGTAACAAGGGACTAGATGCCTTGTTATTTACAAATACTGACTGAATTCTATCAGTGAGATATGACGATATAAGTTTTATGGATGTAAAGGAGTATTTGAACAGAGTCCTAAGCTGAGACAACAGTATTTGGTGGTTAGCTGTATCAAAAGCCTTGGAGTGATCAAGTAGAACCAAAAAGTTTATTTTACCATCATCAAGTTCTCGCCGTATATTCTCCGCGACATCAATTAGAGTGGTTATGCAACTGTGTTTAAGGCGAAATCCCGATTGTCTATCAGAGAGCAAATGATTACAGAGTGATCAAGATTTGAGTCAGTACCTGGCCGTGGGCCCTAACCTGACTGTGGTCTTACCACCGAGTGAAATACAAAGCGTCGACTAGCGCCCCCTGCTAGGCGTAGCCAACAGAGTTGCAATTTCAAGAACATGGCTTGCAGGACCATGTCCTTCCCCTTGCTTGGGGGTTGGAGGCTTTCCAACCCCTCTGTTGAATATGCAACAGCACATTCGTTTACCACCGCGCCCTCCCCGCGGACACTAAACTTTAACCGACAGCCACCACGTGTACCCCGTAGGGACCTCACCAATAACCGGCTACAGAGATGGGCGGCTCTCTGTATGGGCTACCGGTTCCCGTGGTGCCAGTATTTTAAGGACCTTCGACAATGACCCACGTCTTGTCTATCCAGATTCAGTGCCTGCACACCGGGGGACTGGTTCCCCATATACCCCGAGTGTACTATGTCTGTGCCTAGGTTAGAATCAGCACAGATTTCTTGTAGTACCCCCGGAGGGAGAGCAAATGATTACAATAAATATATGAGCTTATTTGGTGGTGCAACAACCTTTCTAAGACCTTGGACAAAAAGCCCAGAATAGCAATTGAACGATACCCGCCGTCTGATTTTGGAATTGGAATTAACTTTTAGAAATAATGGTGTTGAATAGATCGGTAATATATGGTAAAAGACCTGGTAAAATAGCTCTAATAAATTTGGGATGAATGTTATCATATCCTATAGCATTGGATTTTGTTTGAGTGAATCTATTAAAAACATCAACCTGGCTGACGCACGAAAACTTGAAAAAACCTTGATTAAACGCATCGATGTCATCGGTGTACAAGGGGTTATTAACAACAACTGTTGCATCTGTTATAGTTACCGTTGAAGTACAAGCAAACATATTATTAAGACTGTCAGCATCAATAGATGGATTTGTAAAAGGTCCCTTATAGTTTTCCAAGACCGCTTAGCTTCAAGGCAGAGCCAAATTGCCGAGAATAATACATGGACTTTGCAATTTTTATTTGTTTATTGGCTTCCCTCCTTGCGAAGCGATATTCGGACTTTAGAAACATTATCTTAAAACGTTTCCAACGTGAGTATGCTAAGTCCCTCCATTTAATTGCATGTAGAATAGTACCGTTGAACCACGGGTTATTTTTAGGTTTTATATATTTTGTTTTCAAGGGTACTGTTTCATCATACAATTGTAATATATTACTTTCCAAAAAGGATAGTTGCTCATCTACTGAAAGCATGTGATAAATATTGCTCCAATTTATTTGTAAAACGTTTTCGTTCAGCAGACTGTAATTCAAGTCTTTGAAATCTCGAAAGGAGTAGGATTGCTCCCTTTGTTCTGTCACAAAATCATATGCAGCAAATATTAAATCATGATTGGAAAACAGGAAGCTGAAGTTTGATCGTAAAGCTGAACTTTTGATATATTTCCTACGAAAATAAGATCTAAACGCGTGTTATTAGTTTTAGTGAAATGGGTTGCTATAGTGGTATTGATAGGTGTAAGTCCTATCGATTCCATGCTGTCTTTGAAAGATGTTTCCGTTAGAATGTTGGAATTAAAGTCCCCAGCTAGTATTATATCACTGTAAGGCATAATTAAAGTTTCAGATTTTGTTATAAAATTAGAAAACACAATAGAGCTGTTAGGTCTATACACACAACCCAGCAACATCTTTCTTCCGAAGGATGAAACTTCAACGAATATATGTTCAATAATGTCGGATTGCTCCGATTTACAGCAGACTTTACAAGTAATATTGTCTTTGACATGTATTGCAACACCGCCACCACCTCTAGCTAATCTATCAGATCTAAACACCTTGTACCCACGTAGAGAGATGAGACCATTTAGGATAGATTCGTTAAGCCAAGTCTCAGAAACGCAAATGGCATCCATGTTCGAACTCTCAAATATGAATCTAAATTCATCAATCTTAGGCTTTAAACTTTGGGCATTTGTGTGGCAAATTTGAAAACCTTGTTTTTTTTTAGCGAGGATTTTCACCATACTTCTCATCACATCATTGGAATTAGCTCTTAGCATAATATTGTTGGACATTTAAATGAAATAATAAATCCAATGAAAAGACAGAAAAGAAAACGCAATATATTTTAGGAGTTAAATAAAAAATAATAATTTCTGAAAAAGACCAATTTAATTTTAATATATAAATCTGTTTATAAATTTTATAAAAAGCATAATTAAAAATAAAAATAAAGTATTTAAGGTAGAGCTGTGTTATTGAATTGTGAAGTACCGGGGACAATACCATCGGAACTGGTGGACTCATCTCTAACGCAGCGAAAAAATCTATTTAGCGCGTCTAAGTTTTCTACACAGAAAGGTTTATCCGTACTCAGTCGTTTAACATACACGATGCCATGAAAAGAATAAGCGTATTTAAAAGCACAAACTCACTAGAATTATTTGATGGGAATCCACAGATTTCCTTTTGAAATGTTTGGAGATCGTACCGCGATTCACTTTCAATGGTTTCTTCTTCAGGAGTATTTAAGCTGTTTTCTTCGGCCGGAATAACTGGTTCAATAGCTACAGTCATCCAATTATTTGCGGAACTTTCATCAATGTTTAAAATTTGAGTATTTTCCATTGAAACAGATTGTTTATTTTTACTTTTATCACTTTTCGACTTAACACGCTGAAAGAAACGCACAAATAAAGAAATTACCATATGCTAAAGTGTTTTTGTTTTTTTATTTAAAATCATTTTGGCTAAAATTAAGAATTTAATGCTTGTTTTAAGTATTTTTAGATTTACCAAAAGAGAATTGTTCTTAATTTATTTTTAAATCAAGAATTTTATTCTTAAACTAGGATTTTTATTCTTATTTTAAGATTTCAATCTTGTTTTAAGACCGTAATTCTTAATTTTATCGTCATTTTAGTGTTTGCAGGCTTCATTTGTTCAAAATTTCTAAAAACAAGCCCGACGCAGCTTGATTTTATCTGGCAGTTTTTCTCTTAGTGTATTAGTTATATTGCATTTAGCATCTTTGAATGAAAATATTACTTACATACGTCGTAAAGAGTCAGTACTTAAAGATTATTTCCGTTTATTTTCTTATTTATAACATACACTTTTAGAGCTAATATCGTGTTAAATGTAATTTAAACAGATTTTTAAAGGTACTTTTATACTCAAATCGCTCACTTAATAGTTATGTATCGAAATTTTTTTAAAATTTATTTTTAAAATGACTGCATATTTTAGATCCGTTCCCGTACTTTTTGGGTAAAATTTGGTTAAATGAGAGTAAACATAAATTGTTCTCAATTGAAGAGACCACAAAAAACCAAACTTCTATCCCAAAACAAGATGTTAACCAAAACAAACATGCGGTTGTTTATTGTAAACATAAATTTACAAATATTTTATATGTTCTTAAATTTATTTTAATATTTTTTGTGATAAAACTTGTAAATAACACTTTTAAAAAACATTTGATTGCATGAAACATAGAAAAGAAGAATTTTATTCTCTCAAAAGCTCTTTCTTCTACCCAAACTTGTAGTACGGAAACAGTTTTCGGTAACATTGGGAACCCGTGGGATCCCAAAATTGAGTACGGGAACGCACCTTTTATTTGATAATTGATTTACCGTCTAACTGCACTAATATAACCGCAATATTACATTTTCGAACTTCAATAAGAACAGCTGGTTTTATAAACTCGCCGGTACTGAATTAAACAATGAAAACAAACAATTGATGAAACAAAGATCATATTTTACATTAATTTTGTTTAAAATAAAAGATAACATATTAACTTTAATTGGTGTAAAATTTTATTGTCGTTTTCATGTTTATTTTAAATAAAATTCATAACTTCGGTATGTGGTTGCAATTTGAAGTCGGCAATTTTTTTGCGATTTCGAACTGCAGAAAACCTTTCAAGGTTATTTGCAGTTGTCAGAACATGCCTCATATAAATCTGAGGGAATCAAGCACAATTAAAGTAGATAAACATAAAAATATTTTAAACAATAAATTTTGATATTAATATTATATATTTTATTTATTTTATATGTACTCGTATGTACATATTTATTATTTTTTTAATATTAATTTAATACAATTTTTTAAAATTTGCTTTAGTTTATTTGTTAAAATTACATAAATATAGGGCGTCTGCAAAACTGCAACTAAAGCAAAGTTGGAGCACCTAAAGAACATTTTGTTACTTTTTTGAAATAGTAAATAAGTAAAGTAAAACAATAAGTAAAGTAATGATCAAACGGCAATGTTTCTGACACTTTAATACTTAAATGCATCTTTTTTTGTTAATATTAAATATGACATAAGTTTGTAGTGGCAGTTCGTAAGAAAAAACCATAAACTAAATAAATACTTGACTTTGACTCTGATACAAAATTTTTTTTGTTTAGGAAGACACTTAATTTGGGGCAACTAAACCGTACGGAATGATTAGCATACGGTACATAAAATGGGTCCCCTAAAGAGTTCAAAGTTTTATATACTCATATAAAATAAACGTATTTAATTTTGTCCGTAGTTGGTCTGTTATGCTTTCAAAGTCAGCGGCAAAATACCTGGCATCGGCGGAGGGCGACGCTTATTAAAAATGATGATTCGGTCGTCGTTGGGTATGAAAGGCTGTGCGCCTTTTGAAAATTTTCTTCGTTTAAATGTTTTTAAATTAACTTTCCACATATACAAATGTGTATTTAAGTAGGAGCTATTTGCTAATTTAATTTTTAAGAAGGTTTTGTTTTAAAATAAATATTAACTGTGGTGTACCAAAAACGTTTAAAGTGAAAAAACTGCTTTTTTATGTTTTAATAACTATGCAGATAATAGAATTATTTTTACTTCTACCGAGCCACTAACACACCATCTCAACAAGATAATCAAAAAGGAAGGGGCTAAAAATGTCAGTTTGCGTTCGAAGAAACCTTTTGACGCCATGATAATTTGACTCTATTTATTTATCAGCAATACTAATTCTATTATAAAAAAGCAATTTCAGAGTGCAAACGACAAATCCTACCACATTATTGTGCCGCGGATGGAGGGGGATAACGCACGCCCTTAACCTTTCCTAAATAACTCACTGGTAACTCTTACACAGTGGTAACACCTACCTTCTGGTTATTCACCACTAACTTTATTTTGTTGATCTGGCAGCCTTAAATTCATGACTATGAATGAGAGAAAATGAACAAAAGAGAACAATCAATTACTACACATGTGCAATACAAGGAAGTAACAGGTTAGTTTAATGAAATATTTTATATTAAATATTTTACACATCTGAATAAGCTATATTGCTTTAAAACCAAATTTTTTTTAATTCTTTTCAGATAATATAAAAAAACAATCCGCATGCTTTGAGGGATGGATAAGGTAATTTTGAGTGAAATTCATGAATGATAAAAGTCTGGGAGAATAGATTAATAGATTAATAGATTAAGGGCATGTTAAGAAAAACTTCGTCACGGCCAAATTGCCTTTGTTGAAAATTGGCACATAAAAGTATAGCGGTAAGCAAAACGAAAATCAATATTATTTCCACTAACAATTTCTTTATTTACAGTGTTGGTGGTAATGGGATGGAGAAATAAACGGCGATTTCCTGGAAAACGGCGCATCCAATTTCCATTTCCTAGGTAAGTGTGATTTGCTTAAAGAAATGAAATAAATTATTGTAATATTATGCTAACTTCTGCAGACAATTGACGATGTAGTTTGGTGGACTAGTTTTCATAAAATTTCCTCTACAAAATTAAGGCAAAACAAGCAAAATATAACCTTCAGGTGCTGGTAGCTAAACGGTTGTTCAGTTATGGAGAAAGTTTAATTTTTTGCAAACTAGTGAAATTCAAAAAGATGAGGCTATTTATTTAACAACAGTGAAAAGTGAGCAGTAAAAAACAAAGTTTAGAAAAGGAAAATTAACATAAGAAAATACTGAATTGATCTGAAATGTAAAAAAAAACAAAACTAATCTAATGTTTTCTCATTGGAAATCTTAACCGGTGCAGAGGCATTAGCAAACAAAAACTGGATATAAATTGCAGAGACTTAAACCAGCAAGGCGAGAAGAACCCTCTGCGATTCTGCCTAAGCCAAATTTGCAATGAAACCAGGAAAACTTACGGTAAGATACAAGAAAAAACTTGTTTTATGATGTTATACGTTATAATTTATTTTTTTATTTTTATCTTAATATACTTTTTATTTAAATTGTATATGTTTTTTCACAACTTTTTCTAAATGCCTTTAACTCGGCGTGCCAGCAATCTATCGACACAAATAGATTGCCTACGTAAACAACGAGTGCAACTTGTAGTACGAATACTGCTACCATGGTAACAGTTTCATCATTAGTAAGTCCAACGACCACTGCAACCAATGTTACTACATTGGCAATGGCAAATTACCAGATTTTGTTATACTCGGTTTCCCATGATTGCTTCATTAGCTCTGAAAGTGCCGACCAGACGTTAATTTCACAAACCTTTAATAGCATTACTGCCCAAAGTATCCGGCTTGAATTACGCGAAGAAGTAGGCAACAGCCCAATTACCGACATGCCAATTAATGCAAGCAGTATCCAGAATATTGTTGAAGTTTCAGGCGGTCTCTGTCAGGTGAGATTGGAGCAAGGTATCGACGATAAAATTCAGAGAACCTTGAGGGAAATTAAGCAGGCTCTGTTATCACAGGCCAGCAGCAGCTGCGAACATAGCACTAAATGTAGACAGTGTACTGCCTGGACCCCCTCAGGCGCAGTCAACGTCTACCGAGCCACTAGTTGGTTTCTGGCCTTCTGTTGTGACTGGGTTGAATCAGCAGCAAAATGCCTCAGTGCAAAGACAACATATTTTGTCGCGACCGCACCGTTAATTCCAGCTCCGCAATACATCAGGGTCAACTGCGACGAAATTACTTGTGCAGCAACCACAGTCAGCACATCAACAGCAGCGTTTTGTATTCCAGCTACAGAATCCGTCATTATATAGTCAACAGCCTTCGCAAGTGCAGCCGAATTTTAGCAGTATTCGAACATTTTGCAAGTTAAGCAACAGCTAGCACAAATTCAGCCTGTACGTCATCAAAGTATGCCGCAAGTTTATGGCTACAGCCAAAGAGACAGTGCGCATCCTATTTGCCCTCAAGATACTTGGTCTGTCGCAGAGTGTCAACAGCACTAGCCTAATTTTCAACTGGCCATGTCAATACCACATCAGAGTGAGCCTATGGACAAATTTTAACTCGCCAAATGGGGTGTTAAATTCGGTGGCACCAATAAAACCATGAATATCTAGGAGTTTATTTTTTTTAAGAAAGTAACACTTCAGGCAATAATGCCTATTTATAGATGAGAGATAAGATAGGTGGTGAAAAGAGAAAGATAGGTATAGCCATTTTATTAGTTAATTTACTTCGCCGGCAAATATGCTATGAAGAAGTACTGGCGAAGGAGGCTGCATGTTTAATGTTAATTTTGAATATAAACAGAAAAAAAACATTTTATTTTTTGGTTGCCGCAGTAGTTGAACCCTGGCTAACCAAGTTTGACGTCAACGTGTTTACCACTTTGACTACAGCTCCGGGTAGGAGCTCTGAGAAAAGATTACAATTGTTGCGACAGTGAAATTTTACGCTCGTTTCATTTGCTGTTGGACGGCCCAGCACTGGACTGGTACGGGGACTATCGGAAATTAGTCCACGTCAATACTTAGCAGGAACTAGCAAATGCTCTCCTGGCGCAATAGCGTCGTTTGCCAAAGAAAATGAGGTGCAAATGCAAAATTTAAATCGGCGACAAATACCACAAGAACCCCTTGATCATTTCTACAATGCGGTCACAAAGTTGCGAAACCAGTAGGAAAGCTCCTATGAAGAAGAACAGTTGGTGGAGATCATGATAGGTAATTTAAAGCCGTCTTTAGCACAGATGATGTTTTCAGCACCTATAAGGACCTTGTCAGAGTTTTGCCGAGAGGTAAGAAGAGCGGATAATTTATTGGTATACCAACATCAGCTATATTAACAGCGTTCAAATTTTGCACAAAGGCTGAATGAGATTTCGTTTAGGGATTTTGAGGTGACTTTAGTGGATCTAGAGGTTGACGCCATTCGGATAAATAACTATACCTGTAACTAACTATACCTGTTGGAATTTTAGAAAAGTAGGGCATAGTTTTGTTGACTGTCCAGAGCCAATGAATAGAGTATTCTGTTTTAGGTGCGGGAGGCTAATGTTTTTACCCCAAAATGCCCTAAATGTCAGGGAAACCGGCTTAGAACCCGTTCCGAGCTGGGGGTGTGTGGTCAACGGAGATATAGACCCAGTCTTTGATCAGCCAAGAGAAGTAACTGCAAAAAGTGTTGAGATATTAACGAATAACGACAAAACTAAAACAGATTTAGAGCGCAAACCTTAATTGAGGGACCTCAAGCCACTGCACGTTAGAATAAAAGAATACAACGAAGGTTAGCGTAAATTTTTCCGCACGGTCTCAAGTAATATAAGAAAAGCCAGAGCTATATAAAATTCGAAAAAAATTAAGGCACACAATTTTGGAGGCGTCCCTTTATAAGATAGCGGTGCCACAGTAACGTGCTTAGGCCGTAATTGTCTTGAGTTGGTGAAAAAGGCGGGGCTTCAGATCCACAACTTTTATACTATTTCCAAGATAGCTGATGGTACAGTGCACAAGATTGTCGGACGCGTACGATCGGAAGTGACGTTTCACAAAATCTATGTAGACTTTCTCGGTCCGTATCCTTGCCCTAAGAATGGCAACTCTTTTATCTTTATCGTGCTTGACCACTTAATGACATTGGTATCGCTTAAAGCGTTACCAAAAGCTAACACAAAAGTGTCGTCAAATCTTAAGTAGCCCTAGTTTTGCATAAATTTGGAAAACCTGAAACCATTCCCTCAGATAATGGCAAACAGTTCGTCAGCAAGGAATTTGCTGATTTAGTACGGGGTTTTGGAATCAATACGTTCACATTGCCATACACTCATCTCAGACCAATGCGTCAATACTCGCTTTTGGTGTCGGTAATAGCTTCACTCGACTTATATCGAGCTTTTTCAGGTATCGCACTATACTAGTTGTTATAGAAGGGATCTCATTAAGCGAGTTCAAGGTAAATTAAGGGGTACCGCAAGGTTCCGTTCTTTCCCCTAACCTATTTACTATTTTTCTTAATGACCTTCTACGTCAGACTTCCAACCCTATCTATTCTTTTGCAGATGACAGTAGCATATGCCATACATTTTCGTTTCGCAATAGACCAAGCCTTTGGGAAAGTGGGGCTATGAGAAGGCACATGGACGATACACTTAATCGCGACCTTTTGGTAATTTCGAATGAGGCCTGGTGAACGCTCATAAAACACAGTGCTGTGTGCTTTCGCACAGGCCTACTGCTAACATGCTACCTCGTATGTAATTATGGTGATATATATATTAAGGAATCTGATTAAGGAATCAGAAGCTCTCGGAAGCATACTTTTCATGTTGCAAAAGAAGCATTTAAGTGCCTAGGTTTTCTGAAACGGTGTAAGAAATACTTCACTTCATCTGATCTCCTTACTAACTATGTCACCTTTATTAGACCGAAACTGAAATACACCGCTCATGTATGGGCCGGTGCTTCAAAGTCTATTTTAGAGTTACTCGACCGCGTACAGAAGAGAGCGAAGAAGCTCATCGGTAACAGTAGGGTATCCAGCTCTATTGACTCACTGGAGCATCGAGGCAATGTAGGGTGTGATTCACTGTTTTATCGTTACTACAGCGGAATGTGCTCTCATGAAATCAGGGAACTCGTTCCTGAAAACCGTAATTTCGTACGCGCAACACGCTCTGCATCAGGAGCGCATTGCTTTGTGGTCGACTGGCAACGCATTACAGAGAAAATTCGTTTTTTAGCCGAACAGTTCGTATGTGGAATAAACTCCCTGCAGAGGTCTTTCCTGCCACTTGCAATGTGCAAAGATTCAAATCAAATGTCCATAGGCACTACTCCCTCTATCCCTTTTCCCACAACCTAATTTCCTAGTTCTGGCACAATGCATTGCATAAGTAGGGGTCATCCCCTGAGTGCTGGTCCTAATTAAAAAAAAAAAAATACTGGCTGCAGTACGCTCTCATCTGCAAGATGTCCATTCAGAGTAGGACAAACATATTTCCGAGATCGAATTTTTTCTTAGATCATCATTGAAGACGTCAATTGATGTTACACCATATTTTGCACTGTTCGGAATGAACAGAATTTAATAGATGACAGAATTT
Source organism: Cistogaster globosa (assembly GCA_937654795.1). NCBI lineage: Eukaryota > Metazoa > Arthropoda > Insecta > Diptera > Tachinidae > Cistogaster > Cistogaster globosa. Next base: position 46,652,751 of record OW569404.1, on the reverse strand, counting down.
AATATTTGCCCAAAGTCTGCAAAAATGTCTCTAATGAGACAGAATATACGTGAGGCTTTACACAAGGCCTATTTAAGTTACGTGAAAATTTACAACACCCGCCGCCGAAAGGTAAATTCTGTCCTGGGACAAGAGGTTTACCGTTAAAATTTTCAACAAACTGATTTTAGGGATGGTTTTAATGCCAAGCTCGCGCTAAAGTTTCTAAAGTGCAGAATCGTTAGGCCAACAGAAAATAGTTTATACGAGGTCGAAGAACTGAAAGGAAAATTATTATGTATCTTCCACGGAAAGGACCTTAAACAATAGTTTTTTCAAGACGGCGACCGTAGATTAAATTCCCACTTTACTTTGTTAGTAGTTTCTTTTAGATACAAAATACTTTAATTAGATCTACTTATCTAAGTTTTTATTTTTAATTTCATGACCTGTATCGGTTTCTACGCGGGTAATCTTTCGGAACCGTTTATCGGTAGAAATTCTTCTTTGTATTTCATGACTAATATTTGATCTGCCTTATTTTGCAAACTTAAGCTTGCATTTCTAATTTAGTTACATTTGTAACTGTTACTGCTCAAAAAGTGCAAACCCATGATTACTCCGAGGAACTGTGCTATTAAGAGCTAAGGGTTATTAGTTAGTGTCACTTGTTTGAGCCCGGCAACAATTTTTTTCTGTATAAATGTACCGAATAATATGGGAAGAAACTTAGCTAAGCAATATAAGTAGTGCAATAATATAATATACAAATTTTAGACATTTAATATAAAAAATTAAAAGGAGTAAATAAACTAATTACTATTTGCTGATTAAATAAATTGGTAGTTCAAGCTGCTGCTTTTACTTCTTCGTTCACTGCTTCGGCGTCAGAATAATAATTTTACTGGCACAGCCTGTAAAGCCGGATTGCCTGTCTGTCCGTTTATTAGTTTTGTTCAGCTTTTGAAAATATTGTCTCTTTGAAATTGCTCTCCAAACGTACCAAATAAACAGCCAGTGACGACAGTCTTCAACGAAAATTATGAAAACTGTATATTATTTACTGGCGGAACAAATGCAGTTAACCTAATGGAAGTTTTAATTATGTAAGAAGAATTGGGGTAAGTTCCTTCAAAATTATTAAAACGCAGATAATCTTTAAAATTTCCCACTAAATAAAATCCTCTGTATTGATGTGATTAGATCTCAATAGTCTCTCGCTATTTAGTTTGTTATTATTGAGTTCTTCTATTACCTTGATATCAAATAATTATCATTGTGGAAAATAAAAAAATTATGCAATCTAATAATAGCCAATACAATTTTATCGGCCTTTTTAGGATTTACATTAAGGTTTGTGTGCAAAATTTGCCATCGATTCGATGAAACACCAAATGCAATTTGTACACGGCATCTGCCTTTTGAAAGAATTTTGCTAAAATTTTTCTTATCATCTGACAGGTGAAATCGTGGAAATGGACGCATTAAATTAGTCAAAAGTAGAAATGTTTTGTCTCCCACAAGATAATGCAGAAATATTACATACAATCCCGACATTACTACTGGTGTAGAATTATCTAGTTCCTTGTTTTGAAGTTGTTTCCCAAACTAAATTCTTCTAAATATTCCACAATCGATTTGGCTTCCATATGTCTAACATCGAAATATGCAGTCAGGGACTAAAATTCACATACACTCCCATAATTATATGTTTAGAGAAAAGTAAACGTTTCAGAAATATGTACTTAAACCCAATTGAACACATTTGGGATTTAACGAAGCGCAGATTACCATCAACTTCAGTAACGAGCAAAGATTCGCTTAAAGAAGCTGTTAAAAAAATATGGTCAGAAGCAGAAAGCTTGTTACTTTCTATACCACGCCACTTGCAGGAAGTTATTAATAGCCAAGGCGTTCCAACCAAGTATTGAAATGTTTGCCTTTTTAGTTTATTTAAAAAATGTGCTAACATTCCAAGATGTATTTAAACTTTTGTCCAGTACATTTTATGGTATTTTTAAGGATTACAGTTATGTTTTTAATCAAGTCTATATTTTTTGTTATTGTTTTTTGTTATTTATAAAACTAAATAAAACTACATACTTTAAGTCTTTCTGAAATGTTTACTTTTCTCTAAACATACAATTTTTGGGGTGTATTTAAACTTTAGTCTCTGACTGTATGTGTATATATGGTGGCATATCATAGCGTCTAAAGACATAATGTCCATGAATTTTATGTTGTGCCCAAAAGTGACATAATTTTTTTTTAATTTTTTGTCTCACTAATATTTATTTTTTTTTTTTTTTCATTACAGTTACTTCACTAACCTTGATTTACATGTATAGTGAAGGGATTAGATTCGGCTTAGCCGAATATGTCACTTTTACTTGTTTATATTAATAAGGCATTTGACAATTCTTAATGCTCAGTATTACGGTGTGGACCGATCTTTGTTTTTGAAATAAAGCAAAATAAAAAATATCAAAAGTGGTTGTAATCATAACGAAATAATACTAGGTGGTCTGGATAGCGAATTTATTGATTTTCGCCGAAACGCTAAGATTCAAACACCATATAAAAAAATTATACACATTTTCTGTGTATAAAGTTTGACATTTGGCGAAAATTAATGAATTCGCCATTACGACCACCTAGTATTATTTTTGTAATTGTAAAAACCCAAAAATAAAAACTAAAGTATTAACTCCGTGCAAAAAGTGATCGTCTAAATCTCAGGCCTCGATCCTGTGTGATACAGATTCGAATCACAGTTTTCTGAAGCACATTTAATGATATTTGATAGTTTAATTCTTCATGCATTGTTGGATTGTTATAAGGTCGGAGAAAAACATGTGTATATTTTTTTTAATCTTAGCGCTATTATCTATTTTTATTTAGATTGCTTTTTTCGAATATTAGTCGTGACTTCAAAAGTGCTGTTAATAATTAATATGTATCTCGATAACGTCATTTTAAAGAGAGACGCTTAATTGAGTGGCGCAGATCTAACACGATCATTAATCCTTTTTAGTAGATTTAGCTCTGCTTACGGTAAATTGCCACGCAGAACACAACAATAATCTTTAAATAGCGAAGCCGCCAGAGCCTTAGAGAAAGCGGACTGCCAAAAACAAGCCCACGTAAAAATAAATTCTCTACTGAGCACTATAAGAAGGTATGTCTTTTAAAATAAAAAGTTTAAAAATTTAAAGTATTACTTAATTTCAGTTTTTAGAGAAATGGCAAATATCGTGCATTTGACAGTGAAGATGATGACGGTGATTCCGAGGCTTAAGTTTATTTTAGTAATAAGTATGTGATTAAATAAAGCTACACTGTGTAGCTTTTATTTAAGTAGCAAAATCATCCATCTCCCATACCCAAAGGCCACAGGATCCTATTTAACAAAACAAGCTGGAAATTATAACTGTACTATCACTTTAAGAATACTTCGATTATACGAATCAGGAACTATTAAAACGGAATGACTGGTACATGACTGGTACATGATTTTGATATGATTATATTTGATGCGACTGAAAAGGAATGAATAATAAAATAATATTAACAGCTTGTGCTGCAGCATACATATTTACACAATTTGTTGCAATTACTACAGTGAAAGTTGTTACAGAAAAACACGAAAAAAGGGTTTGTTTTAAATTATAATATGTTAGTAATTGGCCCATTTAATATGTAATTTAAAATAGTATGTTATTGCTCCAGTTCGATGATATGGCTAGAAACAAACAACAAAAAAAAAACTTAAAAGAAACCTTTCACATGGACATATCATAATTTTTATATATTAAATTTATTAAAATGAAACAATTACTTAGCCTGAAGAAAAACATCCCCCCCCAATGAGTATACAAACGGTCAATGATGGCGGAGTGAGCACATACTACATATTAGAATCTGAAGTGCTACTCGAGTTTTTTACTGATACCCATGGATGCCATTAAGTTATACATCTTGACAAAATTGTATACTTCTACGATCAAAAATAAGAATTTAATAACCATATTTCTATCAAAAAACCGAATTCACAACAGATTTTATCGATCTGCCTATAAAAGTTTGGCCACATACATCAAACAGGATAAACTATAGTGATACCCTTAAATTTCCAAATCAATATCAAGAAGGAATACAGCTTCTTATAAAGTTCAACTGTCTTTCTACAACTGTTCAACAGTATGCACATAGGCATCAAATTAAATTAAATTAAATATAGGAGCACCGTTTTTTATCCAAATCCAAATTTTATACTTGTTGCTATAGCGAATTTCGAAAAACAGTTTCTTATTAAATGTCAACCGCCTTTCTACAACGGTTCAACAACTTGGTCATACAAATTAAATTACATCAACTATTGTAACACTTTACATTTGTTTAACGCATTAAACTAATTCACCTCAGAAACTACTGACTACAAATTTTCGAAAATAGGATATGTGTATGTATGCATATCAGAATGATTATTTTGAATAAAACAAATCAAAAGACGAAAAGTTGTTGTCTAGGCTGATTTTGCCGCTGCAGTCCAATATAACGTTACGTCCAAGATAACGTTACGCCTGAAAGACGTATGGTTTCTAACATCCTTTTAAAGTCTTAAAAAAAATAAAAATTGGCATAGTAGTTATTGAGATAATTTATTTATTGAATTTTCTCTTTGATAATAAAAAATTCGGTAAATAAAAATAATAATAGAGACAACAAATTCGATAGAGATCAAAAAAGAGATAGAGTACAAAATTAAAAAAGTAAAGATAACGTATAGACGTAGCTTATCTATGCAGGGTTAAACTAAATTCTTTTTTTGTTGTCGACAATAAACAGTTGAGTAATATCGGTACTATATGTCTTGTTAATTAATAAGTGCTTTAAAACCTCTTATTCTGAAAAAAAAATAAACAATAAAAATTTAAAATAATCTTTCGTTATTTATCAAACGATTTAGTTATTTTTTTAAGATTTAGGTGTATTTTATTTCAGTAGTTTTATTATTTATACATATATAATTACAATTCATTTTTGTGTCGACAACATTTATTTAGATATATACATATGTATATAAGAAAAAGGTTTCTTGTATAGGACACCTGTTAATTTTTAACACGATTGTGTTTTTGGTAGATATCATAGAACTATGTATCTTTCAACATTATGTTGTTTTTATTGCAGTGGACAAGTATCTTCGTTTCCTTTGGAGTGACGGTTCTAATTATTTCTTCTGAGAAAGACTTCAATTTTGAAGTGACATTACTGAAATACAATAAAATTATGCATATTTTTATTATGTAGCTGTTGCGTTCAAAATATTGTGCAGCTGGCTATATGGCGGCAATGTAGCTAGCAGCATTTACAGTCGTGTGTTCGCGTAGCTTGCTGTGGCTAATGTGTTTAATGCATTATTTAAAATTTTCAACAACGTTTCATACAATAGGACTGTATAGGTAAAATTCCATCAACTAAAGGAACACACTTTATTTATTAAATTCAAATTATATAATTGTTGGCATGTATAGCGGTTCAAAAGTTTCTCCACGTACATTAAATTACATTAACAATTTGCGAACCCTTTAATTATCAAATCCAAATTTTATACTTACTGTTACTCGTTATTATAACGAGAAGGATGTCGGTCCTTCTCCAATTTTAATAAAAATATATGTATGTAATTTTTGGAAAATTTTATGCATTTTATTGAATATTACATAAATCAAACTTAATCTTTCAGTTTTTTATAGAATCCATTTAAATGATTAAGGTTTCAAAATAAATATCAACTAATTATTAATTTTTCAGGTCACAGAAATATTTTGATTTTTTACTTTTCCAAATATGATTCTATCCAAAATGGTGTTATTAATCTTTTGTGTGGATCCATTACTTGCTAGAATTGATTTCATACGTAAGCATTGATTCTACTAACTTACAACATTTTTCCGGAGGTATTTTGTACAACTCTTCTTCCAATACTCGTTTTAATGTAGCTCTATATGAAATGTTCTGCTTTCAAACTTTTCCATCAAGATAAGCACAAAGATCTTTAATTGGATCAATGTCAGGGCTTTGGGAAGGTGTTGGAAGATAGCTTGACGGCTAAGGCTGTATGTTTTGGATCATTATCATGTTGAAAATAATATCCATTCCTACACTGAACCAAAAGTTTTAGGTAATATTAACGAAAAAATTTAGTAAACTCCCAACGAAAAACATCGTTAAAACAATTGAATTTTTATTCAAATACATAGAAAACTTATTAATATACACAAATTTTTTTCAAATATAATAATTGATTTTTGTAAAAAATTTAGTAAAATATAATCCATTAACTTGAATTAAATTATTAAACATAACACCTAAATTTTATTATATCAACAAAATTTTAATTAAAACAGTGGTAAAATAGTAAAAATGCATCATAATCAAAACTACACTAAATAATGTTAAATTAACATCATTAAAGAAAGTTAAATTGAATAATGTATCGTATATTTTACTAAATTTTGTTAATTTAACTATTAAAAAAGTGTTGTTTTAAATATCAATTCTTGAAAGCAAGAAGAAGAGATAATAAAAAAACGTATCGTAGATTTGACGAAATTTTGTAAAATTCTACTAACTTTCTTTATTAAAATGGAATAAAATTTCTTGAAATAACTAAAGGTACGTAAAATTTAATAATGACCTGTAGATTTGAAGAAATATCGTTAATTTAACTACTTAATTTTATTTACATTGCATAAAACTACATGGATGTGAAGAAATTTCTTAATTTTGTACAACAACAATAAAAAACGAGAACAGTTAGCTTGTGTGACCAAAACATTTCATTTCACATTGTGGTTCTTTATAAGCTAGTGTAATTAATTATTGTAAATGTTATTAATATATTGTATATTATATAAATACAAATATGAAGTGTTTCGTTTGTAAAAAAATATTTCCCTTAATTGAAAATTTAATTGTACATTTAAAAATTTTTCATTCACATTCCTCACATAGTACATTTCAGTGTTGCGAAGAATCATGCTCACAATTTTTTAGCAATATTCACAGTTTTAAGCGACATATTAAAACGAAACATATGCAAAATATTAAAGATATCGCAGTAAAGCAAAATGTTGTGTTAAAAACATCAATGCAAAGTGAGAGAAAAGTAAATGTGTTTAAAAATAATATAGGTGATCCAAAGATTTTGCAAACATTCAGTACCTATGATAATAATAATTTAACAAGTTTCTCGAAAGATTTTTTAACTCCAGTTGCTGCCAATTTTACGTTATCGCTTCATAATAATAATAATTTTACGAAAAAAAATGTAGAAGATGCACAAAAACTAGTTACAAATACAATATTAGCACCGATTGCCACTTAATTAACATATTTTTCTTCTTATATTTCTAATTTTAAGGCAAAGGCTCGTTTAGAAAATTTAATTTTACAGATATCTAATCCTTTTGCTGTCTGCAAAACTGATTATTTAATGCATAAGTGGCTTAAAGATAACGATTTGTATGAGGATTGTATTCCCCCATTCTTCAGCACTGTCATGAAGATGCCCCCTTTAAATTGACAAATATGCATGCTTATCCATAATGCCATCAATAGAAACCAATTTCCCCACTCCAGATGCAAACATACAGCCTCACACCGTTAGAGAACCACCACCATGTTTTACTGTTAACTTAATATTAATTACATTCAGAGATTCATTTGGCCTGCGCCACACCATACGTCGTCCGTCTGCTCCGAATAAGTTGAATTCACTAAATGTTATGTTTTTCCAAAAAGGAAAAGTTTTAGTTTTGTGGAGCCTCGCAAAAAGTAAACGCTTTTTTCTTAATTTCAGAAATGAAAGGTTTTTTCTTGCCACACGACGATATTATTGGCTTTGAGAACTCTACAAATCGTTTTATTAGTAACACTTATTCGTAAGGACCTCGTAAGCTTCTCGTTGATTTTTGGGGCCGATAAATGGGGATTTTTACGGTTTTCTTTAAGAATTTTTCTTTTGTTTCTAGAAGTCAATGATTTAAGACGTCCTTTTGCGGAATATTTTGAATATTATCACGTTCCTTTGCCATTTTAAATACATTCTCTATTGTTTGCCGACACCAACAAAAACATGTCACAAATGTATTTCATTGGTTTTCCCTGATTATGGAGATATAAATAATTTTGTTTCACTCGAGTTTAATTCTTTTTCTTTAGGCATTTTTGAAACAAAACTTTACGTCAGCGTACAGTAAGAATACGTTTTTAATAACCACGATAAAAAATATGGAATGCCATCATAGGAGGAAAAAAACAATAAGGGTCAGCGCAAACTTATTATAAATAACGGTGTTACTTGTTAGGCAAAATACTTTTGTAACCCTTAAGCTGTGTGGTTGTTAAAAGAAATAAACAAAAGCATATTTGAAGTGCAAGTTGTTGTAGTTTTTGGTAATAATTGTTGTCCAGCAGTCTGTATTCTATTTATAGCAAAAAAAAAAAAACAAAAATTTACCTGAATATGTAATATTATCCATATTATTAGCGGACAAAAATGAAATTTATGCTAAAATAATGAACGCAAAATATTTTTGAGGGTAACTGTACTTATTTTGCGTTTAAAATATAGGAATCAAAAAGACGTATAAGAAATTCGTTGTCTTTGCTTATACTTATGTTTAAGTGATTTGTTAGACATTAACTACTTTGCACGTCTCAACTTAGCAAAGTAACTACAGTGACTGAGTTTATTACGTAACGGTTCCAGTTAGAACGTTCTTTTATGTTTGCACACATGCAAATGTTAGTACTTTTGACCCTTTCATTCTTTCATAAGTCAAAGCGGTTTCATTGTTGTGTTGTTTTTTTCTTCTTTCTTTTTTCAAACTTTACACATATTTACATATCACCCCATTTACACAGCAAATTTTATCTTGCAAAGTTTTAATTTTATGTGGGAGAGAGGGAGAAAGAACGATAAGCAGTAGAGACGTTGACGTAATCGCAAAGTTGCTTTGTTTTTCGTTCGTTGCTTGTACATAGTTATATATATGTACATACATAAATTTTTGTGTTATAAGCACCAAATGCAAAACGTCCAAAAATTAAGAATGATGTGTGCTTTTTTTATATAAACCTATAGTCAATCAGTTTATGGAACTTAATACTTCTGTCTAAATTTAATTATAGTTGCTTTGAATATAGATATCAAAATAAATTTTTCAATACTATAACTGTTTGCATAAAATATAATTAAATATATATTATATATACTTCCTATGTACGCTTAAATAAAAAAAAATATATTTAAAAGAACGGTGATTTGAAAATATCGTTCACCACTAACGACGTTAAAAATCACGGGATCGCTCATCCCTACAAGACATAATGTTTTGATCCCAAAGCCAACCCGTTATACTCATGTATTTAAATTTCAATATAAAGTTAGATCTTTATAGTCTCAAATATTAAGTAAAAAGTGATACAAATATTCGAAGCAATTCATTGCCAAAACTAATGATAACGAACAAAAAATCCGTCACCAAGCGTCGAAGAGAGGATTATTGGACACAAAAAGAAAAAAGACTTTTGCTTGCGATTTGTAGTTTTGGTTTTTAGATACTTTTGATAGTTTAAAAGGTTTATAATACATTTTTGTAGCTGAACGAATAAGTACTTTACTTTTTTTTCTTTCGCTGAAAGACTTCACAAACGGCATTTTGCAGTTATTTATGTTATAACAATGCGCTACCACTTAATTATTCTATCTTATTAAACCTTAAACTATCAACAAATTTAAATCTTCTGAATCAAAAAAAAAAAAAAACACTCATTAATCCTCTAACTACCTTGTGTTGTGCTCAATTTCCTTAGAATGTGCTGTTGTTGTTTATTAACCGAAATATTCCGTTTCACATGAAAATGAACAATTTCTGACTAAGAACACATTTATATCATGCCAGTTTTTGATGCAAGTTTTTCAATTCTCTTTTTAAGTTGCAGCGGCATTCGTTATTTTAAACAAAAGCAACCACAACATTCCTCGAGATAGATTTCAGCTGTCTATTACTGTTCAAAAGTTTGCTGTTATAGTGGACAATGGCTTAAAAGGTAGGGCCATATAGGTCAAATTACTCAATTATGAAAACATCCTTTAATCTCTAAATTCAAATTGTTAACTTGTTTATAAAACGGACTTAGCAATGCAGACTCCTAGTAAATTTCAAATATCTGTCTATCTGTTCAAAAATTTGTTCACATACATCAAATTGCAACAAATATTGGTACCATTTAATTTCTAAATCCAAGTTTTATACTTGTTGTTAAAGCGGACTAATCAATACTGGTTCTTTGTATATTTGAACAGTCTGTCTAAAACTGGTCAGCAGTTTGCCATATACATCAAATATACTAACACCCCTTAATTTATAATTTTTAATATTTATAACTCTTATTATACCAGACAAAGTAGTGGACATTCTATCTAACTTTCAATTACATCAAATTGTAAACTTGTTCTTATAGCAGACATAGGAAGATAGATTCTTTGTAAATTATATTTACTGTTATAGCGGACTTAACAATACAGTTCCTTTCGAAGTTTTAACCGTCTGCCTACATAGTAATCGACATTCTGTCTGTTGTCAAGCATGGCTGACTTTCAAAATATATTAATACAAAATTTATATATAATTCATAGTGTTGCTGCGGTATTTTGATCTTTTACATATACAAAGTTGCGAAACAAACCTCAATTAAGAAACTGATGCGCTAGCTGCTCGATTGTAATGTTTCTAATACTTGCCTGCGATATTTTGGAATGCTATGCATTGCAAGCATTTAGTACCACGGCATTATGAAACACAATACGTTGTTCGAATACAAAGCAACTGACGTTTTGGAAGTTAGCCCATATGTCTTTAACGGTTAAATTACTAGGCCCAATTATTACTATTTTTCCGTACCAGCTGAAGCAGTTTCTCGCTGTATTTAGAGTTTCAGAAAGGGGAATCCTGGGAGGGAATTCCTGGGAAAATCTATCCACAGTTTCCCAGGAAAATTTTTGCTAAATTCTTGGGAAGCGGGAAGTTTAAATCATTAGCACTTTAAAAATGAAATATTTTTTGAAAATTTTGATGTTGGTGTAGATGGTAATCGATATGGAGTAAAAAATATCTATAGAATTTTTGTCTGTCTGTGTTCCCATCATGTAAAAACTGCTGGATGGATTTGAGTAAAATTTTGTAGTGATGTCCCCTAGAACCTTGATTCAAATATAGAATACCTTTTATTTCATAAAAGTATGTAATTTCGTAGAGAAACTAGAGATACGAATATGAGGTCACCTTATTTTATTGGTATAATGGTACCAGAACAGTTGTCAGTATATTTTATTTTTGTAGATGGAAAGCTTTTAACACTGTTTACAGAACTCTTCAAAGAATATTTAAAAACACATTTTTTTGAATTTTAATTTTAAGATTATTAGAAATGATACGCGGACGAAGTCGTGGGCACTGCTATTGAGATATAAAACAGAACAAACAGATACTATTTTAAAATGGAATTTTAGTAGTTCGAAGCCACTAACATTTGAAACACGAACTTGGATACTCTTTATAATGCATTGTTTACAACAAAAACTACCTCAGTAGAAAGTGATAGGGTTTTTTCTGTTGGTGGAAATTTTGCAACAAAAAAAGCAACAGTATGTCTAGTGAATTGTTAAATGCAATTTTAAAATCACATATTACAAAAAATAATTAATAAAATACGTTTTCAGTATTTTTGTCATTGTTATCTCTCGTTATATAGTACAAATGTACATATGTATGTGTATTGCCACCTGAAATGTCTTTAGGTTTTATAAACTGTTTAAACTATTATTTAACTAATATTTTTATTTTTTATTTATGTTTTAATAAAACCATGAATTTTTTAATATTATTTTATAAAATAAAATTGTTTTCTTCAAGAATTTCTTTTTTCCCGGGAATACCGGGAAATCCCGAGAATGCAATAATTTTTTTACCGTTTCCAAGGGAAATAAAAAACTCCAAGAAAACCCAAATCCTAGCTGTATTGAATAAGTTGTATTGTGTTTTTTATGTCATAAATTCTGATATGTTTGTCTCTTAATTTATTATTTTGTTTAATTTAAACTTTAAAAAATTGTGCTGATTATCCCGACGAAATTATTAAAATCAACGATATTGACTATTGAAGATGAAAGCACGTTTTGATAGCCATTTCGCAATCGCTTACATAGCTGTTTAGAAAGCCTCTCACTTACATTTTAAATAAACTAAAGATTTTTGTCCAAATAATAATGTAAAGAAAAAAATCAAAGTTTAAGCAAAAACAACAATAATCAACATTGATTATATTTTTCTCTATCCACTGTATACGGCTGACTTTTTTCGGCCCTTCATACAGTTAAAAGATGTTAAAAAATAAAATAAAACAACAATAAAATTTCACAAAACACTATTATAATTTATTTTTGTTTTTTGCACGGGCACTCGTATTTTAATAATTAAAATTTTTAAAATCACGGGAATATTTATTCATTTAAGTTTAACTTTAAAAAATCGTGCTGATTATCCCGACCGAATTATTAAAATCACCGATATTGACTTTTGAAGGTAAAAGCACGTTTCGATGGCCAATTCGCTACCGCTTTCAATATAAAGTTAGATCTTTATAGTCTCAAATATTAAGTAAAAAGTGATACAAATATTCGAAGCAATTCATTGCCAAAACTAATGATAACGAACAAAAAATCCGTCACCAAGCGTCGAAGAGAGGATTATTGGACACAAAAAGAAAAAAGACTTTTGCTTGCGATTTGTAGTTTTGGTTTTTAGATACTTTTGATAGTTTAAAAGGTTTATAATACATTTTTGTAGCTGAACGAATAAGTACTTTACTTTTTTTTCTTTCGCTGAAAGACTTCACAAACGGCATTTTGCAGTTATTTATGTTATAACAATGCGCTACCACTTAATTATTCTATCTTATTAAACCTTAAACTATCAACAAATTTAAATCTTCTGAATCAAAAAAAAAAAAAAACACTCATTAATCCTCTAACTACCTTGTGTTGTGCTCAATTTCCTTAGAATGTGCTGTTGTTGTTTATTAACCGAAATATTCCGTTTCACATGAAAATGAACAATTTCTGACTAAGAACACATTTATATCATGCCAGTTTTTGATGCAAGTTTTTCAATTCTCTTTTTAAGTTGCAGCGGCATTCGTTATTTTAAACAAAAGCAACCACAACATTCCTCGAGATAGATTTCAGCTGTCTATTACTGTTCAAAAGTTTGCTGTTATAGTGGACAATGGCTTAAAAGGTAGGGCCATATAGGTCAAATTACTCAATTATGAAAACATCCTTTAATCTCTAAATTCAAATTGTTAACTTGTTTATAAAACGGACTTAGCAATGCAGACTCCTAGTAAATTTCAAATATCTGTCTATCTGTTCAAAAATTTGTTCACATACATCAAATTGCAACAAATATTGGTACCATTTAATTTCTAAATCCAAGTTTTATACTTGTTGTTAAAGCGGACTAATCAATACTGGTTCTTTGTATATTTGAACAGTCTGTCTAAAACTGGTCAGCAGTTTGCCATATACATCAAATATACTAACACCCCTTAATTTATAATTTTTAATATTTATAACTCTTATTATACCAGACAAAGTAGTGGACATTCTATCTAACTTTCAATTACATCAAATTGTAAACTTGTTCTTATAGCAGACATAGGAAGATAGATTCTTTGTAAATTATATTTACTGTTATAGCGGACTTAACAATACAGTTCCTTTCGAAGTTTTAACCGTCTGCCTACATAGTAATCGACATTCTGTCTGTTGTCAAGCATGGCTGACTTTCAAAATATATTAATACAAAATTTATATATAATTCATAGTGTTGCTGCGGTATTTTGATCTTTTACATATACAAAGTTGCGAAACAAACCTCAATTAAGAAACTGATGCGCTAGCTGCTCGATTGTAATGTTTCTAATACTTGCCTGCGATATTTTGGAATGCTATGCATTGCAAGCATTTAGTACCACGGCATTATGAAACACAATACGTTGTTCGAATACAAAGCAACTGACGTTTTGGAAGTTAGCCCATATGTCTTTAACGGTTAAATTACTAGGCCCAATTATTACTATTTTTCCGTACCAGCTGAAGCAGTTTCTCGCTGTATTTAGAGTTTCAGAAAGGGGAATCCTGGGAGGGAATTCCTGGGAAAATCTATCCACAGTTTCCCAGGAAAATTTTTGCTAAATTCTTGGGAAGCGGGAAGTTTAAATCATTAGCACTTTAAAAATGAAATATTTTTTGAAAATTTTGATGTTGGTGTAGATGGTAATCGATATGGAGTAAAAAATATCTATAGAATTTTTGTCTGTCTGTGTTCCCATCATGTAAAAACTGCTGGATGGATTTGAGTAAAATTTTGTAGTGATGTCCCCTAGAACCTTGATTCAAATATAGAATACCTTTTATTTCATAAAAGTATGTAATTTCGTAGAGAAACTAGAGATACGAATATGAGGTCACCTTATTTTATTGGTATAATGGTACCAGAACAGTTGTCAGTATATTTTATTTTTGTAGATGGAAAGCTTTTAACACTGTTTACAGAACTCTTCAAAGAATATTTAAAAACACATTTTTTTGAATTTTAATTTTAAGATTATTAGAAATGATACGCGGACGAAGTCGTGGGCACTGCTATTGAGATATAAAACAGAACAAACAGATACTATTTTAAAATGGAATTTTAGTAGTTCGAAGCCACTAACATTTGAAACACGAACTTGGATACTCTTTATAATGCATTGTTTACAACAAAAACTACCTCAGTAGAAAGTGATAGGGTTTTTTCTGTTGGTGGAAATTTTGCAACAAAAAAAGCAACAGTATGTCTAGTGAATTGTTAAATGCAATTTTAAAATCACATATTACAAAAAATAATTAATAAAATACGTTTTCAGTATTTTTGTCATTGTTATCTCTCGTTATATAGTACAAATGTACATATGTATGTGTATTGCCACCTGAAATGTCTTTAGGTTTTATAAACTGTTTAAACTATTATTTAACTAATATTTTTATTTTTTATTTATGTTTTAATAAAACCATGAATTTTTTAATATTATTTTATAAAATAAAATTGTTTTCTTCAAGAATTTCTTTTTTCCCGGGAATACCGGGAAATCCCGAGAATGCAATAATTTTTTTACCGTTTCCAAGGGAAATAAAAAACTCCAAGAAAACCCAAATCCTAGCTGTATTGAATAAGTTGTATTGTGTTTTTTATGTCATAAATTCTGATATGTTTGTCTCTTAATTTATTATTTTGTTTAATTTAAACTTTAAAAAATTGTGCTGATTATCCCGACGAAATTATTAAAATCAACGATATTGACTATTGAAGATGAAAGCACGTTTTGATAGCCATTTCGCAATCGCTTACATAGCTGTTTAGAAAGCCTCTCACTTACATTTTAAATAAACTAAAGATTTTTGTCCAAATAATAATGTAAAGAAAAAAATCAAAGTTTAAGCAAAAACAACAATAATCAACATTGATTATATTTTTCTCTATCCACTGTATACGGCTGACTTTTTTCGGCCCTTCATACAGTTAAAAGATGTTAAAAAATAAAATAAAACAACAATAAAATTTCACAAAACACTATTATAATTTATTTTTGTTTTTTGCACGGGCACTCGTATTTTAATAATTAAAATTTTTAAAATCACGGGAATATTTATTCATTTAAGTTTAACTTTAAAAAATCGTGCTGATTATCCCGACCGAATTATTAAAATCACCGATATTGACTTTTGAAGGTAAAAGCACGTTTCGATGGCCAATTCGCTACCGCTTACATTGCTCTTCAGGAAAATTCTCACATTTTAAATAAACTAAAGATTTTTGTCCGAACAATAAAATAAAAATACAAATCAAAGCTTAAGCAAAAACAACAATAATCAACATTGATTTTATTTTTCTTTATCCACTGTATACGGCCGGGTGGGATGGTTTGAGGAACTGTGGATAGTTGTGCCTGTTGTAGTTGGTTTTCTGTATATGTCAAAGCTTAAGGAGTCAATTCCTCGTATTATTGTTATGTCAAGATGATGTAAAGTTCCGTCTTGCTCTTTTTCCTTGTGTATGTAGTTTTGTTATGTATTGTGTTTAAATCCGTCAAAATTTCTTCAGCGGTGTACTTTTCTGTGATGCATATTATGTCGTCTACGTTTTTTTTATGTTCTTCCGTTAGGGTTTTAACGTGTAGTTGTTCTAAATGTTGCATAAAAATCTCTGTAAAAATTGAGGATGTCGGGTACCCCATGCCGAGTCCATCAGGTAATTTATAAAAGTTAAATCTAATGTAGTTTTGTTTTAGTACCGTTTTTGCAATATCCGTTATTTCGTTAATATATTGATTGTCGTAGAAGTTAAAGAGTAAGTTACGTAGAATTGTTGACGTTTCTTGCGTGGGTATTGATGTATATAAATCCTTGATGTCGAAGGAAACAAGTCTCATATTTTCGGTATTTTTGATGTTCTTAAGTTTATTGATAAGGTCTTGTGTATTCTGCAACATGTATATGTTCTGCAAATTTATTTTTATAGTGAGGTGCTTAGCCAAGTTATATGCAGATGATGGTTTTTAATTTAGTATAGGTCTGATCGGTATATTTTTTTTATGAATTTTGGGTTGTGCTCTAAGTGTATAGGGTCCTGGATTCATGTTCATGTATATGTATAGTTTACCGTCAGTAAACGTTTTACAGCGTTTTAGTAGGCTGCGTATTTCCTTTTGCAATGAAGCGGTTGGGTCATTTTTAAATTTCGTGCATTTTGCCTTTTTTGTACATTATTACAGTTGTGTAGTAGTTGGTTCTTTTTTTTTTTTTTTTTTGAGTACATCGGCTATCTTATGCCTCATGTGTTCTTGTCGATCAGTTGGTAAGTGTGGAATAGTAGCTTCGGCATCTACAATTTGGGTTTCAATTGTTCTTTGTATTGTGTCAAAAGACAGACTATGTTTTAGTCCCTTCTCCATTAGCTTTGTTTCATTGTCGCTGAATCGTTCGGTTGTAAGGTTTTTCACACGTGGATAAAATTCTGTGTTTGTGCGTTTGTCGGTGATTTTAATAATTCGGTCGGGATAATCAGCACGATTTTTTTAAGTTTAAGTTAAATTAATAAATGTTCCCATGATTTGAATAATTTTAATTATTAAATTGCAAGTGCCCGTGTAAAAAACAAAAATAAATTATCGCAGTGTTTTGTGACATTTTATTGTTGTTTTATTTTAATTTCAACATCTTTTAACTGTATAAAGAGCCAAAATAAAGTCAGCTGTATACAGTAGATAAAAAAAATAAAATCAGTGTTGATTATTGTTGTTTGTGCTTAAACTTTGACTTTTATCTTTACTTTAGTTTTTGGACAAAAATCTTTAGTTTATTCAAAATGTAAGTGAGAAGTTTCCTGAAGAGCTATGTAAGCGGTAGCGAAATGATCATCGAAACGTGCTTTCACCGTCAATAGTCAGTATCGGTGATTTTAATAATTCGGTCGAGATAATTAGCACGATTTTTTAAAGTTTAAGTTAAATCAATAAACATTCCCGTGATTTAAAAAATATTAATTATTATTTTGTTATATAGTAGTGATATGGCTTTAATATTTTAATTAATCTTCATTTTTAACGTTGCTTCTAAAAACATGTTTAATATTGACTATTTTTTCATTTTCTAAAAGTAATATGGGTGAAACCTAGTCGCCCTTTTTATAATTTTTGTTTTAATTAACTTTTATATATATACTTTTTTTACTTTTAGCAGCAGTGATGAACATAGAAGATCTAAGGACTCAATAATAAATGTGGTTAAAATATATGCTAAGCATTAAATGGGTTTGAAATTCGCACACATACATATATGCTCAAAGCCTCAATAATAAGTTAGATGAACTTCAATTAAAATTTGACAATATCGATTGTGTGTTTCGGAAACATTGCTGGTAACATCAACCCCTAATAATCGTTTTTGTACAGATCTGACAGAGGACATTGGAGGTGTTGCCATATTTGCGAAAAACTGTCACGTTTCAAATCAGCTAACCGACTCCTATCACACTTGTTTTCCCTTTTTTGTCACGGCATCACTGACAACTTGTAGCTTGTGCACGGCTAAAGCTCGTCGGGCTTGGGCGGTGGTACCTTGCAGTGACAAAAAGTTTACTTGATCGATAGTATTATTATGTTGTGCCAGCGATACAAAGAAAAATCGCGATATTTCCAGTGAGGATAGATGTAATACCCTTATCCCACCCTAGCCATGGCTGTATAGCATAAATATTTCTTTATACTGCCCCTTTATCGTCTTAACCACTCGATACCTACCTTTGCAGCCTTATCGAATAACTAAAACATTATTTTTGTTTGTTTTACTTTTAAATTCATTTATAATTTGTTCATAAAAGCTTTATATTTCTGTTATTACTTTGCTTAAGCCATGTGGCTCATACTAGGTAGGTTCGAACCGTTTTAGATTTGTTTACATTTGTTATATCAAATAGCTTATAGTATTTGTGACTCTAATTTAGTACAAACTATTTTTATCTTGATATATATATATATATATATATATATATATATATATATATATATATATATATATATATATATATATATATATATATATATATATATTTTCTTCGGAATACAGACTTCACTTTGCATAGTAACTTGTGTTATTTATTTCTATTATATTTAATTATTTTAAACACTTCAGGTCTTTTAGGTTTTGCAATACACGTTAACATTTTACCTTACCTATCGTACCTTTTATAAATTTTTGTCCGTATCTTGATATACGTGTGTGACATGATTTGTTTTATAATTCGAAAGTACTGCCTGCTAAAGCAAAAACTCCAGAGCATGTAAGTTTGAAATTCTCTTTTCACTTAAATTTTTATTATAATATGTTTTTTTAATGCTCCAAGTCGAACGAAATTCTACTTCAAGGGGTTGCCGCGGCTACCTTGTTGGATCCACAATAGTCTCCTTGGCTCAGATCCTCTCTAGGCCAAAAAGCTTATTGCATTTTCAACAGACTCATGTTGGCGGTGCATGCCCAAAACATACCTTGTCAAACGCAATTATTAGTTTATTTCTAAGGTGAAAACGGACAACAAACTTATAAAAAAATTACACGGAATAACTGGGATTTTGAATTAAGGAGCTTGCGACGTGTATTCAAAAGCTAGTATTATTATTATATTATTTATTATGTTATAATAAACTAAAATTTCTACAACAATTTTGAGCTTACCGACCCAGAGGTTTCTATTAGCGTTATGGCTGTGGCGCTGGTTAATATGTTTGTAGTGGTGGTAGTTATAGTTTTTGTTGCCTTTCTGTTGTTGTAGATTTTGTGATTAAAGTTTATGATGAACTCGATGTTTGTTGTTGTAGGGGTTATTGTTGTACTTTTTGTTGGATTTATCTTGTTGTTGTAGATTTTTTTGCGGTACTGTAGGGGTTATTGTTGCACTTTTTTGTTGGAATTATCTTGTTGTTGAAGATTTTTTTGTTGTACCGTAGGGGTTATTGTTGTACTGTAGGGGTTATTGTTGTACTTTTTTGTTGGAATTATCTTGTTATTGTAGATATACAGGTTAGTGTTGTACTTTTTTGTTTGGCATCTCCATGCACAATACGCCCTCATCCAAGTGTATGAAGTCTCAATTATATAGCTGCTGAGAAAAATATGTTAAACCGGCAGGCACGCAAATTATATAAAAATGTTTGAAATAAATATTTTCAGACCATGACGCTGACTGAGATTTGCCAATCAATTCAACTTTATTCACTCTTCGGGTAAATATACATTGAAGAATCGGTACGTATCATGTACAATTTTTCTTGATCTTTAAAAGTACATGTGATGGCGTTGTTGGGGTTTCAATTTAACTATACGTTGAATTATTTTGACTTTGAACAACGACGCTACCTATACATATATGTTCTAAAGGTTTGATAATTGATGGCTCTCTCCGATAATTTGCGTTTTCCTTTTTTTGTCTTAAAGAAGATATGTACTGTATAAACTATCCGCGCAACTTTTCCTTAACTTCTCTTGACATAACAGGTATTATCCTAAACAAATATGATGCTGACTTTACGAATTTATTGATGTGGCATCTTTGTCTAGTGTTATGTCCCTAAGTTGTATTTATCTGTCCCATTTGTTTACAAAATCACGTATTTAGTAAGTCAGTGTAGTCAACACGGTACAAAACATTGTTTCTTTTAAAATTTGCTGCAAGTCATTACTTGCAACTAGTTTATTTGGTCACGCGATTGAGTTAATTTCTATTGAACTTTTATCATTTGGCAGCTAGTTGTTGAAAATCTCGCCCCAGAACATGATAATATAGTCATTACTGATGATTTTAGTACAAACATTTTATTGACTCTCCCCGCCAAATAAGAGAACCTTTAACGGTTTATATACTACACTTGAATATCTCGCCTCAAAGTATGATGATATAGTCACTGCTGATAATTTTTATTTTAAAATCTTAATAGACTCTCCCTGCTAATACATTATCGTTTGGTCTTATTCCAGTAAACACAAGAAATCCAACTTACGATACATCTACAATAGGCATGCTAATTGATATTTTCTTTGTGTCCAATATACGTGATATAATTTTGTTTGATCAGATATCTGTTCCGTGTTTGTTAAAACACGACCAGATATTTCTAACTTATAAATTTCAAGTTCAACAAATTAAACAGTGTGTCACTTATCGTGATTTTAAACACTTGTCCTTTCTTGATGAGCAATCACCATTTTTGGATCACAAGATGTACAACTGAAACGGAAGAATATGACATAAATACAAAAACCCTAGTTTTCATATACTCTTAAGAATGGAATACACCAAAGTGACTCAGAATATGGCAGTTCAAAGCGATATAAAACTTCTGAATTTAAAATTTAGTACTCCATTGCCAGGAAAAATTTTACTAAACATGCGAAAACCAAAAATTGTTCCAGACGGTTTAGTACTGCAATCGATTATCGACAAACTTGGAATGCAATGCAAAAACAAATGAATGCAAATATGCTTAACAGAAAGTTTACTTACGCCCCTGTTATCCAAGCAAATCCCACTTTTTTATTTCATCTTCAAATAGTGTATATTCAGTTAACGGGACAATCGGGGAATACTTTCAATTTTCTTTTGTAACTCAATATGACGTCATTTCAACGTGCTCATTAATAAGATCAAACGCCGTGGGAAGTGATAACTTACACCCAAGATTACTGCTGCTGATTTTGCCGTATGTTATTTATTATTTCCATTCCATTATAATGTCTGATGTGTTCCCGTACGGCAGGGATTGGAAAATTAATATATTAATTTCTTAATGCTTTTAGATCAATCTAAGGCTTACGAACACAACAAGCACACTTATATCATCACATCTTTCTTGAACCCGGGTAAATCTAGATATTAATTTAAACGAAGGGAAATTGAAATTATTAATACTTTCAATAGTAACCTGAGATCTTAATGAGAATGATCTTAAGCACTTACTGGTTGGTCAAACTTGTGCAAAGCTACGAGCTGTTTGGCAGCATTAGTTGCTAAAACATTTGTGATTCCTTCCCTTCGGTATGGATGTGACTTATTTGGAAGCTGTAAGTAACACAGTCAGTTAACGGAAACTGAATATATTGTTTCAGAATATAATGAGATATGTGTATGCATTTAAATTGTTTATTTTTATTTTTCTTTACTCAAATAATTGCTGAATAAAAATTGTCACCAACTGGTTACCTACGTAATCTCTAGGCCTACACGAAACGTAACTATTTTAACAATATTTTAATTATATTTCATAAGTTCAAAATGTGAATTCTATAACCAAAAGTCTTTAAAAATATTTATTTGGGATATTTGATAATAAGTAAAATATTTTGGGAAACGGCTTGTCTAACTTCGCTTTTTGCATTTGTTCTAATCTAATTAATAACTTACTCAATTTTATTGTTTATACTTTTTTGGGAAAAATTTGAGATAGATTTCAGAAATAATATACAATTTTCATATTCATAACAAAATTTGTTGTCAATATGAATAAGATATGATAACAAATTTTGTTTTTGTGGATGAACGTACAAAAAAAGGGTAAAATCACAAAAGCAACAAAAAAAAAAACCGCAAAACTAGCTGAGTTTAAAAAAATCTCCGAAAAGTTACAATGAAGGATCAAGTTGAGACTTTAGATGATGAACGCTAACGCTGCCTGTCATAATAAAAATATTTTGACATCTCAAATAATTTTTTCATGTTCAAATAATTAGTTAATTAAGTTGTTTAATCTGAGTATTGTGATATTAAAAAATATTAATAATAAACAATTTATTAAGTGGTAATACCAGGCTTTACGCTCCTTTATTTTGATTTCTTTTGATTCGCCAGTCAATCAATCCTTAAATGGTCTTTTACCTAAATTTGTACCTCTTACTATAATACTTTAATATATCATTACTATTGTACTGTAAGTCCGAAATTGAACACCCCTTGATCCAGTAAATTAACGAACTAAACTACAGCACTACTTTATTAATTTTATACATAAAATTAACGGCATTTCCATTAGCCACATTAAATTGGCATTATTACAAATACTTATTCATTCCTGTCTGTCTCATGCTAAAACAAGAATTACAAACAACTACTTCTACGCAGCATCCACAAGTTAATAAAAAAATCACAAACTGACAGATGACAACGGCAAGTGTGAAAACTTGCACAAACAAACAACATTAAACATTACGAGTTGATCTGGCCTTTTCTTTGTCCGTGCAAATACAATTTAATTACACACATCCATATGCACAGACGTCGATACAATGTGGCAAATGCATCCTATTCAAGTAGCTGACCCTGAGTTTATGTAACAAGTTTTGTGAAATGTTTAAATTAACAGACGCAACAGTCAATAACTGCAAAACAATTCTACTAAATTAGAAAAGATCCTAGTAGACATCATTTTCATGAATTTCTTTTAGAAAACTTAATATGTATTGAATTGACTAATCAAAGAACTTTTTGATTTATGATTTTCCAACTCACACACAAAGTACACAACTGAAACTACGATATATTTGTCCATGTCAATCTAAACATTTTTGTTGCATTTGAATTTTGTGCACAAATTATGCTTGGCAAAAGAACATTTCAAAATTTAAATACAAACAAAAATATTACATAAATATGTATGTACGTAAACTATAACTATAGATTCTTAACACGCTGTTATTCTTCTATTTTACATCAAATTTGTTGTTGTACACAAATTCTTGAAACAAAAGCATAAGCAAATAAGAAGAAATATTTTATCAGGTTCAACTAAGGAAAATTCGTTTGACGTTTGATATTTTTTTTTATTTGAAAAATTTTTTACAACCAAAATTTGCAACAATAATAGAACTCACACAATTTTTATTTCAATGTTCTGTTCTGTTGAATATTTTTTGTTCCTAGTTTTTTCTTTTCACGCCTTGCAGTTTTTTACACTGCTTTTGATTTTTTAAAGTTAAAAATTGTAGTGTTGATTTGTTTGCAAATTAAATTTTTTATTTAGTTAAATTCAAATTTAAGTCTAAAACGACGTACTTTCTGGTTAATAACTTTTAAAAGAGTCTTCGTTTTTTAAGCGGAAAAGGAAAGGAACAAATACAGCGTTTATAGGTTTTGTACTCTGGGCCACACTGACGATTGAGTCATATGATTTCAAATTCACCACAATAAATTAATAATGTTGTCAATAGAAAATTTTATGAAAAATTTTTGTGTTCTAAGTGTGATTGATTTTTTTACTCACTATGTTCGTTTTATAAAAAATTATTTTTTATACGAAATATACCAGTTTTTGCATTTAATTTCACTAATTCCGTTAGAGATGCTTTTCCAAAAATATAATATATATGTATTTAATTTTATATACTTTTATTTTAAGGCATAAAACATAGTTATAAAACATAGTTTGTTGGGTTCTTTATTTTCTTTTTTTAAATATATATGTATATTGTTGTTAAAGGATTTCCTATTTTTAGCAGTTATTTACTTTAATGTATTTATTAAGCGAAGGTCTACTTCGGAAATTTACTCTTGGGAAGTTGTGGCAAGTAGTTTGGATGCACAATAATGTAATATCAAGAGCTCTAAGAGAAGTTCTCAATAAAAGTTTAAAAAAGTACTATATTCGGCTATGCTAAATCTTATATACCCTTCAACAATGTAAACAAATATTCGGATGACAAAGAATTATTAATTGAGTAAAAATTTAAATACTATATATAATTTTACATAAAAATATCATTGGCGCGGTGATTTTTGGTTCATATTCGTTTTCTTTTCTTTATTGCCCATAGATCTCAGTAGGGGAAATCGTATAAGCGAAAACCATCAAAACGGATCTGTGCAAAGAATTTTCTTGTTTAAATTATATTAATTTGATTTGTATTTCTAGATGACATAGACCTAATAATTGCTGAGAAAGCTCAACAAAATTTTCTAACACAGAACCTTTTTAAGACAAAGTCCATGTATGTTTGGCTTAGATTATTATTGCCAATTTTTCTTTTATGTGGCATATATTGCATCTGTCAGTAATAAAAGTGCTATCAGTAGTTAGAAAATGGTCTAAAGATACTTTTTAGGAAGCTTCAGCTGAATTAATTAATTTGCTACTAGTGATACATTCTTTATTTCTATATTAAGTTTAAATGACATAACAGTAACAAAACAAAAAAAATGTAGAAAAAAAGGTACTGACGGTTTTAGATATTTCATTGGGGAACAAGATTTAATTGCGAAAAGTTTATTAGTTTTGTAAAATGAAATCTATATTAAGGACCGGTGTTGACGTGTGTAAAATCGAAAAGTTGGTTATTTTATGGAATAAAATAACTGATAACAAAAAGTATTAGATGAAGTAAAAAAATAAAATTAGACATTTAGTATTACACATATATAGGACATTCTGGCGTTTAAATAAAAAGAAAATTGTTGTGAAGTTATAATTATGGTTTAACTTTACTTGAACCTATCGATGCGATCTTATATTTTTCAAATTATATTGAAATATTTTTGTACAATGATGAATAGAAAGTTAAGTTATTGCATTGTCACCAAAAATAAATGTATGTGATTCATCTTTTATCTGCAGTCCAATTAATATTTTGCTATAAGGATTCCGGTACTGTGCATTTTTCTTTATATGAATCTGCTTTTGTGAATTATAAAACTTATGTTTATTGTGTTGCACTTGTTTGGTATAAGTTTTGTGTCCTTATTGTATTGTTGTTACTTTTTTCCTTAACGTCAAAGAAACCTAACGCAAAAAAAAAACATTTGCTTATTTATACGAACTACGTAAGATGATTTTTATGAACAAATTCCATTAGACTAAATTAAATGGAAATATAATTTGTATTGTTTTTAAAACTTTTCCAACTAAGAAGGGTAAACACAATTCAACTCAATTTGTGTCTGACAGCAACTTTACAACATAAATGTAGTGCACTTTGTTGTTTTAAAGTACTTTAAACAGAAACAATAAAAAGTACTACAACCAACTACTGCTACCACTACTACAAGTACTACTACAACAGCTATTAAGAATAGTACTACTAAATAAAACTATTACAACACAACAACAAAACAAACCAAAATATATGTATTTATATACAGGCATCAAGTTGCAACAGATTTAAAGATGTTTTCGTTATAAAAAATTCAAACAGATTCAAGCAAACACAGACAAAACTTCTTAAACGTAATAAAATATATAGTACATGACTGATTGTACCGTAGTTCTCTTTACTGCCACTATACGATTGTAAGGAGTACTAAGAAACGATACAAATAAGTAACATGAAAGCACTTCAAAAAAACTGCAGCATGGCATAAAGAACGTGGACTGGCTGTAGTTGCTGCAACATGCCTAGAACATGTGCGCATAAAAGTAACTCTTTAAATTCTTTCATTTGAGACGTTGGCAAACTTAACGCTGTTACAAAAATAAATAAATAAATAAACTTGCTTATTTCATTTCACTAGTAGTACTTTGCAAGGCACATGCACTCACTTACACCCACACACATAGAACTAACAACTACCTATTGCATAGTGCGACCGTCCTTAGACAGAAAAATCAACAACCAGCCTTAGTGCACACCACCAAAGAAAAGTGTTTATTATATGAAAAAGTTTGCCCATATGCCTGTTAATAAGGCGATCTATTCTTAATTTAGTTAATTGTTACAAATAACTTTCGGGAGCGTGTTTCCATGACACAATAAGAACATTTATAGTTAAGTTTTGTGGATCATAAATTCATTTAACCTCGAAATAATGTGTTCGGTAGGAAAACTAAGAAATAAAGAAACCTGAAATTCCCTGGATAATATTGACAACGGTATGTTGAACCATTCTTAGATCTCACGTCATGGTATTCACAGCGCACATTTGTTTTTGATATTTCTAAAAAAAACATCTTTCAGGTGTTTGTAAATGCCGTATTCATTGTTGTGTTTTTTAAACGTAAAATCTTCAATATTGCCTCAACTTCATCTCTCGATAAACAACCAATTTTTTATCGGCGATACTAGATCGGTACGATTAGATAATCCAACATTGTGTGCTTCTTTGTCTGCAGGTTATCTATGATAGAGGGAGTTTTCACTTCTTTATAACTCTATAAGCAAATTGCGCCAACATACATTAATTGTGTTTGATTCTTTTCAAATTATTATTTAAAAATTTATCATGATATTCTAAAAAATATTTATTATTTAAAATTAAAATATGAAATATATTACATATCATACAAAATTTAGGTAGATTTAACTAATGAGCAGTAGCGAAATGGCCATATCGATATATTTTCTACGTAGTAATACATTTTATATTTAGTTTTAAATAATAAATATTTTATAAGAATATCATGAAACATTTATTTTAGGTATGTTGTCATTTTCAATATAATTGAACTCTAACCGATCCCCAAAAAAAGGTAAACGCCTTTTAAATAATTTGAGTTATCTTCCTATAGCGGCTCAACAGATAAATCCACATACATCTATATCACGCTTAGGAACATCCATTAATTAACAAACAGCTGATTTTGTCACGTCAAATTAAACATCTCTTCGTTTCTGTAGCTGAAGTTAAACATTGACTTAAAGGAAAAAAACTGCCAATTTCACTAAATGCAAAAGATATATATATATATATATATATATATATATATATAGAAAATGACAACTCGAATCTATAATGCTAGTCAAATTTCATCTTTTTAGCTTAAAAACAGAGTATTTTTTAACTTAAAATCTATACAGCTTAAGTCGATATTCCCTGATTTAACGAAACAATATTAGTTTTAGCTGTTATTGCTTGTGTCCACAGAAATATATATATATATATATATACATACATATATATATATATAACTTCATCTTAAGCAAAGTAACTTTTCAGAGCCATGTCCAAATAAAAACATCAAATGATGAAGATTCTGTATGAGGGAAGAATGTTTTTAGTTAAGTTTTTAAGTGCATCCTTACACCTTTGTTATTGATTTAAAATTGTTATTATTGTTGTTTTCGAATGAAATGTTATGTAGAAATAAAAGAGTTTTAAAAATATCTGGAGCTATTAAAAGCAAAAGAAGTCTCTGTTATTTGATTCCAGGTAAACAATGAGAAAAAAAGGGTTGAATTAAATGATGTTCTACTTTAAGAAATTAAATAAAAAGTGAGGAAAAGCTTACTTTTATAATTGGCAAAGAAACGAATTAGAAAGATCAGCAAAAAAAAAAATTTGGAACTCGTTGTAATTATATAAACGGGAAAACTTATATTCTTGAAAAAATTAAAATACATTAATGGTCTTGTTATTAATTATCTAATCTTACTAAAGTGCAATTTTCGAAGGTAGTAAAACCTAAGCTTTCGGCAAAATTAAAAAAAAAAATATATATCTAATCATCTAGTCGAGAGTGTGAGAACTAAACGTTTTTTGTCTGCTTAAATTTTGCCACGTATGTAAGTGATTTATGATACATCCCATTTTTGATCACTAGTACAAAGTTAAAATTATAGTTTAATTGTTGTACGCAACTGAGGAAAAGCTTACTTTTATAATTGGCAAAGAAACGAATTAGAAAGATCAGCAAAAAAAAAATTTGGAACTCGTTGTAATTATATAAACGGGAAAACTTATATTCTTGAAAAAATTAAAATACATTAATGGTCTTGTTGTTAATTATCTAATCTTACTAAAAAGCAAATTTTCGAAGGTAGTAAAACCTAAGCTTTCGGCAAAATTAAAAAAAAATATATATCTAATCATCTAGTCGAGAGTGTGAGAACTAAACGTTTTTTGTCTGCTTAAATTTTGCCACGTATGTAAGTGATTTATGATACATCCCATTTTTGATCACTAGTACAAAGTTAAAATTATAGTTTAATTGTTGTACGCAAGCGAGCTATTAGAAGCAAAATCATCAGTTTAAAATTTTTATCTATTAATCATTTTTTGTGCGTGTTGTTGAATAATGTTTTGTCTGTTGGGGTGTTCGATAGGTACATTACATTAAGTTTTCTTCATTCGCAAATATACGTGCTAATCAGTTAAACGCGAACTCGTTCTTCTCTTTTCTACATATGATTTGTTTAGATGCTTTTGGAAAAAATAAGCAATTTTATTTTATTTTTAAGCTGTTAGAAGTGAAAAGAAATTCACAAAGAAAATTGAACCTAACTTTTACAACATGAAACTAAACAAAATTTAACAACATTGATTGTCACTGAAGTACAAAAGGAGAGGAACTTTTTTAAAGTGTCGTATGGTCATCCGGATACATTCTTTTCAAGCATTCATTGCGTGCCCAGATTTAAGCATCAGCAACAATAAAGTGCATGAAAACATACTTCCTACAATTCCTTTTTACCATAGACATTTTCCAATCTCCAAAAACTTTACAATTTGCAAAAAGAAACTTTTATAAACTAAGTGACTACAGTTTTCTTCTATGTTTTATTTTACAGAAATTGTCACAAGGAAAAGATTTGCAGCTTGGCAATGATTTCCATTTCTTTGACGTAGAAGCCAAAAGAATTTGTACTAAGAAATGGTAGAACTTTCCGTCGTTTAGCAATAAACACGAATGTTTGTGTGTGATACTGAAATTTATGTCTCTAAATCTACTGGAGAATAAAAAAATTAGAAAATAATTTAAAAATCTTTTGATTGCTAAAATTAAGATGGCCCTTTACACAATTAAAATAAACTTTTAAACACAAATTTTCTAAAATGAACAAAACAAAATAACAAAACAATTAAATTTATTATAAAGTATTTCAAATTAAGCCAACAACTACATAAGGAAAACAACTTAAAGAACAAAACTTTATATACATATACATATATTTATTTACAAATATTTGTGAATCTATTTAAGGAACATATTTTTTATATTTTCTTCACTCTTAAACATAGAAATGCAGAGGAATCTGCACGTGCCTACTTAAATGAAAACACATACATACATACACAATAAGACCTTTATATCCTCTAGGCAAACAATCTTATAGTACTTTATAACAATTTTCTTTTTTACTTGTTTCCTTTTTTCATTTTCCGTGTTTATACGCTTTGCCGAGGCTGTTTTTATTGCGGATGTAATAAGTTTACGCCAAAAATCTTATGTAAATGTTGTCGGTACAAATTTGTTCCAAACTGCCTAAAAAATTGCAGAAGTAAAGAAACAGACAACGAATACTTCAGCTTGAGAAAAAAAGATACACGACATATTATTGAATTGGCAAGGATATGCATTACTTGATAATTGTTTCCTGTTGTATTGTCAGTTAGTTTGATTTTTGTTTGTAAAACTTTAGAAAAAGCAATTATATAGGATTTGAAAATGAGAATTTATAAAAGGTATATAAAGGGATTCATCATATTTAAACTTATTTTAATAATATTTTAAAGAAAATGAAATAACCTGCAAAAATATCTCGTTAAAATCGGATCACAAGCGCTAATCCTTAGGTATTTGCTTAACATAACAATTAAGCGTATATGGACTTAATGGCAATATGTTTAAGCCAACTTCCAGCCTCCCTTTCTCAAAAAATTTGGCGGAGAGGCATACATATTAAAATTACTTAATCATTTTCGTTTTAAACTAAAAATTTAATTTTTGAATATGTTTAAGATTAAGAATTCTTGTCCTAACTTTAATTTAAAGTTGAGGAATCTTTGTAACGGTAGATCTTCTCAGTCTAAAACTTTTTGCCATATGATGAATAAATTGTTTGTATATGGTAAGATATCTCTGCTGGCCACTTAGGTTGCTGTATCTAGTAAAATCAATAATAGACATATCTACAACTTCTTTTGTTCTAGTAGTTCTAGGTAATTTATATTTTCTAAATGTCAACCAATAATTTTGTGTCACTGTCATCGCTAGATGGCCAGCTCGTGATGAAATTTCTTTGGTTTAAATATAGAAATAAGGGTGGATAAGTAACATTATTATGAACGCTCATCAGGTAAGAATTATCCGATAAATAATTTGGTCGTCCTATCTACTTGATAACGCACTTAAAACTATTTTTTCTTGTCTTCTTCAAGTAGTAAGAGTCTGTATTAAAGTTATAGTCATCAGCTGTCAAAAAATTGCGTTTTTTTGAGGTCTCAAATCTTATTCAACTCAATTAAAAACTTGGAAGTGTTTATATTGATCTATAAAATAACTTAGTTTCGAAGAAAGTGTTTAAGCTTGATATTTAAACCTACTAAGAGGTACAACATTACATAAATTTGTTAATCTACAGGTGTTCGTGTTAGGTTTTAGGAAAATGTATATCTGCCTGCTAAATTTTTATTCGTGAAATGACTATAAAAAAAAAAAAGAACAGAAAAGCAATCATCGATTCCAGTTACTAGTTTCTTCGGTTGTTTGCCAGGATTAAAAATATGCAAAAATGAGGGGCAATTAGTAAGCAAAAATTGTTTTTTTTTAAACAAATTTTTGTCTTATATCTAGAAATCGTAATTTTTATTAAGAAGAAACTAAAAGTTGTTTGTTTGATTTTTTTTCATTTCGTTCGAATTTTTGGCATACTTATGTTTGTCTTATAATAAAATTAAATAAAAAATTAATTACATTAAACCATCCAAATTTTATCGATTTGTTATAAATCATTATTTTCAGTAAAATGAACAACGCGAATTTAAGCATAATGGTTTTTGTATTTGCCTAAGTAAAAAATTCTGATTTTTAACGAAACAACCTTTGAATGCTTCAGTCTAGAGTTGACATGGTTGTCTAAGCTGGTGACATTTCGTAGATTATGATTATGTAGAGGTATATTTACGGTTATCCTACTTAAGTTGAAAGGCTAAGAAGCTTGCGCATAAAGGCGATCATTTCTTGTTTCTTGTGTCTCAGGAAAGCTTACTTACGCAAAGTTACGAAGCGAGAATTTAGTATTTTTCGAGATTATATTTTATTAAAACCGTTACTAAAAAAATTGCAAATTAATTTTCGAATTCAGAAATTCATATTCAAAAAATCTAACGACATAAACAGTACTTCAAAATCTAAACCTATAATAAAACTTTGACAGTATCTCTTTTGTGCATAAAATATTTTATAAAAATTTTGTTGTTGGTGTAGAAAGTAATCGATATGGAATACAAAACGCCTATTTTTGGAATTTTTATCTGTCTGTCTTTATGTCTATCCGTCTGTCTATGTTCATATAACGTAAAATCTTCTAAATGGGTTTGAATAAACTTTTTTGGGGAGGTCCCCTAATATATTTTTTCAAATATAGAAAGTTTCTTTTAATATGTTATTTCGTAGAAAAGAAATAGAGATAAATATATGAGAGCATCCAATTTTAGTGTTGTAATGTTACTGTTTGGTCACTTTGTTTTTGTTTTTTCTTAAAACAGAATTTTTCTAAATTATTTTCGCTCTTACCCAATAGTAGTAGTAGTAGTAGTTACTTTGTTTAATCAAAATAATTGTTAATATTATCAAAAATATTAAAAGTTAAAGTATCAACCAATAATATTCGGAGTGCTTGGGAAATTTTAAACCTGTAAATAGTATTAAGAACCATTTTGGAAAATAAAAACTCATTACTGAATTCTACGTCAATCCCACCGGTCTTTATACTTTTTTCGTCACGGAGTTTGTAATATAAACCATTGGTTAAATCGCCCTAAAATATTACCAATCAAAAACAAAAGCTATTACGACAAAACATTTTGGCGCCCGAGCAGGGACAAGATTTAACCGAAATAAAGTTTTTTTACAAAAACCTTATTACTAAAGCCGTATTTTTGTTAAAATTTTGAAAAGTTTAATAAAAACAAAGTAAAAATAAAACAAACTTTAAACTAACAGACAAAACTCATTGTTTGATATATAATTGTAAAAATTTATTAAAATACAAAAGCTGTTGAAAGCCTCATATAATATCAGGATATCATCGTTCGTTATCTACAAAAGCGTTTGCTCTACAAGTCATCCCCATGAAGTGCAACTGTTTGCTCTGCAAGAAGGAAAGTGCTAATCGTCAAAAGAACCAATCTCAGGTATTCAAGAATTAATAATAAAAGTGTGAGACTGCATTCAAGAGCAATCCAGAGAGTTCATGCCACACGATTTATTAATTCTTTAAAAAATAATTTGCAATAATCACCCTGTAAAGAAAGCGAAACAAATGAAAAATCCTTAAAAGTTAAATACATTTGCTTTTATATCAAGTGAATCTGCTTGATTGTACTATTACAATTACAATTGCACAGACACAGTTCTACAAAACTATTAAACTTACATTCCATTCATGGTTAAAACCACTTATAGTCACGCTCTCTTTGTTCTTTTGTAAATTGAAAGGGAAATCTTTCCAAATTTAACACTTACCATTTTGTTTATCTGCAACTAGAAATTTATTCACATATCAGCAAGTAAATATATGTATGTCTAAAGTCTTTTACCTTTTCTTCATATTCTTATTTTCGTTGTCACAAAATTCATAAATTGCTGATTCGTTAACCAACACTTATGATGTTATGTGACTGCGATCTGGTAATATCTGTCCGGTAACACTCTAACCAAAGAATGAAGTGTTATACTGAAATGTCAACACAGAAATAAGGAAAAGGGCACAAGAATTTAAACAAGTGTGTAAAAGAACATTAAAAAATAAGAATAGTGAAACAAAATTAAAATATATTAATTAATAGTGAAAAAATAAAAGGTTTAATTAAAAATTTACAAGAATTATTACACAATTTTGAAAGGCCATTGGCTCAGAACAGGAAAAGAAAGCGTGTATAAAAAATTTTTAAACAAGAGAAATAGTGAGTGAAATGTGAAAAATACGGAATAGTGGAACTTAGTGCAGAAGGTTACACAACGTACATTTATTAATTTACTTATATTTATTTAAAGTAAGTGGGCTTGCAATTGAGTCTAAGAACTAACTTAGATTGTTTTTTAAATTAAATTGCATGTGCTTATGCTGTTTACGTCAACACAACCCAGCGAACATTTTACGATACAATATAAATTTATAATTATAATTTATTTTCAAATAGTTATTTTGCAAATACAACAGCAAATTTACTGTTGGATAAATTGGCGTTGTGTAATTTATTATTATTAAGAGTTAATTTATATCTGATATTGGAAACAATTGCTTATTTGGGAGAGAAAATTTTGCTGTACTTTCTGAACAAAGACAACGACTTATAAAATGCCTGGTTCAAAGAAAGGTACTCGACCTAGTTCCCTAGAGGTTCTGTGCCAACAGAAGAGCACAGTACTGAATAATATCGCGAGAGTTAAGCGTTCTATTAGGGATAAAACAATATCTTTCAACCCGCTAGAGTTAGAATGTCGTTTGGATATTTTAAATTCATATATCGAGCAGGCAATGACATTCCAATCTGAAATAGATATCCTCGACCCGGCGAATGATCAACGATCTGAAGTAGAGAACTTATGCGTTTCCACAAAATGTCTACTACTTAGCTATTTGACTCCCAGCAGGAAACAGAGCGGCAATGATACTACAATTGGGTTTCAAAGTCATCATAGTAAACTTCCAAACATGAAATTGCCGAAATTTAGCGGCAATTATTCTGAATACAGAAACTTCATTGGATTATTTGAAAGTTTAGTAGATAATGATTTATCGTTGACTGAGATTGAGAAATTTAACCATCTCCTGTCGTGTCTTTCTGATGAAGCCCTTGGTACTGTAAAAGCGTATCAAGTGACTGAACAAAATTACTTTAAAGCGCTAGCAAGTCTTAAGAAGGTTTACGACAACCCGTGCTTAATATTCTTTGATAATATATCAAAACTTTTCGATCTGCCGGAAATGTCTAAACCATCATCTTCGGCTTTAAGAAGTATGATCGACACGGTATCCGCGATATACGATTCACTTTTATCAGTCGGTGATGATAAAAGTATTACGAATGCCATAATAATTCATTTAGTCATGAAAAAGGTTGATGCCACTACTCGAACTAAATGGGAAGAGCAGCTCGACTATAATAAGTTGCCCCTATGGAGTGAGTGCGAGGCAGCTTTGAATAAAAGATATCAGCATATTTCAGCTGATGAAGCTTCATGTTCAAGGCAAAGGCCCAGCGTCCCTAGAAAAATTGATAACATCAATAAGAAAAAAGCCAAATCGTTTCCATGTCAAACTAAGGCGCATTTGAACACTTCTGTAAAGTGTCTTTTTTGTGGCTCATCTGAGCACTATGTTTCAAACTGCCCTTCGTTTGCAGCAATGCCAGTTCAACAGCGCTTTGACTTTATTAAAGGAGTTCCAGCGTGTATAAACTGCCTAAAAAAAGGTCATACGGTAACTAAATGTAGTTCATCTAAATGTAGAGTCTGTAATCGATCACATAATACTCTATTGCATCAATTTAATGTGGCTCAAAATCAAAATGTTAGTGGCTCAAGTTCTAATCCAAACCTGCCATCAACTTCAGCTGCATTTGTCAATTATTCTTCGTCCGGTGAGGACAATGTCATTTTGGCAACTGCCTTGGTGAAAATTAAAGACAAGTCTGGTCAGTATGTGATGGCACGAGCATTATTGGATTCCG
The DNA here is from genome assembly GCA_937654795.1 of Cistogaster globosa. Classification (NCBI taxonomy): domain Eukaryota; kingdom Metazoa; phylum Arthropoda; class Insecta; order Diptera; family Tachinidae; genus Cistogaster; species Cistogaster globosa. The sequence goes on along the minus strand of OW569404.1, from coordinate 46,617,451 downwards.
GTTCTCAAATTAACTTTATAACTGAGGAACTTTCACAACAATTACAATTGAAAAAAGAAGAAAGAAATCTTAGTCTGGTTGGCATTGGGAAAACAAGTTCCTCCGCTAAATTCAAAGTCCAAGCTACTGTGAAATCTCGTACGAATCCACACGAATTTTCTTCAACCTTTTGGATTCTGCGATCTATTTCTAAGTATCAGCCCGATCACATTATTTCAACATCCGGTTGGAATATTCCACAAAATGTTGAATTAGCCGATCCATACTTTTTCAAACCTCAGAAAATTGATATGTTGATCGGCGCTGAAATCTTTTTTGAATTATTGTGCGTTGGCCAAATCAGAAAGGATTTAAACATTCCGACATTGCAAAAAACTCTTTTAGGTTGGATTGTCTCAGGAAAATATAACAGATCACTAAATCTAAATTCAAATTCTTGCTGTTTAAATTCAGTTATTGATAACGAAAATGAATCATCTCTTAACAAATTAGTGCAAAAATTCTGGGAATTAGAAAACACTCCAGTGAACACAAGATTGGTTCCTGTTGAACATCAGCAATGTGAAGAAAAATTTGTCCAGTCAGTCAAATTGTTACAGGCAGGAAGATTTGAAGTGTCGCTCCCCTTCAAAGATGAACAAGAATCATTAGGTTCCTCCTTTGACAATGCGAAAAGACGGTTTCTTTCACTTGAACGACGGTTGTTAAAAGATCTCAATACGAAGGAGATGTACAACGATTTTATGAAAGAGTACATTGAGCTCGGACATATGTCTATTACAGACAACCAAATTCCAAAAACCCCCCACTATTTCATACCGCATCAATGTGTCTTACGCCCTCAAAGCTTAACTACTAAACTTAGGGTTGTTTTTGACGCGTCGTGTAAGACTTCGACACAAAAATCGCTGAACGATATTTTAATGATAGGTTCTACAGTTCAAGAAGAACTGTATTCCATACTTATTCGTTTTCGTCTGCATAAATATGCTGTCACGGCTGACATTGAGAAAATGTACCGTCAAGTCCTTATTGACGAGGCCGATAGGAATTTTCAATTAATACTGTGGAGGGAAAACCAATCAGGTGAGTTAAAAACATACAGACTTAATACAGTTACTTATGGCACATCTTCGGCACCATTTCTGGCAACTAGATGCCTCATTTATCTAAGCGAGTTATTCAGGGAAAAGTTTCCCGTTGCATCTGAAGTCATTCGTAAAGACTTTTACGTTGATGACTTATTGACTGGAGCAGATTCGAAAGCAGAACTTGATTCAATTTGATATCAGACTACAAAAATTTTAAAATCAGCAGGGTTTAGGCTGACAAAATGGGTTTCAAATTATAGTGAAGATGATCATTTTATAGAACATAAAAATTTACGGGACACTGAAGACTTCACTCGCGCTTTAGGCACATGTTGGTTTCCGAAGGATGATATTTTTAAGTACCATCTGGATAAATCTTTTCACGATTTAAAAGCTACGAAACGAAATATCTTGTCAGTTTCGGCCAGATTATTCGATCCTCTCGGATTGTTAAGCCCGCTAGTAATTAAGGCTAAAGTGTTATTGCAAGAACTTTGGCTCCATAAATTAGACTGGGATGAGTCTATTCCGATACATCTCAACAATTCATGGGATCAGTTTAAGTCGGATTTATTACAGATTAACACGATTTGCATTCCAAGATATGTATTAACATCAAAAGATACTAATTGCCAAGTTCATGGGTTTGCAGACTCTTCAATTAGGGCATACGGTTGCTGTCTGTATATAAGAAGTAGAGTTGAAGGTAAATTTTCTTGTAGTTTGTTAACCGCTAAGTCAAAAGTCGCTCCTTTAAAAACAAAGTCTCTTCCTAGACTTGAATTATGTGCGGCACAACTCCTGGCCAAACTATGGGTTAAAGTAAAATCGATGTCGGCATGTAAAGTTGAAAGCGTCACTTTCTGGACTGATTCTGAAATCACCCTTCACTGGATTCAAACTCATCCATCCACGCTATCAACGTTTGTTTCTAATCGTGTATCGGAAATACAGGAGCTGTCGGATGGAATAAAATGGCGACATGTTCCTACGAAGGAAAATCCAGCAGATATTGTCTCCCGTGGTTGTAGTGTTGACCAGCTTAATGCTTCGATCTGGTTTCAAGGGCCTACTTTTCTACTTACTGAGAGCAATAATTGGCCAAAAAGCAGGCATCTCGCGTTGACAGAAGATCTAAAATCATTGGAAAAAAGAAAAACCAACGTATTTCTTGCAGCCGAGGACAATTCTGATTTCATTGTTGATTTGATCCACAAATACTCATCCTATACTAAGTTGATTCGAGTGTTTGCTTACAGCCTACGATTTGTCCACTCCGCTCGAAAGCATAGTTCTGAGATCAGCATAATTCCTACAGCAAAAGAAATGCGATGGTCTTTTTTAAAATTGGTCGAGATTATTCAGAGAAGAGCATATTCCCAGGAAATTGGGAAATTAAAAAACTCTAAAATATTACAACCAAATTTACAAAAATTAAATCCATTCATTCAGGAGTTGAATGAAGAGGATCGTACGTTTTCTTTACTTAGGGTAGGGGGGCGGTTGCTTAATGCACCAGTTCCTTACAATGCCAAATTTCCTCTTTTAATGCCTAAAAAGTCATACTTCATGTCTCTGTATTTGCGACACCTTCATATCAAAAACTGCCATGCAGGGACTCAAGCTTTAGTAGCTCTTCTTCGTGAACGCATATGGCTTATAAATGCCAAAGAAGAATGCAGTCGGACAGTACGCAATTGCGTACATTGTTTTAGATACAGACCCAAACTAATGAGTCAAATTATGGGAAATTTGCCCGCTGATAGAGTAAGAGCTTTTCGGCCATTCAAAATTTGTGGTATAGACTTTTGCGGCCCTATTAACGTTACGTTAAGAATCCGTGGTCGCTCACCACTTAAAATGTATATAGCTGTTTTTGTTTGTTTCGCTTCAAAAGCCGTGCATTTAGAATTAGTCTCCGACCTAACTTCAAATGCGTTTCTTTTGTCTTTTCAAAGGTTCATAGCCAGGAGAGGGTACCCGGACAAGGTATACGCCGACAACGCTACCAATTTTGTCGGCGCCAGCCGAGAGCTAAGGAAGGCCAGAGAAGAAATGCTACAACCCGCAATATCATTCGCTGCCAGCAAAATGATAGAATTTGCCTTTATACCGCCCAGAGCACCTCATTTCGGCGGTCTTTGGGAGGCGGCCGTGAAGTCCGCCAAAGGCCTACTAATGAGGACAATAGGCAATGTTCTCTTAACTGCAGAAGAGCTAACAACAATTCTGGCCGAAATAGAAGCAGTTCTCAACTCGAGGCCAATCGCACCACTATCCAGCGACCCCAACGACGGAGAGGCCCTCACACCAGCACATCTTCTAATCGGAGAGGGCCTGCGAGCGCTGCCCAGCGGATTGCCTCCAGAAGAATCGGTCAAGCTGTCATCCTTGAAGAAATGGCAGCTTATTTCCGCACTCAAGCGGACGTTTTGGCGATACTGGGTGAAAGACTAAGCCCAGGGCTTGCAAATGAGAGCTCGGTGGCCCGTAGAAGAGCCCGACCTCGCCGTCGGCAGAATCGTCATCGTTCACGACGACAATCTCCCCCCGCTTCAATGGATAACAGGGAGAGTAACAGCCGTGTTTCCAGGCCCAGACGGCAAAACTCGAGTAGCGGAAGTGAAGACAAATAATGGCATATTGAAGCGTCCAGTACACAAGCTGGCACTACTTCCGATAGATTGAAGGCTCGAAGCCTTCAATGGGGCCGGCATGTTTGGTCACTTTGTTTTTGTTTTTTTCTTAAAACAGAATTTTTCTAAATTATTTTCGCTCTTACCCAATAGTAGTAGTAGTAGTAGTTACTTTGTTTAATCAAAATAATAGTTAATATTATCAAAAATATTAAAAGTTAAAGTATCAACCAATAATATTCGGAGTGCTTGGGAAATTTTAAACCTGTAAATAGTATTAAGAACCATTTTGGAAAATAAAAACTCATTACTGAATTCTACGTCAATCCAACCGGTCTTTATACTTTTTTCGTCACGGATTTTGTAATATAAACCATTGGTTAAATCGCCCTAAAATATTACCAATCAAAAACAAAAGCTATTACGACAAAACAGTTACTAAAATATTTGTTAGCACGTTTTATTTTTGTAAATGGAAAAATTTTATCACTATTAATAGAAGTCTAGAATAAATATTTAAGAACACATTTTTCTACATTTGAATCTTACGAAAATTATAAATAAGGCACTGACGAAATAGCGGGCACTGGTGGTATGTATAATTGCAAAATACTAGGGTGGAAAGAATTTCTTTAAAATTAAATTTCAAAGTACAATTTTATTATTAGTATGATAACCATTTGGATTTTACAGTGATTAACTGAAGAACACCGCAAATACTGAGCATTTCATTAATTCTTTTGTTTCTAAAACTTTGTCGTTTTTAGTGAAAATAAATTGAAAACTAAGGTAGGTTTGGTAATAACAAAAGAACACAAAAATGTGGCATTATGGAAGAATTCATCACGTTGTTACGAATCGGGTAAGAATTTCGACTAACATTTTTAAAGTTTACAAAAAAAAAAACATTATAAAAAACTTTAATAAAAATTTGTGTATTATTTTTTAAATATTATGTTAGAGGAACAGATAAAAAAAATAAAAAAGTAAGTAGAAATAAAATTAACTATATTTTCCAGCAATTAACTTTCTCTCTGTTACCTTACCTTATTTTGCTGATTCCAACAAACTCGTACCAGAAATGCACACACAAAGAACTTTTCTTCCACAAAATATTGGTTATTAACTCATAAATCAGCCAAGAGGAGATTCCTGAGGAACTCTGATCTTTTTCTGACTACACTGTTCTTCGATACAATCTCAATTATATACTTTCTTATATTTCTTTGTATTAAAGGCCTTCGAGGGACTATTATAGCTAAACACGGATTTGCTTTTATTTTACTTTATTACACTTAAGGTGTGGTTTTTTATGTGTTTTGTGTAGTTTTACAGATTTGGTATTCAGATACTTCACTATAAGCAAACTCATAAAAGTTGTAAAGCATTTACTACATCCATATCTAAGTTAGTATGTAAATTTCAATTTAACTTTTCTGCCCAAGATTTTATACCAAACAAATTTATTTTTTCTATCTTCTTGTATGTTTGAACAATTTTTTTTTTAATTTTTTAGTAAATATAAAAGCTTTTTGGCTTTTTTATGCTATGATCCACGTGCTTATAGCCAGTTGTAAGAGAAAGACAGGTTACACACACTTAATATTTTTATTTTTATATTTGACACCAAGGAGATATACATCTCTTTTAATTTTTTTACTTAAAAGTCTATATCACAATATTTTTTGCTTTCTTCACAAAAATTTGTTTTAGCCTAATTTCTAACATTGTTTTAAGTTATAAAACTTTTAATGTGCACTTCATTACCTTAACACCTTTTGACGCTTAAAATGTTGTAACTTCACTTTTTAAACTTTTTTCCGATAAATCAGCATTTCGGGTCAGAAAATTTCATTAATATGTGAAAAATGTCCTCGCCACTCATCCCATATTAATCATGTACTTATGTGTGAAGCTTGGCTTCAGTTTTAAGCTTTATAAGTTGTATTAGTATTTTGGGAATCTTCATACAATTTTGCGATATTTCTGTCTCCCATATAATTTTAATGTTTAACGAACACCAACCACACTTTTCGCTCGCTGGCATAAAATTCCCGAGTCCTCTTATTTACCATCATACATTTCTTATTTTACTATTTTACATCGTCTTTGAATGTATTCTCTAATATAAAAACAATGCCAACATTTTAATTTTACACAATACTGTTTCGAAAATCTGGTTTTGAACAAAGCACTCTAAGTACAGTGTATTTTTTACTAATTATTCTAATTCTTTTATTCGTAAGAAAACAATCGCTCCAATTATATACATATTTACTCGGAACATTACTAACTTCAATCTATTTTTTCCTTTTCTTTCCAAGAAAAAAAAAACAGTACCAAACATAAGCACATGTGAACATAATCACTTATTACACAACTACTACTTGCAAAAAAACCCAGACTTGGGCAGGAGGTGGTCTCTCCATTGACCGCAAGCTCCTCGATAAACAATTATCAATTTTAATAAAGGATTGAAGGTGTTAGAGCACATTAACCTCATATTCCAACATCTCTTTATAAGGGTCGCACCACGCAAATTTTTTTTATTGCCAAAGTCGTGACTGTCATTCCTCCGCAACAAAATAGGTGTAGTTAGACTGCAGACAATTTTCTACATGAACTTTTATGGTCTTATATATAACACAACGTCATAATGTCCGTACTTAAAACAGCAAAAAAATACATTATGAGACCTTGTATATTTTTATATATTATGCTAATTTCCTTTAATTGTTATACTAATAGGCAAATATTTCCCATTTTGTTTTTCAGTTTATTTTGATACACCGGGCATTCTCTATCATATGTAAAATGATTCTCATCCAGTGCCATGTTTAGTTTGCTGTTTACTTTAACCCAAATGATACATTTCATTATTTGGTCTAGGTTAGCACAATCTTTAGTATTATGCTGTCCGTGGCATTTTAAACAATATGTGATATATTATTTTATTTTTTCTTTTTACTTTTTATCTCTCAATAAGTTTAAAATTAGAGCCTGTCAAATAACATTCTGTTTTTTTTATTTCTCAATTATATAATACGATTTTTGTTGTTGCTGCAATATCAAAAATTATATCGCTTCGCATACCTGAGAACTTTTATAAGCTGAACTAATAATTTAAAACAAATTTTGTAAAGAATCTGTTGTTAGAGAAAATTAATTTTATGCTTTACACTTTGTGTGGTACTCGATGGCAAAGCATGTTATTTTAGATTTATTAAACTCCCCTCGTTTCAACATTTATTTTCCCCTTTCTGTTCTTTTATATCTACTGATAAGATAATAAAGCCTTTTACATCGGCTTATCGTCAAAGCGGAAGACGTGGAAAATATAACCATATCAGCGTAGATAAAAAAATGTTGATTAAGTTTTAAAAGGAAGGAAAAACCATTGTTGAATCAGCCGAAATAGCTGGTATAAACAAAAATACAGCTACATCTATTATAAATCGCTACAAGAAGGAAAGGTGCGTTATCATGATAAAAGACGTTAAATGGCTTTATTATCTTATGAGTAAATATAAATATATATGTATTTTTGTTAGATTTTACTTACAGTGTCGTCCCAAATATATATAACTTGCAGGTTTATTAAACATATACTAAAACTACTATTTATTTAAATATTTCTATTAAGAAAACTTTATATCAGAATTTAAATTTAATTTGCGTGTTGAGATCTCGACTGCTAACCAGAAAAAGGGAAGAGAAAAAGAGCAATTGCTGCATGTGCATGCCATTTTGTAATTGGATACTGGTTATTGCAGATAGGTAGTAATTGGTAATTATTAGTGACAGGGTGCCACATATATATATATACATATATATATATACATATATATATATATATATATATATATATATATATATATATATATATATATATATATCCTAATGTATGCTAGTATCATTATGTGCAAAAATATATTTTTACTTTAATTCACATTCATTATTTCGTTATATTTTTTACAACTATTTAATTCTTATATATTTAATTGAAAAGAACAAAAATCATTTAAGATATGTTTTTGTATTTCGAGACTAATTCGCATGAGTGGAAAACCCAATTATGGATGTTTTAAAGTTTAGCTTTACACAGTTCAACATACCTTCGTATAAGTACCTGGTATAACATGTTAATTTTTAATGATAAAATATTGTGTTTTAAATCCTTTAGTTACTTCATGGATAGTAGGTTTTTCACAGTGCAATTTATAATTAACAACGTAAGAAAAAATATAACAAAAAAACAAAATAAAAAATGTTTATAACAGGAAGTATGTATTTAAAAAGTTTTGAGCTTATATCTTTGCGGCAAAAATTTCTTATTACTTCTACTCCAACATGAAGGTGGCTACCAAAATCCGATGGAATCTAAAGAGATTAAGGGTACTTAATTCCCGAGTGAATAATGAAAATTCACCAATATTGATTCAGAAAACTTCTCAATTTGAGGTAAACAAAAGATCTTTGTCCACATCAATTGGTCAAAGAAGAATAATAAAATCAAAATTTACCAGAACACAAATCAAAAGTTTGATTATAGATTTTATATTTTCTTATTTATTTGTGCAGCTTTCTCATGTGGTTAACTTAATATTAAAACATAGATTTATGTTCCCTAAGAAGTGGTTACAGATGAACTGATTACTGAGTTCCAATAAAGAACGCTGCAATATGAACTTATATGAAATTAAACAAAAAAAAAAAAAAAATTAATAACAATTGTAGTTCCACATTGAAGGTTAGTAAATACATCGTCAACTTCTCTCATTTTTTCAACAACACATATCGATTTTTCTATAGCCCATATCGATTAATCTCGTAACCTATTAAAAGCCGAGATCGCAAATTTTTTCTTAATTTATTCAAACTCAAATATTGGATTTTATATAAAACAAGAGTGCTTTATTCGGCTATGCCGAATCTTATATACCCTTCATAATGTATGTAAATCTAGATTAGTGACAGAGAATTGAAAAATAAAAAAAAAATTAAATACGATATATAATTTTAAATAAAAAACGTCATCGGCTCCAAATGGGTTAGGCATTTTTAAAAATCGACAATCGAAATTTTTTATGAAAATTTCAGGGGACCGTAACTCGGAATATATGGCCGAGCGCCAATTTTTTTAGCTGATGTTTTTTCTTAGTTTTAATTTTCTCTCTCCATATTTTTGATTTTTTCAATTGAAGTTACTTCATTGTTCCAAATGATATGGAACAATTAGAGGTAGGCGTGGTACTTAGTCCACTGCCTCGAGGGAAAATCTTGCTAATTTTCAATAGCACCTCCTTCGAAAGTATGACTGATTGATTGGCGCATTATAATATTTTCTACCTCATCTATTTCCCTGGCAAAGTTAATTTCAACACTAACACGGACGGACAGACGGACATTGCTTAATCGACTTCGTTATGCATAAGGACTCATAATATATACATTTTATAGGTTCGGAAATGGATATTGTAGAAATCACAAGGCAAAAAATGACTTTTTTTACAACATTTTTTTTTATCAAGTAGGGTCTTCAGAGAAAGAAACCAATGCGATTTGCACAAACAAATTTTGGATCAAACACTTGAGTGTTTGGCACCCGCTTAATTAAGCTTGAATTACATCCAAACCCTTTAGTCGACAACGTAATAAATGATCGTGACATACCCTTTTTCAACTTCTTGTAGTGATGGGTAAAAGAATTAATCAAAAATATACAAAATATATAAATGGAGAAGTTTTAAGCTTCACTAGAAATTTAAAAAAAATTAAATAATTGGTTTCTTACTTTTCATTAATCGAAAGTTTAATTTTCATGTAGGCTAAAGATCGAAACGCAATTCAGGATTGCTTGGTATTGTTTCGCCTCCTTTCGGACTTAATGAAGGAGAAGTTTGGATGATTTTATGAATAGCAAGTAATGTAATGTCATCAAAAATTACGTTTGCTTTACTGACTCAAATGTATTGATAATTTCGGTAAGAAAAAAATTCAGAGAATAACAAAGTAGCAATGCAAGTCTTTAAAACAGAGTTTTGTATGACCTATAAAACAATCTTGAAGTAAATGCTCCGTTTGAGCGCCTATCAGTATTTTTGAGCCTTTGTATCCTATAACATATAACCATTAAGAAGTCAAGCCAGAAGTAAGCAGAATTGACAATTTTATTTTGTATGTTATAAGGAATCATATACTAAGATGCATTAAATACAGAGACGATAATTTAAAATGTCTAACTTGTGGATATAAACTACCCGACCCATTCTTATACCTCAATAGTTACGGTTTTATGCAAAATTAAATTGGCGTCCCTATACTTTAGCACATTTATAGAAGATCAAATATTAAATCCAATCATGGTTATCAACCATTGAAACCCTAAGATTTAGACTAGCATTTTTCTAAAGCTAAAAATATTATTCCTAACTTAAATGTCACGGAACAATTTTATTTTTTTATCCCTTGACCTTTTTTAACCTTTTTCGATATAAAAGTAAAGTTTTTTCCCCCATTTTTTCCTTACATTAATACTTAATATAATTTCTACGTATTATAATATACATAAATAAATTTATGTATATTATCAAAATAATAGTTAAAACATAATTAATATACTTGAGATCCCGTTTTATGTAATGCTTTTTATTTATTGTATGTAGTTAAAATAAGATGTATGAAATTGTTTAAATAAACGTTAAAAAAACATATAACCATTTATGAATTATCTTAGAAACCAACATTTGATTAATTTCTTCTTGTCTATAACAATATAGATTGTAATTTTGCATTTTCTGTTTTACAGACAACATGGTAAGTTGGTGAAATTGCTTCTTTTAAAGTTTTTTTTATTTAACTTTCAAGTACGTATGTAAGCAGGTATATTAATTTACAGATAGCAGGCTTCGCGCTTGCGGAGGATTCCTTTTATATATGAATATTCAGTTCTTTGCAGACACATAAATTTTAAATTAATAAAATTATATAGAGAGAGCAAACTTCGACGATATCAGCAAGTTAAAAGGAATATTTTATTAAGATCTTTAAGGCACTTTCCAATGCAAAACAAAACAAAAAAATATCCCACATTATATTTGTTCATTGAAGAGGAAATAAATTCCGCAAACAAATTAGACATTTCTGCTGGCAGTTAAATCAAACATAAACAATTTTATAAACGAACTAAAATTTTGCCTTTTTTGGCTTGAGGTTCATTTTTTTTAATTTTCATCTATAAGTTTATATTAAAAAAATATACCTTAAGCCGAAAAAGTAAAATTTTAATTCATTTATAATATCCACGGTTCAAATCCTAGTTAGGAAAAAATATTAAAAAAATAATAATTTAAGAAAACCAACTCCATGATTCGGAGGGAGAGAGTCGAATTTTATTTATGAACCATCTATGTGTCTTTCCACAGGTATCGATTCGGTTGAAAAAATTACATAAAAAAATAAACGATATACGTACTCAGTGCCTCCGTTAAGGATTGTCTTTGTTCTTCTCATTGTTTCCTTTGGATAATCTTACTTTAATCTTGTATTTTCTTTTTAAGCTAATAATAATACGCATACACACAACTTAATGTAATTAAATAACATCAAATTTAATATTGACGAAACGTCGGGAAATATATATGTAATTAAAATATTGTTTTATTTATATTAAACAAAATAGGCTCAATTAGCTTATAAAGAAAATACAAGATTGTCTGCTATTTAAAGTTAGTTGTTATTGATGGCAAGTCTATTATCGGTAAATTTGTTGTTGTTTTCTGTGTTGAAAAGAACGTTTTTATTTATTCTGATGGCTTTTTAATATTTAGCAAACGAATTTACATAAAATGAGACTATTTTTTGCACTTACGTAGTTAATAGCCATATGTTCCGATTCTGGGATAATCCTTACAAATCGACAGCATAGAAAGTTCAACAGGTTTACCGATTAACGCCGAAACTAGCTCAAGGTCTATCAACTTGATAGCCAGTAAAAAATAGAAATTGTTTAATTTTTATGAAATTGTAATAAAAATTCTGTTTTCTGTTCTGGTTGGCATCCGAATGTTACCAGTGGTCTGTAGGATAGAAATGAAAAAGAGCTACGAGCCAATTAAGTCGTAGTATAGTGGAACGAAAAGCTGCTAGGGGATTTTTTGATAAGGCATATTCAGTTATTGTTGGAAGCACTATTGGGGCTACCGACTGTATCCATGATTCCATTTTAGCTTTAAAAATTTATAAGAAGTGTTAATAAGACAACGTAGTTACTATTCACTTAATTTGCAAATGGTAAAAGTAATGTTTTATTTGTGGACATTTTTGTAATAAGGTTACTTTAATTTTTATAGACACGCAATAGAAATCTTAAAATTTTAAATGTTTAAGCTAAAGATCCAGAAGATCGTCTGCAGTGCGAAGAGTATTGTAGCAAAGCTTTTAAAAAGGGAAACCACAAGATGTTTTTGATTTTGACGTTTTTATATCCAATTCTGTTTTATGCGGTATATTTGTTCCAGAGAAAACCGTGTAAAAAACCGTTTAAAAAAGACACTGATCCTCTGCAAAAAACGGTCATTGGTTCCTTATCCTTTAAACCTATTAAAATTAGTTAAAAACAAGGATTTCTTTAGAACAAGTGTTAATTTTTATTTTGCTAAATCACATACATATTTAAGCTTAAGACAAAAGAAGTTAACAAAATTCTTTAATAAACACGTCTGATTACATTGATAGTTAACAAAATTTTTACACATTTCAGTTGATCTTCAGTTGTGCTATTTACAATTGTTCTTAGCAGTAAATTGTTTTGTATCCACAAAAAAAAAATTTTCCTATATTTGTGATATTAACATATGTATATGTATTTTGCAAGAATTAAATTTGATAAAAATCCACAAATTTACAATCGTGCTAAAAGAAAAAAATCGTGTAAAAAATTTAAAATTTTTGTTTTCTAAACCGTGTTAAGTCAGCACAGTGTAAAAACAGATTAGGTGTATATAAAACTTAAAATAACATCTTTTCGGCTATCCGTGGCGTATGACTCTACGGTTTAATTAACCGAAGGGAAGCCCTAAATTCTGGTTTGACAAGGCGTTACATAATGCACGAATCGCTGTTGGTATCCTTGGTGGAACTTGGCAATACATATCGCAGCAAAAAAGCATTTTGTGTGATCCTAAATTCGCCGAAAAAACTGTGGATGCATGTTCAATAATAGATACAGATTGCGTTTCAGTAACTTGATATACCCCATCCTCAAGTTTTAAACAGTTCCAAGACAGCCGAATAACAATTTTATATTTCATTATCCGAACACAAAACAAGGTATATAATATAAATATTTTCATTTGTATTGTATTATTATTTATAAATACATTAAAAAGAAATCAAAGCAAGAATGAATTCACAATTTTTTTTTTTTGATTTTAGTAAATAATTCGTTTTAAAGCTAGCAATTTTGCACTTTCGTTAGGCTGCTGTAATTCAGGTAGGCTGCAAAACAGATTGGCCAGGCTATCAAACACAAAACCAACGTTCTTTCTGTATAAAAGTATATATGTACATATTCCGAAATTGCCATTACAGCACGCTACCTTCTTCGTTGAACGTTTTTGTCGAAGTAAAATATCTAATTAAATGAAAATATGCTTCAAAAATCAACTGGGTATTCTTTTAGGTAATATAAAAAAAATCTTGTTGAAAATTATATACATATACGAGTATAAAAAATATCAAAAACCTATACTTATTTTAAACAAAGTATATTTTTAAGTAAAATAAGATATCCAACATGTCAGTTTTACAAGAAACCTGAGAAGAATTAAAAATCATACTAAAAAAACAAAAAACCTTAATATTTTTTTACGAATACTTAGTTACTTGATTATAAACTATTATACAAAGGTCTAGAATATTTATTATAAAACAACATTACATAGGGAACTCGTTATCATAATATTTTAAAAAAATTAAAAATATAAAAAAATTAAATATCAAAAAATCAAAAAAACCATCGAAAAAATTACACAAAAACCGTTTCATTTAATTTAAAATATTTACATACATTAAAAACTATTACCTTTATAACTCTCTATATGATCATAAAAGTAACGATAATTGATAAATCATTTCTATCACACTAAGAATCGAAAAGCCCATAAGGAGACCAAAAACTTCACCGCAATTGACCAAAAATTCTGTAACACCATACAACTCAGATCACTTTAAGGTAATAAATTTTTCTTTAAAATATTCAGACAAACGTATCATCTGTGAGCCAGAGTGTTCTTTAAAAAAATCCGTATCACCAGATGCCTCTATCATATGTTCCAGATAAAAATTAGCTTGTGATATTTCATTATTATAGATACAAGCTGGCAAACAATTACATTCCGTTTCGCCGTACAGAAGTTTCTGTTTAACCATTCTCTAAAGACTAAACTTGCGGTTCTTTTAAGGTTTGTGTCTTTTTTTACATTTTCCAAACCAAGTTTCTTAAGGCCTCATTAGTCTTTACTTTCTGTTGCTGTTCTGTGCCGTGCCGTTCTGCTTTTCAAATTATTGTAATTAGTTTTTCTGTAACAACAAACCAGCTGTTTATAATAAACAAAGAAAACACAATACACGACACAACAAAAACAACTACAATTACAATGACAAAAATGGTTTGTTTACAATATTGCACTCACACTACCAAAAAACTTCCAAGTAACTTAACGTTGAATTCTATTTTCTACTGATTCGAACGGAACAGAACAGAACGTCAAAGTAATAACAAACCACAAATACACATTTTCCATTTAACAGAAATTGATCAGCTGATTCGTCACGGAACGGAAAGTAAAGACTAATTCTGCCTTTATATTGATAGGTATTTTCACGAAATAAATTGGTAATATTTAAACCATTAAAGGTGAAACAAATACTCTCTTCGGTTAGAGCGTGTGTAAAGAGCTCATCACACTCACCAAAGTGACTAAATCACTTGCAGTTAAAAGAATTTCTTTTGAAACTTAGCACCATTTTTTTTGACACGTTAAGGTAATCTCTTGGTTCGGATGCTATATGCGTTATACCCTTATCAGTGGCCTCTATTCTACAAATATATAACAATGTTAAGAATTTTAGTTCTTCTGCTGTATTTAATTTAGGGTTGAATTCTTTTTTCTTTTGAACGTTTAACTTTAGTATGGAGAACAATTCGCCAAAACATAGAATTTCGGTTTTCAAAACGGTTTTAATTTCTAAACATATAGTCACAGCTGGAAATGGTATATTCCATACAGGAGTAGATTTTTTTAGAAAAACTTACAATTACTGGAGTCTCGTTCCAGTAATCATAAATTTTTCCGAAAAGATTTAAACAACAGTGAATAGATACAACAAAAAAGAGCAACCAAAAATCTTTTCTTGCCATGGTCTTCTGGTTTAATTGCTTGACGCAATGACAACTTTTTTGACGACCCCAGCTGTATGCTTAGAATTGTTATACTGGTACAGATGAAAACATTCGTTTATCAAAAGCATTTAAGCACTTTGCATTAAATTTTTTTTTAAATGTTGATATATTTAATATTGTTCATATTACCTTCAAAAAAGTGCAATTTACGAACGCAAGCAGCCGAACAAACACCAAGCTGATTAATGACCTCCACCATGTATAATTGCAGGACGCATATGCTTTAGATTCGTCTTTTGTTGGGTTTTTTTCAAAATTTTATATTTTCGTCAGATCTAAGAAGATTATAATTTATTTCGTCTGTGAACAGTACATATTTTCATCGTAGCTAAGAAAGTCTTATTTTCTTTTTTTCATTTACAAAAGACTTTTCGCGTGCAATTTTACCATTGAAATATTTTTTTTTAAGAAACTGAGACAATCTAACCATTACAGATTATATAAAAGTGCTTCATATTCCTCAATTTTGGTGCAATTAGCCTTGGATGAATTTTGATTTAGTCGACAATCCACCTTTCCTGACGCTTTGTAAACATTTTAGGACTCTGTTTTTTGCTTGTTTATTACACGTTCTTACTTTTAAAGCGATAAATGATTTCAATTAAATTTCTAATTTCAAGCGAACCATGATACAATTTTGTAATTAATAACTGTTAATGAAACACAGATTTACAAAAAAAAAAAAAAAATTTAGAATTACTAATCAAAAACTAAAAAAAATTTGAAGAAGTACTGTTACTTTTACATAATAGCAATTTGCAGTGGACCATTTAACCTGTAAATAAAAATTTATATAATAAATATGTAAACAAATTAATATTTAATTCATTTTTTTAGCTATATTATAAAAAAAATAAGAAAAAATAAAACTGAGTTTACCTAAAACAATGCAAATTTAAATAATTTATAGTAATTCGTTAAGGCTCTTAACCTAAAGCACCCAAAGGAAATAATCCATCATAAAACAAGTACAGGGAAAGAGCATTCGCTAGGTTATTAAACGCTTCGATGCTAAATCTTAAGCCTTCTTAAAAAGTTAAAACCGCCTCTGCCATCATTTTAATTGCCAAACTGCTTTCTCCTAATATATATGAAAAAAGCGCACAACTTAAAACAACAAAAGCAATAATTTAAAAAAAAAACATTTGGAAAAATTATCTTCATAGCATCTTTATGCTTATTCGCAACAGGAACATTTTCCGAAACTGACTAGTGGCCTTCTAGTTTTGTGATGGGTCCTTGGGTGTAAGGGTTGCTGCCTTTTCCGTTGCCGCAATTTTGTTGATGTGCAGCGTTTTAAGTCTCTCCACTCCTTTTTATTACGTAAAATAATTAATTAACCAATATTATTTATTTAATAACAATTTGTAATTAACGTGTTCCATTGGTCGCTTGCCTTCAATGTTCCTACAAGAGTAATAAGCGTTCCTAAAGCCTGACGCCACTTCTTTTCGCTTTCAAACTTGTGGTGGAGCCATTAAAATCTTTCAAATCCCGTGTTTATTCTAAAATCTTCTCTCTGGCACCGTACTATTTGTTATTCTTAAATAATATACATTTATGTTTGTACGTATGTATATACACAATAATTACGTTAAATTAATACAAAATGAATTAACTTCTTCCACGTGCCTTCTACCAAATCATTAAGAAACTTTTTAATTCAATTTTTATACTGTTGTCATACATTTCGGTGAAGACCGTCATCAATGGCTGTTTATTTGGTACGTTTGGCGAGCGCTTTCGATGTGAGAGCATCATTTTCAAGCCGCGTACTAATCAAAACGCAGCTTGTTGGTTTCAATGCTAACACCGACGGACATCGCTTAATCGAATTCACTATGCATAAGGACTTAGAATATATATACTTTATGAGGTCGGAAATGGATAGTGTAGAAATTACAAACTGTATGACAAGCTAAGATATACCTTTTTTCTACTTTTCGTGGTGAAGGGCATAATAATGTAATATATTTGCTACTTGGTTACTTAAGGTATTATTTTTAGTTTTTCCTTGCAGTTGACATCAATTTGCTGGCTTATAGTGTTCAATGTGGATCTATTTTTATAATTTTTCATTCAAGTAAATTTACTCTAAAAAATAGTACTATTTAATCTCAAACCGTAATTGTTATTTTTAACAACTGCTTGACTAAATGTAAATACAAAACATTATTATGTTTTCATAAGATAATAATTTAAGAACTTTGTTATTGTTGTCAATTTTTGTAGGGCTATAAAATGTGGTTCGTATAATAAAAAAATATAAAATATATTAAATTTGTTATTTTTTTCTGTTTCCTTTCTAATGTGTTTATTTGTCGGAAACCTATAGCTGCTCTCACCAGTGGATGGATCTTTCTACAATTTCTTATCAGTTATGCGGTTCGAAAGTAGGAATTTTATTTTTTTGATATTTCACATTACTTGGTAACTGTAATATGTATCACCTTAAGGCCTCATTAGTCTTTACTTTCTGTTGCTGTTCTGTGCCGTGCCGTTCTGCTTTTTAAATTATTGTAATTAGTTTTTCTGTAACAACAAATCAGCCGCTTATAATAAACAAAGAAAACACAATACACAACACAACAAAAACAACTACAATTACAATGACAAAAATGGTTTGTTTACAATTTTGCACTCACACTACCAAACAACTTTCAAGTAACTTAACGTTGAATTCTATTTTCTACTGATTCAAACGGAACAGAACAGAACGTCAAAGTGATAACAAACCACAAATACATATTTTTCATTTAACAGAAATTGATCAGCTGATTCGTCACGGAACGGAAAGTAAAGACTAATTCTGCCTTTAAAATGCTGTTCAAAGAACTTAATTCGTGCAACGCATGGCAGCTTCCATGCAAAGGGATTAATTATTATCGTGTACCTGAGGAACTTCAATAGGTAAAATCTCGAAGTTTTACACAAATAACTCAGATATTAGTTTTTAAGGTCCGGCAAAACACAAAGTGAACAGTTGTTATCATTTACCTAGAGAAGTATATATACATAGATTCATACATATAGGCGCATATTCATAGTCATAATTTTAATTTGAAACTAGTTTAAATGCAACTTAAATTTAACTACCAACTTTAAATTCATTTGTATTATAGTCGATTTTTTGACAGTTGTTTTGTAATTTCGACAACATTGTTAGGTATAATCAAAAAGAAATTTTGTATAAATATCGATATCTTTTATACGTAATGGATAAAAGTTACAGCTTTCTATATGAAAATAAAATTTTAGTTAGTAGTAGTTAGTATTAAACAAAAATGTTGCTTTCAGACATTAGAAGTGCTTATTAATATCGTTCTGTAAAAAAACACATCTCTAGTTTGTCGTTAGTTTATTTGAAAAATTGTTTATTAATTACTGTCAAATTCGTTATTATTTATCGTCGCGTACGATGGATATACAATTGTAAAAGTAAGTCTGAGTAATAATTATATGTCATTATATAACCAACATTATGAGTCGGACATTTGATGTGAACATGGGTACAATCAACTGCGCCAATTACACATGGGAAGCGTGCTAGATTAAAAACTTCTGTTTTGTTGTATTTACTTCATCTGCTCCACTTGGAAATCTTACAAAATCTGGAGGTGCAAAGCAATTTGTTTAATAATGTTTTTTCACAACTCTGCTTATTTTTGGCTGCGGCAAACCTGAAGATCAGCTAAAACGAAGAATACTTCTAAGCGTAAGCAAAAGGCACTTTAATAAAATCGTACTTACCAACAGCGCGTTGATGAATATTTCACCCAAAAATAGCAAAGTGCAAAGTACTTGGAGACTCAAGGGAACGGTAGACCGCTATTGTTTGTCGGTGTTTCTGTATTTAGCATATCAATAATAAATTGTGCTTTATGCTTAACAATCTGTATCGTGCATAAAATTCATCGCCATTTATATCAAATGGGTCACTTTTCACTTTATAAACTCTTTTCTTTTTTAATATTTCCATATCTTTAAAAATTTTGAAATCACGATGAATTTTCTCCTTCCCTTTTAATTATTTATTTTTATTATATTTTTTCCTAAAAAATGACGTAAGTTTTAATTTAGTTTCAACTTCAGCCAAAACTAATTTTTTAGTTACAACTAAGCAATTAGTCGAAACTATACAGAGTATGAATAACTTTAGCAGTAACTAAAAACAGATCAGACTTAAGTTGAAATGAAATGCGACTATGAATAAGCGTCATAGTTATTATAGCAAATAATTAGTAAAACGGCTGGGTGTATTGGATGTGATAAGATTATCCTATTGGAGTAGCTGTTATACTTACATTTGTCAATGTTTATTTTCAATAACTTTTAACGCAGAAAATATTTATTGATTAACTATTTGCTGATAAATAAATTTCTGGCCTGGCAACACTGAGTGCTGCCAAGTGCAATCTGACGCTTCCATTGGAAAGTTTGTCCTTTTTAAGCATAATCGTACTCAAAACGTTTTGACGTACGACCATTATTTGTGTTGTTTACAGTGACTTGAAAAATTAATATAGAAAAAAATGGAATTGACTCGTGAACATTTTCGTGCCATCATTTTTCACAACTTTCGACGTGGATTATCACGACAAGTGTGAATTGATGAACTTAAATCTTTGTATGGCGATGAAGCACCATCCGATAGCACTGTGAAAAATTGGTATAATGAATTTAATCGTGGCCGAAGCTCGCTTAAAGACGAATTCCGTGAAGGTCTTCCAGAAACGGCTGTTGTGCCAGAGAACCTTGATGCCGTGCGTGAACTCATAATGCAATATGGACATGCGACATACCGAGAGATAGAGACATCCCTGGACATTTTTTCCACCAGCAATAATTCGATACTGCATGAACACCTGGCCGTAAAAAAGGTTTGTTCTCGTTAGATCCCGCACAATTTGAAAGTCGCTCAAAAAAAGGTTCGTGTCGATTGGTGTGAGTCCGAAACGAAACAACAATCGACCGTGTGGGTCTTCAAAGACGAGCAAAATCCAACGAAAGTTGTTCGTGGAAGAAGCACTTCGAAGAAAATAGTCGCCTGTTTCTTCGGCAAAACTGGTCATGTGGCGACTGTTCCGCTTGAGCAACGTAGGACGGTCACTCCTGAGTGGTACACTACAATTTGTTTGCCTGAAGTCATCGGAGAACAATGCGAGCTCTCACACATCGGCACAAAGCAGAGCGTGTTTGACCGGCCAAAACGTCGAATTAATGGATCATCCGCCGTACAGCCCTGACTTGGCACCTAATGACTTCTTCTTGTTTCCGCACATCAAGAAAAAAATGCGTGGTCAACGATTTTCGTCGCCAGAAGGAGCTGTTGAAGTGTTCAAAAACCATGTTTTAGAGGTGTCTCAAACGGAGTGGAAAAAGTGCTTCGACAACTGGCTTGAGCGCATGCAAAAGTGTATAAATCATGCTGAAGAATACTTTGAAAACCAACAAAACCATTTTTGATTATAAATATTCGCATTTTCACTATTAGGCCAGAAATATATAGAGCAGCCCTCGTAACTGGGTTATTTTTATGCTAATCGGTCAAGGAAAAACTTAAAAATACTTAGAAAACTCTCTTTTAAAAAGAAAAAAAGAAAACCAAATAAATGACTTTTTTTCATTTTTTTTTACATATATAAAAATAGAAATATAAAAAGTAATTTTTAATTAACGTTATTTTAATTAACGCTAAATAAATAAAATACTTTTTTCAGCTTTAGCGATTATTAGTGAGATTCTTATTTAAGTCTTACTTCTTTAATTTTGCAGAGAAAAGATATATCGCAAATCTGTTTGAATGAAAGCTGTAGTGAAAAATAGTCTCTCAGATGTTGGGCCAGAAAATAAAAAATAAACATTTGGTACTATTTATTAGACTTTTTAGGTCATAATTAAATATTAAATGATTTAGTGTATGTTCATTAGGCTTTGGAAAACGGGAATTCCGTGAGGGAATTCCCAGGAAAAGCTATTCACAATTTCCTGAAAAAATTTTGGCTAAATTCCGGGGAAACGGGAAGTTTAAAATCATGACATTTTCAAAAAAAATTGATAGGTTTTAAAATGTTTTTGATAAGACATTTCAAAATTATCAAATATCTTATTTCATGAGAATTCTACTACATAAGATATTAAACAAAAGCTTACTGATTTGCTTGAAAAGGAATTTAAATTATTTAAAGCCACTAACGTTCGAAAAACAAAGAAGGATAATACTTATTGTTGACAACAAAACCTACCAAAGTAGAATCTTGATGGATCGCTGGAAATTTTGCAACAAAAACATATTGATATCTTAAAAATGTGGTGCACAATCGTACTCTTCTATGAAAAGTTCAGACGCTCATACTCAATGTTTTTTCTTATCTTTTTAATCACTATATCTCCATAAAAGATCTTGGTATAAGTTTTGATGACTTTGTTAAGCTGCGTATGCTGTTATCCTTTTTAAGATTATAAAATTTGGCAAGCCGTTATATCTAACTGAGTTTTTTACACTCTCGCATTCGAGTAGAACAGTTATAGCCTCCAGCTTTTTTTAAATATAAAAACTCCCTAAATGTTTGTTCATAAGAATATGAACAAACATACACATACATACTTGCGCACTTAATGCTTAATCTTTTTCTTTTATTAATTTCTACAATAAAAAACTATTAAGATATGGTATGTACGTTTGTCGACAATACTATGCACAAACATAGATTCGTATATGCATATAAACGACTTTAATCCTTTTTTTTATTACTCCACAAAATTGTGATTTTCTAAGAATGTTTTGCTTGCCAATACATTGTATTCGATGGGTGGCCAAGCGATTGCAATTAACAATAATCATCAATAAATTGTTTAAACAAAATTTATGCTTAAGAATTATAAACTATAACAATAAACTCATAAAACTAAGATCAGTAAAATTATTTAAATAAACTTTATTCCTAAGAATTTTAAATTAGAGCAATAAACTCGTAAATAGCCTAAGTAAGAATTCTATTGAAAACTCAAAAATTTGGAATAAATAAAATTTTGTAACGAAAGATTATTACAAAACGCTTTCTAGAAATTTTAAGCAAATAATGTAATTAGAAATAAGAACTTTTTAGAAAATAAAGTCAGTATTGAACTCACCACCAAAGTCTTCACTTGTTGTTTTTTTTTTTCATCCAATCCTTGCTCGAACATTTAATTTAGAATCTCATCTTTAATATGCCCCAGAATTCATACCCTTTTTATGCAACACTGTTATCCGATATCAAGATAGGAATTTTTCCATTTCTTTCCGGAAATTAAAAAAAAATTTTTTAATGTGCTTTAAATGATCATATAAATATCAATTGTATGGAATTGTTAATTGGCTATTGCTGTCATTTATCGAAATGTTGTTAGTCGTGCGAAAAAGGGTGAGAGTGTGAAATTTTTAAGGTATTTGTAAGTATAATTGGACAGAATGAAACAATCACTTTAGTTACGGAAGATAATGCAATTAAATGTTCTTACTTGAAAGCTATGTAATCAATTTGGCCTTTAAAGGCTTTTCGATTATTTATAATATCAAATAAAATAAATAAATATATTTGTTTTTCGATAGAAGTTACTTCATTGTTCCAAATGACATGGAAAAATTAGAGGCAAGCGTGGTCTTTTGCCCGCTGCCCCAAGGGACATTGGCCAATCTTGCTGATTTTCAGTAGCAAAATTTCGGAAACTGTGTCTTATCTATTGGCGTATTAAAAATTTCTTTAGCTTATCTAGCACTTTATTAAATTTGATTCCAAGACTAACACGGACGGACTGATGGATAAACGGACATCGCTCAAATGACTTCGCTATGCATAAGAACTCAGAATATACATATACATACTTTATAGGTTCGAAAATAGACTTTGTAGAAATTACAAACGAAATGACAAGCTTAGATGATGGTGATATCAAAATCGATATACTATAAAGTTATTCTGTTCAAAAAACGTTTTTTCTGAATTGAAGTTTTGCTTAAGGCTATTTTCCCAGCATATTAAATTAAAAGGTTGCAGTATCAAACACTTAAATCGCCCATTTAATAAGCACCAAATATTTGTTTCAGATTTTAAAATGAAAATAACCGCATTTTTATTTGATTACCACCGACTAAACATTTAACCGCACTAATGCTAATATATTTTCGAACATCAATAAGAACAGCTGTTTTTATGAAATCGCAAGTACTCAAGAAAAAACCAACACAAACAATTGATTAAACAAAGGTCATATTTTAAATTTATTATTAAACACATTAATTGCGTTAAAATAAAAATAAATTTCGTTAAAAATAAAAAAAAAACATATTAATTTTTATTTGTGTATAATTTTATTGTTGTTTTAAAGTTTATTTTAAGTGAAATTTATAACCTCACTTCAGTATGCGTTTGCGATTTGAAGTCACCAAATTTCTTGCGATTGTGAACTACAGAACACCTTTCATGCGATTTCAACTCGCATCGCAAGTTTTAGGCGATTTGCGATTGTCAAAACATGCCTGTTATATTGTATATTAATTTACAAAATGTACGTATTTATGATATTATTTACTTCTAATTTAGATAAGAGACACACGCATAATAATAAATGATTTAAGAAAGCACAAATATACGAGCATGAAATATGAACATCCGCAATATTTTCTTACTTTTGACGTTATTTCTAAAATAAAAGAAATGAAATAACAATTGACACACTTCTACATACATTCGTTTTTAAAAATTGAATATAAGCTTAAAATATAAATACGAGAAACGATGACATATCGTAGCAAATGCGAAATGAAAAAATGTTTTTCTGATTATAAATGAAATGCGTAAGATTTCAGCTAAAACCCCAGAGGAAATAAAGATAACTGGCTGTTTCAAAATGCAATGCTTGATTAAAAAATTATTAACTTCCGTCCGTCTTTCTTATTCTCTTTTTAAACATAAAAACATGTGTGAAAAAATTTGCAAGTACATTCAAGGATTTTCTACAGGAACAATTTTCAATGTATCTTAAATATTAAACAGATGGGAGTGAAATGATGCACTTATCATCAAAACTACTTATGCGGCAAGATCAAAAACTTAAATAAAAATAATCAACATTAATCAACAAAAGTACTTTTTCTGCTATAAACATTAAGCATTTTCGAAAGAAAAGGATTTATAAATAGATTTATTTATTTCCACACGAGTGTAGTTAAAGGTATTATGGATTTTGCTATTTCATTGACTAAATGTACTTTGACAGAAAAATAGAGACAAATAAAATAACAGTGGTAGCTCTAAATATGCAAACTTCAATTGTTTTTCATTTCGTATTTCGACTATTCCAAACAATTTGAAAATATGTACAGCTTAAATCTTTTCACTAATTTGGGATAACAAATAACTAATAATTAATGCTACAATATGAAGCGTTATACCAACGTATTTGTTGTTACACGGACTACGCTTGTCTTCCTAAATTTTTATTCGAGTTTTATTAAAAAAAAAATGAAAAGATTTTTTTTCAAGGTCTATTTTAATATTTTATGAATACGGCATTTAATAAATACTTTTTTATTCCTAAGAAAATACATAACTCGAAAAATTTAAACTTGAAAAATAACTTTTGTTTTCCAAACAAAATATAAAACTTAAAAAATAACTATTGTTTTTCAATAAAATAGAAAACTTAAAAAATAATATATTTTTCCAAACTGAAAATAACTATTGTAAAATAATTATTAAAAAGTAATTTTTCTTAATAAAACTTTAACCATTACGATGCCTGTCTTTAAACAATTTTTCATAATTTTTATATCCTTCACTATAGGTGAAAAACGGTAATTTCCGCAATTTCCATTGCCGACCCCATAA
Organism: Cistogaster globosa; assembly: GCA_937654795.1. Classification (NCBI taxonomy): domain Eukaryota; kingdom Metazoa; phylum Arthropoda; class Insecta; order Diptera; family Tachinidae; genus Cistogaster; species Cistogaster globosa. Next base: position 46,592,388 of record OW569404.1, on the reverse strand, counting down.
AGCATACATATTTTGAGTTCTTATGAATAGCTAGGTCGACTATGCGATGTCCGTCTGTCCGACCGTGTTAAGATTGAAATTAACTTTACTAAGGTACTTGATGAGCTAGAGAAAATTTAAATATGTACACCAATCGATCAGAAATAGTTTCTTGCTATTACGAATCAGCAGGATCGGTCTATGTCCTTCGAGGCAGCGGACAAAAAACCACGCCTGCCTCTAATTTTTCCATATTATTTAGAACCACTCTAGTTTAGTCAGGTAACTCCAGTCAAAAATCTAATATATATTTTTATCGCTCCGATAAGGAATTCAAAAATAAGAAAACAAAAAAAAACACATCAAGTAAAAAAAATTGCACTTGCCGATATTTTCCGACTTATGGGCCTCTAAAATTTCCATAGAGAGGTACAACTGTGTACAATATTTTTTAAGATTACGATTTTGGTATCATTTAAAATTTTAGAAGAGATCCTTCAGAAATCGCCACAATTTTTTGAAAATGCTTGACCCACTAAGAGCCAATGACATTTTTATGTAAATTTTTATATAGTCCCTAAATTTTTTCTTATTTTTTAATCGCTGTCATCTCAAATATAGCACTCTCACTAGCTATTAATGTTTTCTATTTTTGCAGAACAGTGAACGGACAGAGAGAACCCCAACTCTAAAAGCAATGTTGACACTTCGCTTATGTATAGTATGTGGCATTAAAAGCAAAGGTCAAGCAATTGTTGTAAGATGAATATCTAAAAAATAGCAGACAGGAGGAATGCGTAAGAAGTACGTGGACACAATCGAAGAACCCTTAGCTGATAACCACAGCAGGACATTGTATTTACATCTTTATTGTAGCGAACGTTTAAGGAAATTGTGTTACAATCCAGTACTTGCTGGACCGCTGTCTCGTAATAACTTTCTTTCGACATCCAGCAATCTGTAAAGCGAAAAGTAGACACACGAATTGCAATTAGCTTAGTCTTAAAGAGATTGAATATTGCCAACTCTTATTACAAGAGAATGAAAATGGTTTTTAAACAATAACTAATTGTTGCATACATTTTACAATTTGGTTAATTGTGCAAGATTTTCGATACACATTTTCTTAATAAAGTTCTGTCTGTGTGCGTATCTTTGCCGCTATATCCACTACAGAGTGGAAAAACGCAAAAAATATCGAAACGAGATATTGTACATTCTTATATATGTATTTTATCGACAAACCTAGATTATTGCGCTAACCGTAATCTATCTATAAAAATTCTCATAAACGTGCAAACTGTATAAAGCTAATCTTAATAGCGCGGCGTCAGTTATTTACGGCCTTATGCATAACAAAAATCTTAGCATTAGGTTGGCATAACTCCTGAAACTAAGCAGGGTCTGTGCAAGGCTCCCACACAATTTAAAAGTTGTTTTAAGTTGCTGGCTCTACGCAAAGCACACTGAGACCCTGCAAAATATCTGCGCTCATGCCAAACTCATTCTAAGTTTTTGCTATGCATACGGCTGTTAATTACTTTCAGGGCAATCTAGCGGTTTTCTTTTTATTTTTTTTTATTTCTGTATAGTGGGTTTTTAAAAATAAAATAATTTAATATTACTGTTTAAGATAGATAGTTAACGCTCTTATTTTGGTATGATGTTTCAGCGTAAACGCTTTGCGCTTGGAGGCGTTGCACCTTATGCGCAACTTAGGTATGTGTGTTAGCTTGTTAGAAATACAACCGCATTACTGTAAGCGCCCCTGATAAGTGTTGCACCATGTTTGTGAATGCAGCCCTAAATTTGAAAAGCGTTTGAACTAGTATTAACATTATCTATGTATGACTATATGTAAGCATCTGTGTTATTTCACTATAAACGGAAAGCAAAGAAATGGTTGAAAATAAAAATAATATATTTTCTTTTTTTAAATGTAACTATCATATGAACGTCTTTCAATGTTTACAAAAATACTTTCTTGGATCATTTTTGTATTCTATTTTCTATTCTATGTTGGTGTTTCTTTTAGTATTTTGTTGTTTGTCTAAACCCCATAACTTCTCATGAAAAACACCCAAAAAACAGAAGTTTGTTGATAAAGACATTTTTTTAATAAATGAATGTTAGAATTGTAGCATTTCAAAATAATTTTTATATGGGTTGAGCTTTTTACTTAAGAACTCGCATCTTTATTTATTTTAAAGACCTCAGATAGAGTAAGCTCGAGCACATACTTTTGGTTATTACCATCTTTAATTTTTTGACTCTACTCTTACTCATGCATATCCTCAGATGTGTAGAAAACTAATTGTACAGTGCTGGTCAAAATTGAACACTTTAAGCACAGTTCGAGATATAATGGCTGTGGTATGTCAGAGAATTGAAATATTTTTTTTTTAATATGAAGTTTTTTTTTTTAAATTGTTGCTTAAATTTTATAGATTTAAGTAAAAGTAAAAACTCCAAATAAAATATTTTGGAACCACTTCGAAAAAAATGTATGGAATTTTTAAAGCAAATCATAACTTTCCTTACTGTAGGACGGCTATAGCTTTCGTCAGAACAATGATTTAGCTACTGCGCCGCGTAATTTGCTTCGCATTTGATTTCAGTTAATTAAATGTCCTTTCAAGTAATATATAAGGTTTTTCAAGTAATATATAAGGTTTTTTTTATATTTGAAAGATTACAATATATGTACGTATATGTCGATGTAGAGATTACAATATATGTACGTATATGTCGATGTTAATATTCAAATGGTATAAATGTGAAAATAATTTTAGCCAACAGTGTATTATCTACGGACAAACATCGTGCACATTAGCACATACTTACATATTCCTGTGGTAGGTTGTTTACAATTCCTCTCGTTACACTTACACTTAAGTTTAGAAACCAACATTTTAAGAAAAAAAATAAAATTAAGATGAATATGTCGGATTGGGATTATTATTTTCTTATGACAGGAAAGGATAAAGGAAATGTGTTTAAATTTTATTAACTTGAGCGTGGTTTGCCTGAAATGATGTTATTGTGTGAGAGTAACTAGCTGAATAAGGGCATGTACAAAATAATATAGCTACACACATTGTATATAAGTGTTTGTTGTATTACAGTTTAGTTGTTGATACACTTTCCACTTTTGAAAAGAATGTGTGTATATTTCTTATTTTAATCTTTTTTCTTTCTTGAACATATGTGTATTATATTGAAGTATGCTGCATTTAAACGGATAAACAGGAAATTGAAATGTGGTTTTTATATTTCCTTCGAAGACAGTTTGAATTATAATGTTAAACCGGTAAGAAAAAACACATTCACGCGTGTAATAATACATACTACTTGCAATAGATTTTAAATTTTTGCTATTCTAATAACCTTCAAAGGGATTATATCTGTTATATAAGTATTTTTATTATCAGAGTATGACGCGCAAAGCTCATAATTAAACTTGAACTACTACAATTAATAGATAACCATGTATTAAACTGAATTATTGTTTCAAATTGATACATGTGAAGGGCCATATTAATATTGTTCCTATCAACTGGAAATAATAAGATTTAGTTATTTCATAGATTTTTTGGATTTTTTACTACTAAATTGGGTTGTCTAAATCTGACAAAATTAATACTATGAATGTTGAACAAAATAAAAACGTTATTACATTAAATTCAGCTACTGTCCAAAATATTATGTTTTCGTAATTGTTGAAAAATTGAAAGGTAATTTCAAAGAAATAAGCGTAATTTATTCGGCTATGCAGAATCTAATATACGTTACAACATCTACATATACACACCAGATCCATACACCAGATCTCCTGTTGAATTTTTTTAACAAAAATTGGCATAAGAAAATTTGTCCTAACAAAAAGTTTTCCTGTTTTTTTTAACAAAAATTTTAAGTCTTACTTAGGGTGTTTTTTTTCCAAGAGCAAATGAAACGTTTGTTGCAAGAGATAACAACCACTAAATATTCTAACCTTTCTGATTTTTATCATAAAAAAATAACCACTCACAGGAGAACAATCGAAAGTTCAAAAAAGTAAGAGTGCTATATTGGACTATGCCAAATCTTATATACCCTTCACAATACATGAATATAAATCTAGCTTAGCGAAGTAACTCTAGTCTAAAAAACAAATATTGAGATTACAGATATTAAAAATATAAGAAAAAAATAAGTACTACGTAAAATTCTACATAAAAATATCACCAGCTCTTTCTAAAAAATTGTAGATAGATTTCTTCGAAAGCTTTTTAATGACACCAAAATTGATGCATTAAAAAATATGGTGCAAAATCGTACTTTTCTATGAAAAGCTCACAGTCCTCTAATTTGGAAAATATGGACGAGCACCAATTTTATTACTTGACGTTTTTTCTTATTTTTTAATTCTCTATCGCTCCATTCTTTGTTTTTTTTTTTTGTTTGGATTGGTACTTCATTTTTCAAAATGATAAAGAAAAATTAGAGGCAGGCGTTTTGTTAAGCTCTCTGCATCTTTCGACACTATGTCTGATCGATTGGCGTATTTAAATTTTCATCTCAGCTCATCTGGTGCCCTGGCAAAATTAATTTCAACACTAGCAGAGAAGGACAGAGGGACATCGTTCAATAGATTTCGCTATTTATAAGGATTCAGAATATATACACTTTATGGAGTCGGAAATGGATATTGTAGAATTTACAAGCGGAATGACAAAATTACATATACCCATTTTCCACTTTTAGTGGTGAAAGGTATAAAAATACCGTGCAGCTTGATGTGAATATTATTAACGCGTTTGTGGGGTAGAAATACGTTTTGTTTTTGTGTGTAAAATTAATTTGAACAGAGGTTTCGAATTTGATAGTGAAGGATACTTGAATGTTTCAAAAATAATTGTCTACCTATTATAAGAAAATAAAATTACAATTATCCTTAGTATTAAAACCTTGAAAACTATTATCTGTTATCCAAGGGGAAAAAGCGAGTTAGAGTTTGATTTAAACGGATCATCTTTACTTCCCGGTCAAACTCTAGTCTGCGTTAAATTGGTAATCTATTTTTTAAATTATTTAAATAATAACAATATTGTTAAATGTTTATTGTTAATCCTTAGCCTAAATTAACTCTACTTTACTGGAAATTACAAAAATGTCCCAGTCAGAACGAGCACAATTTGAATAAATTCTTTCAAGTTCAAAAGGTTTAAATATTATAATGTAGACGACATTGCATGGGCTTACTTTTAGGATATCTATAGCCACTGGTGAAGCAAACAACCCCTTATAGCCTCTTTTCATACTATAGTTTCACACTAAAAATGGTAGAAACAGCTTTAAAATGAAAATAGTAATTACACGTATAAAAGCCTAAGGCTTTAGATACACCACCACTTTTACGGTCCAATTCTTCAAGTCTGTGACCAAAAGAACAAAAAGACAAAATTTTTTAGGCATTTGGAGAAGATAATATATGTGCTTTTTAAGCAAACGAGCAATCCCTTGGACAAGCATACCAAATGCTGCAAATATCGGTTCGGAAATTTCTTTTTTTATATTCTTTCTGGGTCCAAGTAACAAAAGAGGTATAGTTTATTGCACTTTCTACATAAGGATCTATCTACGTCTCAAACTTAATTAAAATTAACTGAGCTACGTGTATAATTCCCCCCGCCCATCAATTCTCTTAAAAGACATAACCAAGCAGAGATCTATTAATGTATTAGATTTTAGTAAAATCAGTTTAGCCATTTTGTACTGCTTGACACATCAACAAGCAATCCAATAAGCAAACAACCGAATAAGCTTAAAATAATATTCGTTATATATAAATATAAGAATATATTAGACTTAATGCGCTTTTATTAAAAATTCTAATAATAAAAATATTCGCATAGTTTCAACTAAACAAAATTTAATTATTAGCAAAACATATGCAATCAAATTAAAATTTTCAAAATATTTTCTTGAATAAGGTTTTGGCGACATGGACGAAATGTAGTTAACCTGATGTCAAGTAGATATCTGCCAAGAAATTCAGTTTGAGTCAGGTATAACTGATGCATTAATGTTAGCTGCAGGAAAACAGAAGGAAAAAGATATAAAAGATGATTGCATTTCGTACGAAGTGTACTCCATAAATTATTATTAGCATAACTACGACCTAAAACAATAACTTCGCACTAGCTTAGGCTACGCACCAGGTTTTCCTATGGCTTTCGTGTACAATTAAGTCGCAATCATGTTCTTAGATACTCTTAATTAGTCTGTTGTCCATAGGAATTCGGAACATCCGAACTATTTAATAGGCACATGGTGAGTCCATTCAAACATGGAAACTTTAAAGGAAGAATTTAGCAGAAAGGAGAGAAATCATGCCTCAAGTTACGATTGTTTGTTTGTATTATGCCAGCACTATCTGAGTCTTTATAATCGACTGATGTCTGTTATCAGTAAAAGTGGCTAACATCCGTATCCGATGTTAAGTTTTGTATATTATGGATTTTTTATATCGTTTAGTTTTTGCGATTTCAAAAGCCTGGCTACGCAGAAATTGAGTTATTATGTAAAATTTTGTGATAGATATTGTTAGAAAAGTGAAAAATAAAGACAATTTTAAAATACCAATAAAAAACCTATTAGATCATAGACTACTACAAATTATATTATAATATTTTCATTTTCTCTGTTTATTTATTTTTTTTTTTTTTGTAGTCTTCATGGCACACACATTCATTCAATAACAATTGAATTAAAGTTAAGTCAACTAAGAACAAACTTGTTGTAGATTTCAATTAGACATTTGCCAAGTTTTAATCCTTTTGAGAAGAACAAGAAAATACAGTAAAGAAACAGAGAAAAAAAATCCATGGGAAACCAAACAGTTGGCTTTTTGCCAACTGTAATCAAGAGTAGATACATGTGGATGAAAGTCTCTATAAATTCGAAAGCAATTAAGGTGTAAATTTTCTGTTTATTCAATTAGGTTTTACAACAAATTTTTTTCCAACAACGAAGTCAGATAGTATTTAGTTTTACTATTTAAACTACTACATACATTCGTACTAATAATATTAAATAAATCTTTATGCGTTTTGTGTACTAGTAGGCTCGTCTCTGTGCAACAGGACTACAGACTGGATACGTAAAACAATTTGTTAGCAACAAGTTGTTAAATTGTTGATATTAGTTTCATCAATCGGTAACTTATATGTTGGAGTTTGATCAACTTCCAAGGAGGGAATTTTTGGCGTAACAAGGCAATCAGGATAATCGCAAGGTGTTGTTAATTATTTATACTATTTTGTCCACCGGTTTATGTATCAGTTTGAGTTTTTGTGTTCTATTTTTAGCCTGAAAAATATCGAATTACTAATTATATTTTAATTTAATATATTTTTTTTGTAGCAAAAATGTTTATGGCAGCAACAGTTTTTATTCAAAAACAAATTTGATGGAAAAATATTTAAATTTTAATTAAATTTTTATTTATTAACAAGAAGGCAAGGAAATTCTCATAGACGTTTGTGCCACTAACAATAAATTTTTTATAGCATACGCGCATTATGCGTAAAAAAAACGTCGTTCATATTTCTCCCAAACTATATCATATCGCTTATTTACTAGAAGAGCGTCCTTATTAAAAAAAATTGATTTCGAGGGAAACGAGTTCAAAGTTTTTAATTCATATGTAGCTCCTATGCACGACATGACAGTATATTCATTCGTATGTGGAGATTATAAAAGATATTAATCTGAATTTTTTACACATTATGAATTACTTTATAGCGAATAATTTTGAATGATTTTCTCAAAAATGTTATTTTATGAGTTATGGTGTTGTTCTAGTAAATGAGCGGTATACACATATAATCTAGCTTACACAATTTTTTCACACACCTTAAGGCTTAATTATAATGTGCTATATACGCATATATTTAAAAAATCGGTCCTATTCCCGCTGGGTTTTAGGTTGAAAGCAAAATAAAAACGGTAATGTGGCATCACCGTTGTCGTTAATATATCGGTATTCTCCATTTTGAGGCGAAGATAGTAACGACAATAAAACATTCTTTCTATGTCGCCATGATTATTAGCAGCGAAGTTCAAACGATCACAAAAAATAAATCCTTTAGGACCTCCAGTTCGTGACAGTGAAGGTTGCTATTTTTGTTGTTGACGTTATACAGACTTTCGCATGTTGCATTTCAGTTAAGGTGAATTCTGTTCCAACGCAGTTTCATTAAGTCTGAAGTTAGATTGGTAAGTTGATTTAATTAAAACTTGAAAATAAATATTACAGTCTTAATTTTATAGTTAAGAATTTAAAACTTAGAACTATGTGTGCACTAAAAAAATCATTTACAAAACCGCTGTCAAAACGGCATCGTATTTGGCGTTTTCTCCTGCCAAAATTGATAAAAACAAACGTTTGTATTTTTTATCACGACACAAACGTTACTAAAGTAAGGAAGGAAAATAAAGCAATTTAATAACTTTGTTGCAATAATCTTTCTTAAACATTTTATTATAAAAATCACAACTGCTCCACAATTCTCATATTTGGCAAAAGGGTTTCACAAAGGCTGCCACTAAATCAAAATTAAAGAAGAGTGGAGTGCCATATGCGAACAATTAAATTGCATTGGACTTCTCCGTTCAGGTGAAGGATGGATGAAAATGTGGGCAGACTTTAAATTTAAATTAAAAAACCTCACATATAACAAGCAGAAAGCCATGCAACAGGCGGGGCACTTAGAAGTAATTTACTTTATCACCAGTTGAGGAGGCAGCAGTTAATTATTGGACATGCATTCAGTTTTAGAACATAAAAATGCTCTTGGAATAAAAAGACCACGGGTTATATTCCCAAATCCTGTGCCAATAAAACATTATATGAAAGCCCGGAAGAAGTCAACCAAGCATGTTCTTCGTCTGCGTCTGTACATAAGAGAAAATATGTTAAGAAGCAAGAAAAGGTAACTCTTTTAGAACAGCAGGTGGAAATTCAAAAAGAGTTATGCTTGGAATTAAAAAACATACTTTCTGAAATAGAAAGGTACAACAGAAAAATGTTTAAGCTTAAAGAAGAAAACTTAAGCTTATATAAAAAAGAACTGAAAAAGAAGGATGACCATAGAGAAGCTCTTTTAGAAATTCGAAAATATGAATTAGAAATAAAAGCAAAAAATATTAAGCTAGAGGAGTTATGAGTAAACAATAATTTATCTAATAATTGAATGTATTGATTATATGCTTTTAAGGAATGGATTTTTGTTTGTTTTTTGTTTTTTAATTTGAAGTTATGATAAATACAAAGTTTTAGAAACCAAACAAGTTCTAGCAAAATTTTTAATCTAATATTTGTTGCATTTAAATTATCTTCATCAGCGCTATCTGGCCTTAAAACTTCATTACTTGTACCGGTTTCGGGCCAGTCTATATTAAAATGAATTCAGAAGTTATGGAGAGCAGCACAAACGGATGAATTTTTTCCGGCGTATTCCGGACATCTGTTTTTTATAACACCTATGGCTCGTTCAATTGCATTTCTTGTTCGAAAATGCATTTGGTTGAAATGGCTTTCAGGGGCTCTCTCGTGTGCTGATCGAAATGGTGTGATTAAATAGGGTTCCAACGGATAACCTGGAAACCTCCTGGAAATTGATTTTTTTAATAATCTAAAGTAATTCATACATAAATACTTGATCGTACGAGTATATATACAAAAAATAAATACAAATATATATTTGAACGTACCTAACAACCAAGCATTTCTTTTTCCATTTTCGAATTTTTCCTTTAAAAAGTGTTGTAAGTCACTAACATTCCAAAAGAGAGAATCATAGCTCGATCCAGGAGAATGAGACTGAATATACCTTGTTCGAAGTTTCTGATCACAACCTAATAAGCATACCTAAACAAAAGCGGAAAACGGAAGGTTTCCTCCCGCATAGCTTTTACGCTGAAATTCCATACCTAAACAAAAGCGCCAACGCTATGTCAAAACGTTAAAAACTAGGTTTTTTAAAAACAAATATAACTCCCTGATAATTTTAATATGAATAACAATTTAACATGTGTTGTGTAATTTAAATTTTATTTAAAAAAAATGAGTTATTTGAACTTGTAATTGTTTTAAATTATTATTAAACGCCTTGTCAAAATTCAATTTTGCAATATTTAAGAGTTACCGTAGTATATGCTACTTACAAAATGTTCAAGCATGACAGCAAAAAAATGCTTTTCGTTCTTGTTTAAGTATGGCTTTAGGTCACGATTTGAATCAATTTATTTTTAATACCCTAACCATAGGTTGAAAATTGTATATCTAAGTTTGTTATTTTATTTGTAATTTCTACAATATGCATTTACTACTGCATAAAGTGTATGTCTGAGTTCCTATGCATAGCAAAGGCGATTGAGCGATGTCCGTCTGTGCGTCCATGTTCGGATTAAAATCAACATTGCCAAGGCACTGCATTAGCTAGAGAAAATTTAAATAAAACTTAAATCAATCAGGCATAGTTTAAAAATTTTTGCTATTGGAAATCAGCAAGATTGTTCCCTGTCTTTCGAGGCAGCGTTCAAAAACCACGCCTACCTCTAGTTTTTCCATATCAATAGGAACAAACCTAGTTGAATAAAGAAACTCCAAATAAAAAATAAATGCATGGGACGTTAGAGAATTAAGAAAAAAGAAAAAAACATTAAGTGAAAAAATTTCCGGTTTCCCATATCTTCCGAGTTATGGACCTCTAAGCTTTCTATAAAAAAGTACGATTGTGCACCATAGTTTTAAGATATCTAATGGGTATCATATAAAAGCTTTTACAGATATCCTTCAGGAAATACAAAATTTTTTTAAGACAGTTATCCCATTAAGATCCAATGAAATTTTTATGTAAAATTATGTATAAAACTAATTTTTTTATACTGTGCCCCCCAATATTTTTGTTTTTATTTTGATTGAAGTTACTCCACTAAACTACATTTATATATACAATGAAGGGTATATAAGATTCGGCATAGCCGAAAATAGCACTCTTACTTGTTTTAAATTTAAATTGCTGAAATATTTAGATGATTTTTGTTTTGCAAATGATCTCGCAGACCTGTTTGTACATGGCGCAATAATACCAGGTGAATACATTACCTCTTACGTGTATTTTGTTTTTGTAAAAACTAATTCGAGCTGTCAAAACCATCTGGCAATATGTGTGTATGTATTCCAATATAATAATTTACTTCAATCGTACTTGATTCCTATAAATATCAATGTTTCATGATATTCTCATGAAATATTTATTATTTTAAACTACAAAATGAAATGTATTACTGCGGGGAAAGCATATCCATATGGCGATTTCACTACTGCTCATATAGCTCTTCAGTAGATTTTACACAAATTTTGTATTCAAAACTAGAAAGTCTTATATCTATTGACACGTTGATTAAATGAGAACTATATTGAATCAACAAAGCAATAAATAATATAAACTCAACAGGTTTTATACACAAAAAACGCAGCAAACATTCAGTAATTATTTTTATTTTTTCTTTAATTTTTTACATAAGTCTTTCCTTTGGAGACCATTCATATGTATTTGAAAGATTTAATGAAAAAATAAAATTGTAAACAATTTTTACAAATAAGCGATGCGCACATGCAAATACAATATGAAGATTTATTATTCGGAATCTTTTTTATAATAATATACTTTAATCTTGCTTGATTCCATTAAATATAAATATTTCATGATATTCTCTTGAAATATTTATTATTTAAAACCATAAAATGAAATGTGTTACTGCGGGGAAAGCATATCCATATGGCCATTTCACTACTGTTCATATAGTACATCAGTGGATTTTACCCAAATTTTGTATTCAAAGTCAAAAGGTCGGAATCTTTTTTATAATAATTTACTTTAATCGTGCTTGATTCCTTTAAATATAAATAATAATAATAATAATAATAATAATAATAATAATAATAATAATAATATTAATAATAATAATAATAATAATAATAAATTTTCATATTGTATTTGCATGTGCACATTGCTTATTTGTAAAAATTGTTTACAATTTTTATTTTTTCATTAAATCTTTCAAATACATATGAATGGTTTCCAAAGGAAAGCCTTATGAAGAAAAATTGAAGAAAAAATAAAAATAGTTACTGAAGCTCTAAACACTTAGACGACAGCAAACTTCACAACTTCACGGCTTCATATGCTGCCAACTTCAAATGCTGCTCTGAAGTCAGCTTCATAATTATTTTGAAGACAACATAATAATCAGCTGATGTGTAAATCAATTTCAAGTCTTTACAAATATTAAAAATTACTTAAAAGCTTAAAAACACATAAATTTATTTCTTTCTTGTATTTTTGTTATGTTCTTTTAGGTTTAATATTAAAAAAGTTTTTATTCTTATTTTTCCAATTTACATGTATAATGGCAACACTATAGTTGTTTATTGCTGCCCGTCAAAATAGAAAATAGCCTAAAGGCCGGGGCACATAGAATCCGTCATACGTTAAACTTTGACAAATTCAACTGACAATTCAGTTAAAATACATGTTTTCTTATGAGCGTTGTCACAATCAATACGTGTCCGTCAACGCAAAGTACGAAAGTTGGTCAACTTTTAACTTTTGACGTATGTTGAATACTTTGAAAACTATAAACTGCTTCTTCTTCTCTGTTTTCTTTTAACTCTTGCTGTGTTTCAATCGTGTTTTGTGATTTTAATAAAACAATTTTGGTGGCAAACAATAAAATACAAATTTAATTAAATTAACAAGTGAATAAAATACAACTTAAATTTGAGTGATTGAAAATAGAGAGCAAGCTTTGTTTTAACATCCGTCAGCAAAGTATTCATTGTGCCAACCTCATCCGTCACGACGCGTCGGTACTTTGACTTTAGTTGAATTTGTCAAAGTACAACGTATGACGGATTCTATGTGCCCCGGCCTTAAGTTGGCAGCAGCAGCAAATGCTGTCGTTAATAATCGTTTTCATATAAACACGTGTATGTTATTTTTGACAGTTTGCTGTCTGCTGCCTGCTGTCGCCTAAGTGTTTAGAGCTTGAATGTTTGTGCGTTTTTTGTGTATAAAACCTGTTGAATTTTTATTATTTATTGCTTTGTTGATTCAATATCGTTCTCATTTAGTCAACTTGGCAATAGATATAAGACTTTCTAATTTTGAATACAAAATTTGGGTAAAATCCACTGTTTAACTATATGAGCAGTAGTGAAATGGCCATATGGATATGCTTTTCCCACAGTAATACATTTCATTTTGTAGTTTTAAATAAAAAATATTTCATGAGAATATCAAGAAATATTTATATGTAAAGGAATCAAGCACGATTAAAGTAAATTATTTTAAAAAAGATTCCGAATAATAAATTTTTATATTTTAGTGGCTTTTTTTATTTTTCACAAATACATACACACATTACTATACGTTTTTGAATGCTTGAATTAGTTTTTATAAAAGCAAAATACACGCAAAAGCTAAAACATATGATGAACACATGATCTGATGCAGTCACCTGTTTGATGCGCCTTGTGTTCGTAGTAGATACTGTTCTTTGTGGTGTATACTTTACTAATCTCTCTCAGTTCTCGTTTCGTCGCGAAATGACCGTTCTCACATTTGCGGAAATTATGATAATTTGTGCTACCATGTAAATTTTAAAAATTACAGTTTTCTGTTCCGTGTTTTTTTTCGTTTTATATGAAATTTTAAAAGAAAGTAAATACATAATAAAAAAATCGCAAATCATTTACCAGGTCATTCAGAAGCAAATAAATCTATTAAATGACAGAGAATATGATGCTCATGAAAACTTCTCGGGATATATCATTTTAAAAATTGAGTTGAAGGAACTCGGTTTTCTAGCCTTTGAGTAAAAATATCAAAGTTATACATAAGTATGTGAACGTTTTATCTGATGGTGGCCCTTATACGCCAAACAAGTTATTATAGAAGATAAAACAAATAAAAACAAAATTTAACTTTTCTTTGTCATATATCTCCACTATACGTATAGTAGAAATATGTGAAATTTTGAAAGAAAGAAAATAAAAATAAGTAAATAAGTCAAAACTAAAAAAAAGAAGAAGCGAAAACGAATCGGGAACGATTAAACCCGAACAAGACAACTCTTACTCTTTCCTCAAAACCTTCCCTTCAATATACTCTGCACATTGGCAACTTGTCATTTTTGGCACGGCTATGGCTCGCGGGCAAGGGCGGTGGTCCGCTGCAGTGTAGATATCCAGGTGCAAGTAAGTTTGTGCTAGTGTTGGTAGAACAAGTAGTCACCAGGACTCAGATGGAATAGCCCTCACTGTTCCCTCCTCTAACCGTGGTATTTCCTGCTAAAATGAAAATCATTATTGTTTACAAAAAGAGAAAATTGATGTCTTATATTTGTTTTGATATAATTCGAAAATAAACTATTTGTTTACCTTAGGTTTTATCTACTATTGTCCACAAGTTTTAATCATTCTTGTTATTAGTAGTTGGTATAACTATGTATTAAGCTTCGCCAAGGTCGGCTCACTTGGAGTAGGACTCGGTATACTTTTAGATATTACAACATGATTATTTTCTATTCAGAATTTTCCGACTGGCCTTGCTCCAAATAAATTGAGCTTCGGAGTGCTTTTTTGATTTGCAAACAATGAAAATTGTAAATATTGTTCAATGGTAAATAACATTTAAAAATTTAGTTTCAGGCAAGTATATTTAACTGCAAACAATGAAAATTTTAAGTCTTGTTCAAAGGTAAGTAACGTTTGAAAATTTAGTTTCAGGTTAGTGCATTTCCAGGTTAAGGTAAGTATGATTTTTTTTTTCAGGTGAGGATTTTTTTTATACTTTTTTTCATTTCAGGCAAAAATAGTTTAGAGTTTGAAAGATAAATGGTTACGAAGAACTTTAATTTTAGATTGGAATAAGATGTTTTTTCAATCCTAAACGAATTTATTGAATTTGAACTTTAAAACGAAATATGAATTTGCACTTTTAAATCACTGTAAAACCGGTCTATTTTTTGCTAGAAATCGAGCTAAGCGCGATGCTTGCTAAAAAAGAGTTGTGTGTCCAAAACGCACGTGACAAAATGAGCGTGGTAGTTTTCTTTTCCAAGGCAAAGAAAACAGCAAGCAAAAAAAAACTTAAAGAAAACCGAATATACGTGGGGATAAAATAAATCTTGCAGGTAAGTATTTATAAATATTTATGGTAAGTATTTATAAATTTTACCAAAAAATTGAACATTTTGAATTTAGAAAATAATTTTGATTTTTTGCAAAAATTTTAAAGTCTGGCAAATTTTTATAGGGACACGAATGTATAATTTAAATTTTTAAGATCTAGTTTTAATTTGCAAAATTTTTGGGTTTGAAAAGCTAGTTTATGCTTTTAATTTTAAAAACCAAAATTATATAAAAACTTTTGACTAAAAATTACAAGAATTTGGATGAAAATTTACTTTATTGGATACCGCAGTTTGAATATTAATTGCCAATCTCACTACATGGATGCAAAAATTATGTATTTAAAACCTTTCACCACAGTTCTCACATTGGCAAGAAAAAATTTTAAGCCCAATATTTTCGCTAATACAGAAAGCAGCGATCGACTAATAAACAAATTTGAAATAAGAAAGGCGTTTAAAAAATTCATTTCTGATTATGGATAACATTCCTTTTGGCACAGAATTTCAAGCTAAATTGAACACAACTATTTTAATTGTAACTAATACGTTGATTTTAGAAGAAAGTTGTTTTCTATTTATGAAAATTTGCGTGATCGGATTTTATGAAATGTATCTATTTTCGAAGTTTACTGTCATCCTTTATGCAGTTGAAAAAGTTTTTAAAAGATTTGAAGACCCTAGTGGCGCACTTAGTATTTATAAAACACAGTGGAAAAACTTGCTTTAATAAATTGGAATCAATATTTGGGTAATAAAGTCAAAGTGGTAAACACGTCGACTACAAACCTGGTTGTTTCAGGGTTCAACTCCTGCGGCAATCAAAATACAATAAATGTTTTTTTCTGTTTAATGGTATAAGTACATATTCAGAATGAACATTAAAAACGTGCAGTCTCCTTCGTCTGTATTTCCTCATAGCAGATTCGCCGGCGAAGTAAAATAACTATCTATCTTTCTCCTTTCACCACCTGTCTTATCTCTCATCTATCCCTTTCCTAAAGAATGTAGCAGGGTTACGAAAAAAAAACTAAATAGGTTTTAATGCCTGAAGTGATACATCACTTAAAAAAACCCTATCAGAGTTCTTGCCCAAAGCTTACGATTACCAGGATGCTGCTGGTACTTACCACTTCAAGGTATTGTTTTTAGCATGTTGATTGTTCCCACAAGCAATGCTTGTGTCGAAAGAAATTGTTCTGCCGGAGCATACGCCATTATGCCAGCCCTGCCGACAATCTGGTCACAATTTGAATTTTTTTTACCACCACCACCGTCAGCTGCCTGTACGTTTGCTGGCAACATTAATGTCACTAAAAAGTTCTACTACAGAAATGGTATTACTACTAGAATATAATAACACAAATGAAATGTACCGCAGAATACAAAATAAAATAATGACGTTGAACAAAACGAGTGTAGAAGTTTTGATTGAATAATTGTTTTATGTTTTTAATTCATTTTGCTCGAAAAAACTGGCAACACTGTTTTTGGGAGATTATGGGCTTGTTCGGAAATTTATCACTGCGCTACATCTGATGCGCAGATTGCTCAAAAAGGCATCAGTTGGCATCACTACAAACATCGTGTGTTCTAAAATGCTTTTTTTCTGCACATCAGCATCATTTTTTGCATAGGCAACGTAAACTTATCACACATGCGCATCAGATGCAGCAACGTGATGCATACCAAATAAGCCCTACATCCAATCGTATTTAGTGTAGAAACACAATGGACGCCGGTAACGGAACGATTTATGTTTCTCTGACGGCATTATTAATATTTATTTTCACTTCACTTCAGTTTTTTTTTTTCAAATATATTTTGTTTAAATATTTTATTACGTTTATGTAAATGAATCAGATAAATTCAATTAAAAATTAAGAAAAAAATTTTAAGTGCTACATATATAAAATTTTACAATAAGATGCCATTGGTTCTTAACGGGTTAGGCATTTTTAAAAAATTTTAGTATTTCCTTAAAGATCTCCTCAAAAGCTTTAAAATGATGCCCATATTAATATTTAAAAAAAAATTTAAAATTTCCGAAACCAATTTTTTAACTTGATGTTTTACGATAAAATGAAATTAATACTCGTATAAAATAGATTTACAGTCTTATTCACAAAAAATTTAAACTGCTTAATAAGAGGTTAATAAGAAAAAATCGCTAAAGTAGTATTCACAAACGCTTAATAGCACTATTACGCTGTTATAATTCATTAATAAATTTCAAATATTTAATGTAGCAGTTACCCTGCTTTAAACTTTCAAAAAGTTGGTATTCCTGTTTCGAAAAGCATTTCTGCCGTTAAATTTGTTAGTGAAAAAGTGTGTAAAAATATTAGTAAAAAAGTATACAATGAGTGTAATAAATATAATTTCTACAATAGGTAAGTTTTTCAAATATATTGATATATAAATACAAATATTTAGTAAAATGGAAAATTATTGCAGATGCTCTTGCCCAAATGACGAAACGTCCTAAAATAATTAATAAGAGAAGTGATCCCTTCCAATTACCTAACCATAGATCAAATTAAATTAAATTAAATCAAGACATAGGTTTAATAAGGATACGGTTAACAAAATTATAAACATGGTCAAGGATGACATAGATTTGGACAAAAGAGGCTGTGGAACTTCAGCCAAGTTACAGGTTTTAGTGGCTTTGCGTTGTTGGGGCCGAAGAGAGGTAAGTATGAGTAGCGATATCAATAGTTTTAGGTCATTACAAACACATTTTCAGGTTCAAGATGATGCGGCTGATCTTCATGGTCTTTCTCAGCCTACTGTTTCTCGAATTTGTGCAAGAGTTGCTCAAGCCTTAGCCCGATTGGCGAGAAACAAAATTTATATGCCTAAGTCTCTTATGGAAGAAGAAGAATAAATAAAAGAATTCAAATCAATAAAAAACTTTCCTGGAGTAATTGGTGCTATTGATTGTACGCACATTAAAATTAAAAAAACTGGTGGTGATATGGCACAATATTATATAAATAGAAAGGGATACTATTCCTTGAACGTGCAGGTAGTTTTTATTAAACTTTGATTTAATCTGCTTAAAAATTGAGCTATATTTGTATGTTTTTTATAAAGGTGATTTGTGACGCAAAGCTTGTTATAAGGGATGTAGTGGCAAGATGGAGAGGCAGTACGCATGATTGTCGAATCCTTAAACCTTATCAAGCAACGTTTTGAAAATGGTGATTTTAGAGGGCGCTTGTTAGGTGACTCTGGATATAAATTGCAACCATATTTATTTACACCATTATTAAGACCACAAAATGCCAAAGAAATAAAATACAATAACGCCCAGATTGCTACGGGAAATCCAGTGGAATGTTGCTTTGGGGTTTGGAAGCAGCGTTTTCGTTGTTTGTTAGATGGGCTTACAATAAGTTTTCCAAACGCAAAAAATTCACAAATTTGTTCTATAAATAAACAAAATAATATAGTGATGTACAAACAGTAATGCCAAGCTCGGTATTTGGATACTTTTTTGTACTCGTTCAGTGAATCATTTTATAAAAAAAGGTTTAACACCATTTTTTATATTATTTTAAAATTTTTTCTGATATAAAACAATAAATAATAATAAAATAATGATAATTTAAGTTATGTCAAATAATATTATTGCTGATTTAAATATTTTTTTTTTAATTATAAAAACATTATCAGGTATTTGGTTCATTGTTGTGTGCATCACTAAACGTAAATTGACATATAATATTACATGATGTTGCCAACATAAAACTACAATACTAGAAATATCTTTTAATTGTTAATTTTGCGTTATTAAACGTTTGTGAATAAAAATTCTTATTAGCGGTTAATAAAACAAAAAGTGTTTAATAACTAAAGTACACATTAAGCTTACAATAAGAAATTTTTGTGAATAAGACTGTTAACATGTACATGGCATTTAAATCTGTTGTAATAGGATATCATGAATAAGACTGGTTTTTCCAAAACCATCATTCAGATTGAAGAGAGGAACGAAGAATAAATAATAACTGATTTTAGATCTTACATGGGGTCATATTTTCACTTTTTACTTATTTTTTCAATCATAAAATTAAATTTTATTTTTATATTTTTTACTATATCAAATAGTTTTTCTTTACATATCGCTCATTTACTTCTAGAACATCATAACTAAAAATTTCTAATTTTGGAGTCCATCTACAGAATTGACCAACATTTCATGCTACTGTATATATGAAAAGGTGATCGTTTTAAAATGTATCCACTTTTTGCATATAATGTATTTTTTTGAGTTATGGCTGTGATGATGAAAAATTTTATTATGTAAGACTCCGTTGTACAAAATTTGACGTTTTTAATGAAAAAAATATTATCCTTAATCGAAGTATGGCTTTTTATTCCGTTATATTTCACAAACATTTTTGTTTTTAGAAGATAATTTTTTGCGTTATAACAAAATTTATCATTATTAAGATAAAGATTTCAGTAGCTAATATAAACAGTAATTTATAATTAAAAAAAAAACATTTACAATACCAAAAAGCAAGTGCAACAAATGCGGTATTAAGTTTGAGTAGTCCATGTAAAATAGTAAGAAAAACAGCAAAATGTCCAGAAAAATGGAAGAAGAATATTATTTCAAAAAAGAGGACCAAGGAAAAGAGGAATAAGGAAATATATAATAGCTGGAGTTAAGGATTTCATAGAAAAAATACCTAAAATTGAAAGCCAATATACACGATAATATACAACAAAAATGTTTATTGAAGGCAACAAAACCATTAGCAGCATTAAAGCCTTTTGCACCTACAAAAACAAAACCACAGAAACATTATAAAGACTATATGCAATCATGCATAGAAAAAAATAAAGCTTTTTGCACCTACATTTCCTCATATAGAACAATCAAAAAAGACTTTAACATTTCATTTTTTGTTTCAAAAAAAGATTTATGTAAGAAATGTATAGCGTAAATAATATGGACGAAGAGAAAGTAACCAACAAAAATCTTTAAGAAAATAATTTGCAGGAGAAAAATTTATCAAGAGAGGAGAAACGTAAAGACAAAGAAAGTACTAACACATTTGTGGCCGTATATGATTTGCAAGCAGTGATGCAATTACCCAAAGGCGAAGTATCTGCATTTTACTACAGGTTAAAATTAAATGTTTTTAATTTTACCATATACGTCATAAAAACAAACAAGTGCCAATAGTTTGCTTGGGACGAAGCTAACGGCCATTGCCAAGTTAATGAACTAGGCGCTTGTGTACTTCACTATATTAACAATTTGCCAATTACTGACGAATCTGAGCTTATGTTTTATTCGGACAGCTGTGCTGGACGCCAAAAAAATAAATTTAAGATCGCTATGTCAATTAATAACCCACAAGCACCTTATCAAAGTTCATACGCAAAACGAGGGAGAATCAGCATATTCCTTAATCGAAAGGGAAACACGACGAATGTTAAGAAGTCGACCAATTTATGACACCGAATCATTTATTTCAATAATCCGACCGGTCAAAACAACAGGATCTCCATTTAATGTAAACGAGCTTTGTTATAAAGATTTCTTGAATATAAAAAAGCTAGCAAATGACATCGGTCCATTAAACATGGCAAATTTTTAAATTTTGGAAGTTAAAATGCTTAAACTTCATCGCGACTCAGAAATTATATTTTCTATAAGTTTTTGTATACTTGTAATGAATTTGTTGAAGCTGCTATTTAAAAAAAAAAGGAGTTAAAAACAGAAATAAGTTTAAGCCTCGCATTTTATAGCAAGCTAAGTGTACAACAAACCAAAAAATACGGCTTTAGTGATTTGATAAAAAAAAATATTATTCTAGGTTTTTAAAAACAATTTTATGAAAATTTGTAAAAGAGCAATTTGTGAAATCAATGTGCAGTTTCTGTATTATAAGCGAACGACTCGTCTAGAAAATTATTATAGGAATCACTTGAAAAATTGAGTGCTTTTTATACAAATTTTCTACACGGGTCGCTCGCTTGTAATACAGAAACCGCACATAAGTGTCATATTTTTGTACGGTAATTTTACATTATTTAAGAAATACTGTTTTTTTTTTTGTGTAAATCTGTATCTATGTTTTTATAATTTAAATTTTTAGTTCTGATAATATAAATCGTTAAAGCAAAAATCCGTTTTTCTTTTCATAAACAGCGACACATTTTACTTTATGACACAGTAGCAGTTAATTTTTACAGCAATAACATTATAATTCAATCATCCCACATTGTTTGTCCAAGACCTCCCCTTTAATATACAATTGATGAAAGTTTTATCAAATGGTTTCTTTCTTTATGAATAATTTTACTAATTACAGTGTGAACTTGAGCAGTTTGATATTTTTATCGATGATGAGAACGAGTCAAGAACTTAAACTGCAACTATCCCGAAATGAATTTTTTGAGTTATGATGTTCTAGAAGTAAATGAGCGATATGTATATCAGTTTTTATTTTTAATTATTTTTGTTTCTAAAAATTTATCTATTTTTATTTCTAATTTTTGTAAACAGTATTGCCAGAAAAATTCTGGCTCTTATCCCCAATTTTGTACCCCAAAAACGACTATCTATAATATGCACCTTTATTTAAAAAAAAAAAAAACTTTTTAACTTATTGTTTTCGTCTATATTATACAGAAAAGTGTATATTTTATAGTTTCTGAAAAATTAAAAATGGTACGTACATCCAAAACTCAAGAATATATAGTAAGCTAAAACAAAAACGTGTAACTAACGAATATTCAGAATTGTTTTTTTTTTTAATTCAGAGAGATACATTTTCGTTTGAGGCATGAAATTCAATAAAATATTTAAGGCATGAAATTCAATTAATTTATTTGAACACATGTGTATATAATACAAGTCAAGTTGGTTAACTAGCATTAAGTTTAGTAGCAAAGTAAAGTTACATACATAAACGGACAAATTCGTTTAGCACAATTTAATCCTTTAAGAAATATTTTTTTTCAATTCGCTTTTCATAATAGTTTTTCTGAATTAGAGTTTAGGTCTGAGAAAATAAATTTTTTTATATAAATATATATGAATGGATTCGTACCTTTTGTTCAACTCTTTTTTGCATATGTATTTTCAGTTTTAAACCTTGTTATCATTGCTTCAGGAACTTCAAACTTATAATGGCAGATTATATTTTCATCAGTAATTTCAACAATTTAGGCTGTAGCTTTTTCCACAGATTGATTTTCGTAGTGTTCACGCAAAAGTATATTCTTTCTTAAGCTGTATAACTATTGGAATAAGTAATAGACTAAACACAGAGGCAGCGATTTAGGAAAATAAATAATTTCCCGCATTTGTGACGATGCTTTCAACTTTTGCCCAAAAGCTAAAAATGTATTTTTCAATGGAATTTTTTGTGTGCTTCTGTGCAATTTTGTTCCACTCGCTTTTGTATGTAGTAAAGTTTTGAATCAATGGATATTTTTAAAATCTTATACACGGAATTAAATTTATTTAAGCTTTTCTTTCGCTAGTGCGATTAAGTGTTTTAACCAATTTTTGTTAAAATCAATGTGGTAACAATTGCAACTTTTTAGAACATTCTATACCAATATTTATGTCGGTGTTTGTTGTATCAATATCCAATTAAATGGAGAGTTCAAGAAGTAGGTATACAATTCCTTAACAAGATTTTTTCGGTTCCGAGCTATATAAGTTTAGTGGGCCACACATATTGATTGCACTAGCGATGAGCGATCCCGTGATATTAGATGAACATCGTAACCAGTGAATGTAATTTTCAAATCGCCGTTCCTTTTAATAGTTACCGTGATCACTGTTCGAAGTTCTTTTTTTTTTATTTAAGCATAAATTTTTGTATATAAAGAATATAGTATATATATTTTATAATATATAATGCAAATAGTAACCATAATGCATAGGGTAATTTGATTTCTACATTAGTACCACTGTATAGATATTGTGACGATGCTTTCTTATGGCTGGGATATCACTCGGCGCTGTCCAGGATCCGACACAATATAATTTCTTTACTTATTCGTGACCCTCGAGAAAAGAAAAGAATAAGATACGTTTTGTTTAAAATTCACACTTTATTTTATACCGGAATTTATTAAGGCCAAAACTAAACTAACTCTCAATTAACAGCGCCACCAGAACCCACCGCCGCGAGCTGGTTGGACTAATATCTTATGCGTGGGATTCCTCCGGGAAGAGTTAACTCACTCCACCGCGCGCAAGCTCCTTTACTACTCGAAAGTCTAGTACAGATTAATCAGAGTAGTCTGCGGGACACCACTAACAAGTATTGTTTAGCTCTGTACTGACTCTCAGGGTAATAGATTATAAGCAGCGTACACCACCGAAAATAATCGTTTCACCCTTCAGCGAGAATTCCGTATTTACTTGTTAGTAATAGTATTAGTTAAACAAAGTAATCAGCGGGACACCACCAACAAGCTTTGTTTTGCTTGTACTATAACCAAAGGTAATAAATTATAAACAGCGGGACACCTATTTGAGCCTATTTGAGCTCTGCTCGAAGACTGATCCTTTTATTCATACGTTTAACTCCTTTTATAGTGTTTTTTTGCTGTAGTTTACAGTTGTACTATTTGGTACTTCTTTTAAATCATCGTTTTATTTTTCGGTAGTAGTTTATAATTAGTACTGAGTTTGAGATACAGGTGGCGCGGCTTACAACCACGAACCGTTAAATTTAAATTTAGTGAGATACAGTACAAACATTTCTTATAATGTTAAACAATTCAAAAGAAATAAAATGTTTCGTAATACATTAAAGTAAATAATTACAGGAAAGCAAATACACAAGCACATTCGGTATAATAATATTAATAATAATATTAATAAAAATAATAGTAATGATTTCAATAATAATAAAAATAGTGATGGTATTAATTTCAAACTAGGCATCCATCATTCCATGTTATCGGCTATTGAGACAAAAATAAGGCTAGCACCGACTTTTGTTGTCACACTCCCCTCCTTCTTACGGAAAATGTCATTTTCATTCTTCGACACAATTTACCCGGACGACTCCACTCGTCGGTATAATGACCCTATACTTCGTTTGCCCTGACTGGTGGATAAGTTTCACTCGTTGATGAGGCTTACGTGTCACTTATGATGATGATGATGATAGTGTTGGATCAAGGTTATCTGTTTTTGCAGTCGGTGTTCGACTGCTGATAGTTGGTGGTGTTGCCCAGGGACAGCGCATGGGCCTTATTGTTTTTGTTGATTCGGTCTGGGCACTTTCCAATTTTTCTTAATTGTTCACGGGGGAATCGGGTTTCAACAGCTCAAGGTCCGCTCATGATGGTGATGCCAGTAGTCACAAAGAAGGTGTCTGCGGTGACGACGGCTCGAAGGTCCTTTGGGATAGGCGGTGTACCGTTACGCAACTCAGCGGAGTAGATGGCTTAATTTCTTTTAAATGGGCTGTTTTTATATCATTATTATCCAAATTTTAAATCTTTACAATAACGGGTGAAATAAATGTTCTAATCCTATAGGGACCCATGAACTTTGGGGCTACCTTTGCGGTGTAGTTGTCAATTGCCTTTGAGAGTGGATATTTTTTAAACAACACCATATCCCCAACCTTCAGTTGCCATGAACGCTGTCTTAAATTGTAGTAGCGTTTTTGTTTCTCAATTGCTTGTAACAAATCCATTTTTACTGTGCTGAAGAATTCCCTCGTCTACCTTTGACAATCGACTCTTGCGCCTGTGGCTACCATGACTTTATCATATAGTGCGTCCGGCAAACGTGGCTCACGACCTTGGGCTACGAAGGCCGGAGAGTACCCTGCAGACTCTGCTACGCTTGAATTTATAGTTAACATAAATATAGTCTTGACAATATAGTCTTGACCGTGCGATTTGTGCGCTCTGTTGTATTTTCCTGAGGCGTATATGGTGCAGTGAGCTGTTGTTGTATGCCGATATCCCCTAAAAAACTTTGAATACTCCGCGAGGTAAATTGAGTGCCATTGTATTTATGGTACGCCTAATCTAGCGATGATACGTTCACGCAGTGCTTTAATAACCCCTTCAACTGTGGACTTACGCATTGCTATCAGTTCTGTCCACTTCGAGAACTTATCACATATCACTAGTAGCATAATGTTGCCGTGCTTTTAACGTGGCAATGGTCCTACAAAATAAGCGCAGCTTTTGTTGACTTATCTTATACCGTTGGCAGGATTGGTACCGCTGTACATATCGCCTTACGTCGCGGTACTTTCCACGCAAATAGTACCGACTGATTACCATGTGGAGAGTTTTCCGGATACCCAAGTGTCCTACTGCACCACTATCGTGATTTTATTCAAGAAATCTTAGTCGTTGGTTGCTAGCAACACATAGTTTCCATGGAGTGCCATGCTCGTCTTGTAGATGGGGCTAAAAATGCCGATACAGTTGATTATTTACCACCATATAATCAGTGTATTTCCTAGGATCGGCTTGTACTTGTTGTAACATTTTCTGGAGCCATTTGCATTCCACCGTTGCCGTCGCACCCCTAACTATGTTAGCTACCTCTACCGGCTTCCGCGACAATGCGTCCGCTGCAATGGTACTTCTGACTTTACGGTATTGAATTGTGAATTCGAATTGTTGCAGCTCGTATCTCGCGTGAGAAAAATTTATACTTTTTCGTATTTATCTTCAGCCCAGCCCCCGTAGCCGTCTAAAAGCTTCCTTCAGGTTACGGATGTGCTCATTTTCCCCACCACGATGATATCATCCAAATGCGCGAAGGCGTGGGGCTCCATATCCAGATCAATTACCTTATCTAACGCTCGCTGGAAGGTTGCCGGGGCAGAGTGTAGCCCAAACGGCATTGCTTTCCACTGAAAGAAGCCTCGCCCCGGGACCGCAAATGCTGTGAACTGTTTGCTATTTTCCTCCATCGGAATCTGCCAGTAGCCGTTCTATGCAAGTAAAAACTTTGACTCGCGTAGTCTATTTAAAATGCTATCGATCCGCGGCAGTGGCTAGGCATCCGGGACTGACCTTTTATTTTGTTGCCGAAAGTCTATGTAGGTCCTCCAGGTACCGTCTTTCTTTTTGACCAATGTTATAGGGAAAAAGTAAGGACTTTTAGACGGCTCGATGCATCCTTGTGCTAACAACTGCTTTACTTCCGCATCAATTATGATCTGCATGGCTGGGTTTCGCGCCGAATATCGAATTTTTTCTGGACGTTCATCTGTCACAAAAACTTTTTGTGTAGCAATAGTTGAAGGGCACTGTAGGTGTTGCAATTTTGCTTGTTCCTCTTCCAGAAAACGATTAACGGTATTTTGTTCGCTTATTGTGAAATTCTCTACGGCATCTTCTTTTCGGTCCTCACTACTCCTCTTGCAAAATTCATGAACGTTGTTAATTAAGTTCTTTTACAAATTTCTTTGAGGAGAATACTTACTCTGTGTATACTGCGGTGACACAAGACCATTGTCGATCACTGCGCAATCCAAGGTAAGACCCTCCATCTGTATTGTGGTGTTAAATTGGCGCAGTAATTCATAACCTGCGATTACATCTTCATTAGCCCCTGGCATCGCGAGAAATTCGCACGTTTTGGTAACATTGCCCAGTGTCACCTTGGCGTCACCTGCACTTTACATTGTCCGCATTGATCATCATAAAACATTTTTTTCTAGATTTAGCCGCTTGATTAAACTTTCGCGAATAAAATTTTTACTGGCGCCGGTGTCAATTACGGCCTTGACCATGGCGCTCCCGATGGCGATAGATGCGGTTAAGCGATTCTCCTCGCTTTGCAGTGCCGTCGGTTGGGATGAGCATTTTTTTCTTTTATTTTTATTTTTTTATTTTTTCAAATTTTGTAATAAGAAAAGCCGTCATAAGGCCAAAAAAATATTACAATGGTAAGATATATATGGGAAGGACCGAACATCCTCAATTGTATCGGCCTCCCTTGGCGTTTCCCGCTGGTTGGCTTCCATTTTCAGGGCATCTAGAAGCGTAGTATTCCTGTTCACCACACCGAAAACATACATTTGGTTGGCTATTGTTAGGCCTGCTGCCTGGACGTGTACCTTCAACTCGGGATATCGGTGTTATGCCCGGAATGCTCTCCAGGTCTTCCGCTTGACGTATAAGTTCTGACAAGGTGATAAAATCCTGCCTTTTGATATAGTATTGATACTCAGCTTGAGCGTTCCGGTAGATTTGCTGGAGTTTCTTTTCGCCTGTAAGGTTGAAGTGACGCATTAAGTTCTGAATGTCCAGACCATAGTCTTTGAAGTTTTCTTTTGGACGTTGAATGCGGTTTCTGATTTCATCACCCAACTTCTCAAAATATCTAGCCCGTAGAAAGAATGCCAAGAAGTCAGCTTTAAACGAATTCCATACTAGCCAGTGAGCATTGTTGTTTCGGTACCAAATGAGAGCACGCTTCCGTAAGAATTTGGGCATAATTCTAGGCATGTTGTGCAAAGTTACCGCATAAATGTCAGCTAACTCCTCTGGTCGTTCGATAAAGGCCAGCGGCTCATTACCGCCGTCATAGAAAAGGTCCCACTTTCTGATTTGATACGTTTGCTTCCCGTGGAGGCACCGCTTGGTTTTGGTATGCCAATTTCAGGTGTACATACCGATTACTGGCGAAGCACTTTAACTGGCAAGGAGGTTAACTCTTTGTCTACATTTGGTGCCTTCAGTATTTTTTTTGCAGCTCCATCAATTGTGCTTGGACCATCGCCTTGCGTTCCGCACTGAAGAATTTCGCCAGCCTCTTTCGTAGCTCTTCTACTGTACCGCTTGTGTCCAAACAAAATTCATTGAGATGCGTTAGTAGTTCCTCTCGCTTGAGCGAGTATGCCCCGCTGGATCTCAAATTTATGATTTCACTTTGTTAAATTTATTAATTTAAGAATTGTTTTTACTTCTTTCTTTTTTTATTGATCTTATCTATTTTTTAATTTTTTTTTTTAATTTCCTTTTTCTCGAGTGTCCCTTATGGCTGGGATATCACTCGCCATTAACCAGGATTCGTCACAATATAATTTCTTTACATATTCGCGACCCTCGAGAAAAGAAAAAGATCCGTTTTGTTTAAAATTCACACTTTATTTTATACCGGAATTGATTAACAGCAAAACTAAACTAAATCCTAATTAACAGCGCCACCAGAACCCACCGCCGCGAGCTGGTTTGATTAATCTCTTGTGAGTGGGATTCCTCCAGGAACAGTTAACTCACTCCACCGCGCGCAAGCTCCTCTACTACTCGAAAGTGTAGTACAGATTAATCAGAGCAGTCAGCGAGACACCACCAACAAGTTTTGTTTAGCTCTGTACTGACTCTTAGGGTAATAGGTTATAAGCAGCGGGACGCCACCGAAAATAATCGCTTCACCCTTCAGCGAGAATTCCCTACTTACTTGTTGGTAATAGTATTAGTTAAACAAAGTAATCAGCGGGACACCACCAACAAGCTTTGTTTTGCTTGTACTATAACCAAAGGTAATAAATTATAAACAGCGGGACATCACCGAATATAATTGTCTTGCCTATTTGAGCTCTGCTCGAAAACTGATGCTTTTATTCATACGTTTAACTCCTTTTATAGTGATTTTTTGCTGTAGTTTACAGTTGTACTATTTGGTACTTCTTTTAAATGATCGTTTTATTTTTCGGTAGTAGTTTATAATTAGTACTGAGTTTGAGATACAGGTGGCGCGGCTTACAACCACGAACCGTTAAATTTAAATTAAGTGAGATACAGTACAAACATTTCTTATAATGTTAAACAATTCAAAAGAAAAAAAAATGTTTTGTAATACATTAAAGTAAATAATTACAGGTAAGCAAATACACAAGCACATTCGGTATAATAATATTAATAATAATATTAATAAAAATAATAGTAATGATTTCAATAATAATAAAAATAGTGATGGTATTAATTTTAAGCTAGGCATCCATTATTCCATGTTATCGGCTGTTGAGACAAAAATAAGGCTAGCACCGACTTTTGTTGTCACACTCCCCTCCTTCTTACGGAAAATGGCATTTTCATTCTTCGACACAATTTACCCGGACGACTCCACTCTTCGGTATAATGACCCTATACTTCGTTTGCCCTGACTGGTGG
Organism: Cistogaster globosa; assembly: GCA_937654795.1. NCBI lineage: Eukaryota > Metazoa > Arthropoda > Insecta > Diptera > Tachinidae > Cistogaster > Cistogaster globosa. The sequence goes on along the minus strand of OW569404.1, from coordinate 46,563,012 downwards.
ATAAGTTTCACTCGTTGATGAGGCTTACGTGTCGCTTATGATGATGATGATGATAGTGTTGGATCAAACTTATCTGTTTTTGCAGTCGGTGTTCCACTGCTGATAGTTGGTGGTGTTACCCAGGGACAGCGCATGGGCCTTATTGTTTTTGTTGATTCGGTCTGGGCACTTTCCAATTTTTCTTAATTGTTCACGGGGGAATCGGGTTTCAACAGCTCAAGGTCCGCTCATGATGGTGATGCCAGTAGTCACAAAGAAGGTCTCTGCGGTGACGACGGCTCGAAGGTCCTTTGGGATAGGCGGTGTACCGTTACGCAACTCAGCGGAGTAGATGGCTTAATTTCTTTTAAATGGGCTGTTTTTATATCATTATTATCCAAATTTTCAATCTTTACAATAACGGGTGAAATAAATTTTCTAATCCTATAGGGACCCATGAACTTTGGGGCTACCTTTGCGGTGTAGTTGTCAATTGCCTTTGAGAGTGGATATTTTTTAAACAACACCATATCCCCAACCTTCAGTTGCCATGACCGCCGTCTCAAATTGTAGTAGCGTTTTTGTTTCTCATCTTCTTGTATCAAATCCATTTTTACTGTGCTGAAGAATTCCCTCGTCTACCTTTGACAATCGACTCTTGCGCCTATGCCTACCATGACTTCATCATATAGTGCGTCCGGCAAACGTGGCTCACGACCTTGGGCTACGAAGGCCGGAGAGTACCCTGCAGAGTCTGCTACGCTTGAATTTATAGCTAACATAAATATAGTCTACATACAGAAACCAGTTTTTTTCCAAATATCAAATTTGTACAGTTGAGAACGCAAAGTATAATCAACAACAAAAATATTTACAGGAAAATATTATTTTATTTCAATAAACGCAAAACAACCTACTTCGGGTACCCGGGTACCTGGTTATGAAATTAAAGGAGTTTTGCTGGTTATGAATCGTACGGTTAATAAAACAAGTGCCGATAATGAAAAAAAAAGATAAGAATGAAAAATCCCCAAATCTCTCCCCACGAATTTTTGTCCCCAAACTTATGTTGAAATCACCAATTTGGGGAGAAATCCCCTTATCAGGCTACAGTGCTTATAAAATACAAATATTCCTGAAAATATGTGGCAATATTGTTTAAAGTGTAAGAAGTTAAATTTGAGAAAAATAAAATAAATTTATGTCAAATATGTATGAAAATATGAACCATGATATAAAAATAAAAGGTAGTTTCACTTTCTCTTTTCATCGCCATATTAACGTTCTGACGTTTGCGGGAATTATTAAAATTTGTGCTACCATATACATTTCTAAAATCCTGTTTGTCTCTTCTATTTCTCTTTCGTTTTATATGTAATTTCAAAAGAAAAAAAACATAATTTAAAAGTCAGAAATAACTTACATTTTATTACCAATTTAAAGCACAACAAGAAAACAAAAAAATTCAGAAGCAAATAAATCTTTTAAATAAAACAGAATATGAAAACTTGAAAACTTTTTGGGGTACTTTTTGGGATACATATATCAACTAAAAAATGGGGTTAAAGGAATTTGTGTTAAAGTTATACACACATATGTAAATGTTTTATCTGATGGTGGCCTTTATAAGCTAAGAAAGAAATTTATGAAAGAAATAAATAAAACCTGAATTAACTTTTTTGAAAATTGATGAAAGTGATTTTGTACTATATGCATAAATTGCTGTACAAATCAAACTTAACTTTAGATAGTTAAAAAAAGATTTATAGGAAGAATTTCTTTCACGTTCGCTTTTTAAGTAGAGAAATGGAAAATAGAAAAATTTTGTATATTAAAATCTTCTACTGTCGTTTTTAGCTAATAATAAAAACTTTTTCTTGGCATTTCTGAAATGCTAAGAATTTTAAAAAATTGCTTTGAAATACAGTTTGCATAATGTACTAATAATTATTAATCAATTACATGAAAATAAAAATCCACTTCTTTGCAACTTTAATTAAGTAAGGTAGTTAGTTCGGTAAAATTCCTACTCTACAATTGTATTTTTTGAAAGTTATAATAATAAGCAAATTATTTTTATAGTCGTTTATATAAAATAGTTTTTAAACGTAAAAATGTTTATTTTTGTGTAATTATATTTGTGGCTCAATTTGAATTGAATTGAGTTTTCTGTGGCAACGCAAATTTATTTGTTTACAAAAAATAAACTTCCAATAATTCCCGCAGACGTCAACAATTTTTGAAGTGGAACTACCTTCTATTACTATATCCTGATATGAACTTTGTATTATATAATATGATAATATCGTTACCGTTGTGTGTTGTGTTCCTACACGTATACATACTGTCGCGAAGATGCTTTATTTAGGTCATAAAAATAAATAAAAATATATGTCACCGACGAAGTAAAACGAAATGACCTATTGTGTCTATTTATAAAGCCAAAAGTTTCTACAAAAACTTCTTAATCATAAAACAAAAACAACTAACATAAAGCAATAAAAATAAACGCAACTTAAACACCATAATGAATAATAAAAATATACAGCATGTATAATAAATTCAAAACAATAATGGAAGGTTCTAGAATCAAATAACAATCATCATGTGTCTCAAATAATAAAGTAAAGAAATATTCTACCAACAGATGGAGGAAGATTTGGCATATTCAAGAGCCTTAACATTAGTATATAAAAGCAACGGCCATACATCAGCCTGTAATTCTTAGTGTAAAAGTCAACCAGTGAAGATCTTGTGGTAAACAGTGGTAAAATCGCCATCGCGTATTTTTGCGTTATAATCGCGAATAAGTAAATAATGGCCTAATTAAAGTGTAATTTAATTAAAGTAGTAATTAGATTGTGTGTATTAAATTTGCAATAGAAGAACTCAATAAAATAAACGTTTATAAATTTAAATAAACGTAACAACTGGTGGCAGAAGTGAAATTGCAAATAATAAATAAATCACAATGAAATTTGACGAGCTTAAAGTTGAGCAGTTAAAAATTGAGCTGATTAAATTGGATTTGCCAACAGCAGGCAACAAAAGGGTTGATAGACGAATTCAAGCAGAGAGGTGTTGATATTGGCACATACGAATCCGGAGAAAAAGAAGAACAAAAAGAGATTAAAGTATCTACTCCAGCCAAAAGCAAGACAGCCAAATGAAGAAAAATAGAAGAAAACAACCATAATCAGGACAGCCAAATAAAGAAGATAGAAGAAAACAACCAGAAGCTTCAAGAATCATTTAAGGACAGCCTCAAGGCAATACAAGAAACCTCTAGTGCCAACGGAGAAAGGAATTTAGCAAAGTTAAATGAAAAATTTCGAGAAATTTCAAAACCTTCAGTAAACGAGTGGTCGTCGTGCAGCTGAAAATCAGCGGCCTAGAAAGAAAAGTGAACGAGGAATTACATAAATTAGAAGTGCAAATGGGCTAACCTCAAATTCGGTAGGGACCATTGAGAGTTATCTCAGAGCACGCCGGCAAAATAAACAGTCCAAGCTTTGACGGCTGCGCACCTTTTAATGTTTTTAAGTTCCAGTTCGAACCAGTGGCCAATAAGAATAAATGGAACAATGATGAAAAAGCTATAGAGCTTATTTTGGCCTTAAAGGGAGCAGCAGCAGAGATACTCGAAAGGTTACCAGCCGGATGTAGAAATAATTATGAGGAGATAATGGATGCCTTACAACGTAAGTACGGAGGTGAGCATAAAAGAGAACTCTATTGAATGGAGTTACGAGGCAGGGTTCAAAAGGCAAAGGAGACGCTTCAAGACTTCGCCATGGAAATTGAACGTTTCGTGCAGCTGACTTACCCAGGCGAGCATCATCCGTTTCTCTATCAGTTCAAAATCGAAGCATTTGTGAATGTCATACGAGATCTAGATGTTGAATATACGGTTATTGCTGTGCAAAAATCAACGTTGGCAGAAACCATCTCGTACGCTCTAGCATAGGAGACCGCAAAAGTCATCTCGAAGCCGCAGGTATACAAGGTGTGAGGTCTTGAAACTGATTGTTATAACCACGGGGAAAAATGAGCGAGGTAAAAGGGATGATAAAACAAATGATGGAGGAGGAAAAGAATAAGTCTCGTGCAAAATGCTTTAACTGCGGTAAAGTCGGCCACCTCCAGCGCAACTGCAGATCCACAAAAAAAAAATATCAAGATCTATTTCGCCAGCGGGGGATAACAAGCGGGCGAACATTTCGAGTCACCGTTAATCGAGCTAGTGCTAAGGGGCAAGTGCTAGCTCCACAATCTCGATTTCCATTGTACAACAGAAGAATAGCAACCTAACTGCTTGCGGTTTTATCAACGGAAGAAATCAAGTACTCACCATAGACACAGGAGCGTCTCAATCCATAACAAGGCCCCATTTGTAAAAGGTGCAGTGGAATAATGTACGACTGCGCACGGCTACCGGGGACTGAGCCACTGTGCATGGAAGAGCCAGGATAAGACTGACTATAGCAGACATTAGCGTTGACCATGTATTTGCTGTCGCCTACATAGTGGATGAAGTTATCATTGATGCAGAGTTCATGATAGCCAACGGTATTAATCTGCACATAGGCGAGCAAATAATGATTTAGTGATACCCCTGGATGTTGGTTATGAGAGCAGAACCGCTATAAGGAAGCAATTTGCCGTTGAACGCCTGAAATTAACACTAAAGGTGGATACTATGGTATAGCCACGTTTGGAGGCAATCTGTGTGGATAACCGGTTGTCGTTGGTATAACCAGCAGAAGTAAAAGACGACATTTTAACAGCTAAAGCCCTTGTCAAAAACTGCGACGATGAAAGAGTTCCTGTGAGTGTACTTAATCTGTCCAATAGCGTAAAGAAAAGTCATAATAAATTGTGCGGTGAATACAGTATGCCCTAAACTACCAGCCAGAGAAAGAGATTTACTAGCAGAACATGTGCAAGCATAGGTGGCAGAACTAACACCTTCTGACAGAAATAAAGCAAAGCAGTTGTTGAAAAAACACGCCTCCGTCTTCGCCCGAGGTAATAAAAGCTAAGATAGAACGGACTATAAAACCAGCACGTAGAAGTGTTCCCCTAGCAAAGCCAAACGAGGTCAAGGAACTTGTCACCGAAATGGAACGGAACGGAGTCATTGAGCCATCCTTGAGTCCGTGGAGTTCGCCAGTAGTTTTGGTAAAGAAGAAAGACGGCAGTACTAGGTTTTGCGTTGACTATAAGAAGCTCAATGACGTCAACAAGAAAGACAGTTATCCGTTGCCTAGAATTGACGATACCTTAGACCACGTTGGCCGGAACAGAATGGCTCTCTACCTTGGACTTGCAAAGCGGCTATTGGCAAGTAGAGATAGCCGATAAAGGCAAAGAGAAAACTGCCTTTAGCGCGAGTGGTGGTTTATGACAGTTCAAGATTATGCCATTTGGGCTCTGAAGCACTCCAGCTACTTTCGAGCGTTTAATGGCACGTGTGCTTAAGGGTCTCAATTGGCAAATGTGCTTAGTGTATCTGGATGACATAATCGTGATGGAAAAAACTTTTGACGTACAATTCAAAAACCTAGATGAAGTATTAAAGCGTATAACAGCTGCATGATTAAAATTAAGTGTTAAAAAATGTGCTTTGTTTCAAAGGGAGGACAAATACCTGGGACATCGTGTAACAGCTGAGGGCATATCAACTGATGAAGAAAAAGTACTAGCAGTGAAGAGCTGGCCTCGCCAACAAAATCTTCGTGAGCTGCGTAGTTTCCTGGGGCTTTTTCAAGAAGCTGCTAGCTTGCATGAGTTAACAGGAAGTCACAACCGTACCATTGGAGTGAAGCAGCGGAAGAAGCGTTCCAGAAGCTTATGAAACTTTTGTGTATGGCACCAGTCCTTGCCTATCCAATAGCAACACAGAAATTAATATTAGACACGGATGCAAGTGGCTATGGAATTGGAGGAGCGCTTTCTCAAAAGATTAATGGAACAGAAAAAACAGTCATTCGCTACTACAGCAGGATACTCTCGAAGCCCGAAAAAAATTACTGAGCTACACAGCGGGAGCTTTTGGCAGTGTTGGGGTGTGTTAAACATTACCACAAATACCTATATGGTCAACATTTTATTTTAAGGAGAGACCACTCTGTACAACGTTGGTTGATGCAATTTAAGAACCATGAAGGGCAGCCCGCACGCTGGGCTAAACGTCTGCAGAGCTATAACTTTAGTATTGCACATAGAAAAGGCGGAAAACCAATAACGCTGATGCGCTTTCAAGACGTCCATGCAATGTAGAATGCAAGCACTGCTCAAATGTTTGGCTTATCCAAATTGCGTCAAGCGAAGACTGGTCAAGGCACAGAACGAACACCCAATTTTTGCAAAAATTATATCAGCTAAGCGAAATCACAGAAGACCGACCCATAAAGAAATATCGGCAAAAAGCCGCCTAGTAAGATCATACTGGGCTAAGTGGAATAGCCTGAAAGTGGAAGAAGGCTGCTTATACAGAACTTGGGAAAGTACAGATGGCAAAAACACAACAGACTTAATTGTCGTGCCAACTTCTAAAAGGATTGAGGTAATGAATCAGTTTCATAATGGTCCCGGGGGGCATATGGGAATAACCAAAATGCAAGAAAAGATAAAGCAACGACTTTACTGGGTAGGCTGCCCGCAATTCGTAGCCCATTGGATATCAAATTGCGAACAGTGCATTGCAATGCAGGTGCCCCCTTTGAGTGGATAGCTATTGATTCAGGTCCATTCCCTGTTAGTGATGCTGAAAACCAATATGTACTAGTGGTTATAGCTTATATTAGCAAATGGCCTGAAGTGTATGCCATTCCAAACAAAGACTCCAAAACAGTAGTGGACGCTCTCGTATACAATTGGGTGTGTCGGTATGGTGTTCCACTAGAACTGCATTCAAAGAAATATGCGACTTATATGGTAGCAAAAAAACGAGAATGACACCGCTGCATCAACAGTCTGATGGCATGGTAGAAAGATTTAATCGAACCCTAGAGGAATATCTCAGAAAAGTGGTCAGTACACACCAGAAGGGTTGGGATGAGCTTATACCAAAGTTCCTGGTAGGTTATTGGTCAGCTGTATATGATTCAACCTAACGTAGTCTGGCAAAAAACTCGTTCGGGACAGAACTAAAGCTGCCAGCAGATTTAGAATTTGATATTTAAACGGGACCTGTAGACGAAGACAATGGAAATGTTCCTCAAGCGCAAGAAAACCTGCATAAGCTTCAAGAGTTTGTTCGCAACGCATCAAAATGGCCAGCAGTAAAATGAAAGCCAGATATGATCGAGCAGCAAATGCGGAGGGATTTACTGAAGGTCAAATGGGTCTACAATATAAGCCACAACACAAGAAAGGACTGTCTCCTACACTGCAAGCCCACTGGGAGGGACCGTACAAGGTGATTAAGAGATTGAATGATGTAGTTTACCAAATACAGAGATACCATAATTCGAGGTCAAAAATCAAAGTTGTTCACCTGGAACGGTTGGCCAAATATGGCAAAGGTAATGTTGAGCCTATTCAGGATGAAAAGGCTTAAGTGGGCAGCAGTGTTGCGAAGATAATTTATTCAGGTCATAAAAAGAAATAAAAATAATTGTCAAGAAATGACCTATTGTGTCTGTTTACAAAGACAGAAGTTTCAACAAAAAAACTTCTTAAACACAAAATAAAAACAACTAACATAAAACAATTAAAATAAACGCAACACACAACCACACTAACACATACGTAACAACTATTTATTTTGCAATAAAAGATCTCAATAAAATAAACGTTTTTATAAATTTAAATAAACGTAACAATATGAAACTTTAAGTTAGCAACAGCAGCAATTCTCCCGCCTAAAGAATAACTTTGGAACTTAATCACTTTTGGTATCTTTACTTCCACGCGCTTCCTATCCAACTACGAAATTGCCTTCCTGCTGAAACAATGGGAAAACAATTTTGCATGATCAGCGTCGAGCCAACAAGGTTGGTTAAAAACGGGCAGTCTTGGCTAAAGTGTAACGAATATCGGATGTTCAGAAAATGTGTAATAAATACATTTTAAGTGAATTGTTCTGTTATTCAATTGAAAATAAATTATTTAAAAGGTAATTTATATTAAAGTGTTTTATTTTAACCAAGTCGCGAGTTGGTGCGAGTTAATATATTGTTTTAAATCAAACCATTTAAAATACTTAACTGGCGCCCGAGCAGGGAAATTAAAAAAAGGACCTTCATAAAAAATAAAATTATAACAAACGTTTCTTCAATCTCTACGGAGAACTCTAGGAACAAAAATAAATCTCTTCTGCGATATCTACGGATCACTCTAGGAGTAATAAAAAACTAAAAGTAATATGAAAACAATAAATAGACCTAATCCCCCTTCACCAAACCGATACTCCTGGTGATCCTAACACACAAAATCACAGAAGGTTATCGGAGTGAAAGTGAAGTCACCCGCACCCCAGTATGTTTCCGCAATAATCAAATTGGGGCACCAAAAAGGAACCATACGGAGCTTCGGCGAGCACAAAAGGTCGCATAGCGTATCCTAGCTAAGGCTGTTTAGTGAAAAAAAAATAAAAATATTAATACAAAAAATTAAAAAATACAAAAAATATATATATGTACATAAATATAGAATTGAAAAAGAAAAGTTAATTTTGAAATAAGAAAGAATGTATGCTTGATTTTTAAAATAAAAATAAAATGTAAAGTTGAAACAAAATATAAATTTGAAAATTGAGAAGAGAAAGCGAAATATAAAAGATTATATGCTTTTAAAATTGATCCCTAAAATAAAAAAAATAAAAGAAAATTGAAAACTAAGGCATTGTATAAAACTAAAAATTTAAAAATGAAAGCAAAAGTTAAAATAAGAGAAAAGTATATCGATTCTTGAAATAAAATTGGAAAAAAGAAAATTGAAAGGACATAGAATATAAAAAAAAAATTAAAGAAAAATATATTCTTGTAAAATTGTAAGTGAAAATTTAAAAATTGAAAGTAAAATTGAAAAAGAGAAACGGAAGTAAGAAATATATTGAAAAGTAATATAAAAAATAGTTTAAAAAAAGTGACTGTGCAACGGCCAACAATCTTTCATTTTTTAAAGTGTTCCTGATACGTATTTCAGGTAAGTGACTATTTTTTTTCTTCTTGTCAGCATAGCATAAAAATGATGGAGGATATAAAAGCCACACTGACGACTATGACTGGAGCCATAAATCGGTTTATGGAACAGCTCAAGTCTGCTGAAACACGTATAGTAACTCTAGAATCAAGTCTCGGTAACAATACACTAGGAGAAGTTTTAGGTAGATTAGAGCTTCTTGAAAGTAAGCAGCCCACCGCGGATTGCCCAGTGGTAACAGAGGAGGTATCTCTTCAACAACCACGAACCGAAACCGAGTTAAGAGATATAAGCCGTCTTCCTGACAGTGTAAGAGATTTAAGAATGTTTGAGGGTAATCCAACGCAGTACGTGTCCTAAGTTAATTCCGTGGAAACCATACTGGGGGATTTTGAAATTATCAGGGATAAGCCGATTTATCGTTCAATTATCCAAAGCGGCCGTCAAAATATCATTAGCGGATACAGCTCTGGTATCCTATAACGTATTTAATAGAGATTGGGCAGAAATAAAAAGAATACTTTCACTCCACTATGCTGATAAGCGTGACATTCAAACTCTGGAACATCAGCTCAGTCAACTTTCCCAGGGATCCTCGACAATGGATGAGTTTTATTCGACGGTTAATCTCCAACTTTAGCTTATTATCAACAGACTGCAGACGGAATCTTACAGTGAGGAAACCATCAAAGCCTTAATGGGAACTTATAGGAATAGAGCGTTACATATTTTCATACGCGGATTAAAACCAGATCCTTTGCATATGATTACTATACAGTGACCAAGAACGCTCCCTGAAGCATACTCCGCTTGCCTAGGACTGCAAAATCTAACGATGCGAAATAATATAATTTATACGAAAACGAAGCCTCACGACTCCATATCCACGGAGACAACTCACCATCCTGGGCCTTCAAGGCCACCAAAATTGTTTGCTGCGCGATCGGTATGGCAGAATAAAGATTATAGGCCTAGAAATTTGGCATCACAATAACAACTATTCTACCTTTGGGACATATAAATATTCCAACTATAAGTCAGCTATACCCCTACGATATCCGGCTATAAAATAGGAACCTATGCAAGTTGATACGACAATACAATCTCGACGAGTAATTTACAAAACAAACCAGAGACAGCTGAGAAAAGGGTGCATCCGAAATAAATACAGGTTACAAACAGCCTAGACTGTATCACATAGAAGCCTTTTCTAAAGAAGACCAAATAGCTACGACTCAGCTAGAAGAAGATCGTTGTAAGGATGAGACGGTAAAGGAGGTACATTTTATAGGGAAGGCCCTCAAGTTTATCTTTCTGCTACCGGTGATATTTTATGCTTTTTGATCGACACAGACTTTAACAAGAACTTTTGAGATGCTCAGTCAGATCAAAATAGAAAAAACTCTAATTGACATTTGCAATAGGAATCTTTTAACTTCTTCACACGATTGTATGCAACCTCAAATTTGACAAATTACATGTAAAAAACATGTCATTTAAAAGCATCTTTAAGGCCAGGATTGACTATTATACTCAGTCGTACGATCTGTCAAAAGTTGCATGTGTGCTCCAAAAGTATGATAGCGTGGATTAAAATTATATGTGTGTGTGACAGGCTTTTTGACAGATCTGTGCGATTTTATAATGTTTTGAAATAATTCATTAAATGATTTTTTCTATGCGATTAGAGTTGATTTTTTTTTTTTTTTTTTTTTTGAAGATGAGTAGAAAAAACAACAAAATATTAAAAGCATATGTTTTTCGCATCTTTTTTTTTATAATAGTATGGCACCTACGACGCCATTTTGAAACGATTTTTAAAGTATGACAGAATTCTGTCAAAATTTTGTGTGATTATATCGTACGATTGTGTATGATAGTGAATCCTGGCCTTTGCTAGATGAGAAACGCTCAAACAATTTATTTATAACATAAAAAGTTCAGGTCTAAACAGCAAGGATAAAAGTTTATTTAGACACATAAATGGTGAAAAATATATTAGAATTAAACAATTTATTAAACGGAACATAATATTGAAGTAAACATAAAGAATTATATTGCCGAAGGTTTAATAGGCTCATTTTCATTTAGGCGGGGTTTGGTCGGAAAATATGAAAATTGCAAGATACTTTTTATTAAATTCTGATATTAGAAAAATGTTATTTAAGACTGTAGAAAACACCTATCTCTCTCCTGCAGAGTATACATGCTTGGTTCCGTCAGAAATATGTACTGTTCTGATATCTTATTGAAATTTACAAAAGTACTTCTCCTGTGAAATATTCTTAGAAAATCTGCATTATAATTTTCACTTAGTAGCTTAACCGTTTTGGGTTAGTTTATGATATGTCGGTCAATGTGTTTAATCTTATGTGTTACACTTTTATAACACCCCAATTACACAGGCAAAGTTAACTTTGCAAAGTTTTGGTTTTATGTGGGAGAGAGTAAGAAATAATGATAAGGAGTACATACTTTGATGTACTCTCTTTGTTTTTCGATCGTTGCTCGTACACAGTTGTATATATGTACATACATATATTTTTGTGTTTAAGCACCAAATGCAAAACGTACCAAAATCACACAGAAGGAAACAAAATTTGTAAAAGAAAGCCGTGTGTTTCTAAACACCAAACAAGGCTTAAAGAAAACTAACAAAACTTTGTCAAAGTAAAATTTTCCTGTTTAATTGCAGTCCAAGCGAGTTTTAAAATTATGGCGAAATCAGTTTAAAAAAAATACAGTTTATTTATTTAAAATGCTGCTTATCTGGCAAGTAGTCATCTCGGCTTACCTGACAGTGACATACTATTGTTGAAATTGTTTATAATCATTTCGTACTTTTCGAAAATTAAATAATTTCTGTGAAAGCTTTACATTTCTTAATAGCAAATCCGAATAGTTTAATATACAATAGTTACCAGACTTAATAACAATTTATAGGGTTATGACTGGGATGTTTTAACATTCTGATTGTTGATTAGGTGAAGAGTATTATTTAATGGGATCTGGTCAAGGAAAGTAATTTATGTAATTTATGTGTTTGTAATTATGTCAATTTGAATTTGTATGTTTATATGGTTGTTCTGTCTTTGTGGGTACAAACTTGTTGAATAAGCAAATGAATAAGAGATATAACATGAACAACGACGACAGCCTCCTTTACCATTAATTTTTTATTGTCCTTTTTCAGTTTTTCTTAAATACCAAGACAAACTTTTTGCTGTTTAAGGGTTGAAAAATAAAGAAAGGTGTCTTATGTTATTGTGCGAATAATGTGCCATGAAATATGAAAATAAATGCCTCCTGGCACATTTATATGAAACTGTCTGCAATGTGCTACCGCAGCGAGCGTTAAGTGTTAATGATGGCACTAGTAGAATTAGTTAATTGTTGCCTTCACACTAAAAATGTCCCTAATTAGCATTTTTAAGTGCTCTGCATAATAAACATTCAATTTTACATACTATATACACACCCACAACCAAATTGAATTTTATGAAGAAAAACTACAAATGCGACTACATATTTTCATTAAGTGCTTTACATTTATTATTATTTAATATACATACATACACTCTCAAATTTTCTGTGAGTTTTAAAATTTAATCCCTCTTTAGTGTCTTTAAATGAATTTTCTATACAATGTTCACCAAAAATATAAAAAATATGCTCTATTTCAGATATCGGTATTGGTCGACAAAATTAAAGTCCTGACTTTAAGTAGAGTTTATAATATTGGCATTGTTATTTATAAGCTTCTAAGCTAAGTGTTTGAGGAATTCGGCTTTGGCAGCGAGTAACCGCGAAAAAGTTTTATTGTGCTCTTTGCATTCCAACCTAAGTTTAAATAAAATTTACGCTGGATGGCTGGAATTGGAAAATCAGATAATTATCTCTCGCAATCATCAAACCCGCACAGTACCAAAATATCTACTGATACAGTGATTGAGTGCTCTAAAAATTATAAGCTACAAGCGTAAAAGAAATAGCATGAGGTTTAAAAGCAATTCGTTCTTTTTAAACTTAGTTTAGTTGTCAAAAAGTAAAAAATACAAATACGGCATGTAGGCCGCATGAGCTAATGCATTCTCCCCGTAATGATTCGCCTTGGCAATATAATAGCATGTAACTTGGCAGCATATTTCTTGCTAGACAATTTTTATGACATTTTTAATTAGCGCAGTTGCAAAAAGCTGAGCACTTTATTTTGTGATGTAAAAGGTTGCAGATTGTAACATTTTATGGTAAATCAAATAATATATTTATTTTAAATATGTATACCAGCTTTTTTGTTTTCAACTGATAAAAGGTTTTTAACTTTTTTTTTAAATCTAAACTTTTATTTCCCAATTATCAATCTAATATGTTATTATTTTTTCGATAGTATGTTCATAAATGGAAGGATGAGGCTGTTTTTGAGAAGCATATGATAAGGCTTGTTAGTACAACGTTAATGTATGAAAATACAGTTTCTATACCCTAAACGACTGCATAAAAAAGTATATAATAATTATGACAAATGCCTAATTTACGGCTGGTGGACATTCGATTACCTGGACAGTTCTCACTTAAAATATTACTAAATATATTTCTTTTAAATTTAAGCATATGAAAGGATGAATGTTTCGATGTCGTATTAAAATGTTTTCCTAACATACGTACACATTACAACTGGCGACCAAAATCTTCACTTGTATTTTTTGTGTTTTTTTTAATGCTTCTGTTGTTATTATGTGTTTATAAACGATTAGATACTTTGTACAGGTCAATACGGTAAGGTAAAGTTATATATTAAATTAATTTATATTATTCATTGTTTTCTTGATTATGCTGATATATAATTGTTGTATTGAAAAAGGAAATAAAAAGATGAAATTTTTAAACAGGCACTAAGTTCAGTAAGGTTTAAATAAAGCACACTTAGGCTAATTAACTAATAGCTAATTAATTAAATATATAATATATATATGAATGTACATTGTGATTTGTTACACAAATTTTCATATATGTAGGTATTATTTGATAAATAAAAACAATTTTGTTTGAATGCGAATGTGAAATTTATACTAAATTTTGTAGTTTTTAAATAGAAATTCGCATAGAAGAGTTTTTACTTGAAACATTTTAATTTTTCGCGCTCAATTACTATTTCTATGTATAATAGGTAACATTCCCAAATACAAATTTAACAGATTTTTTACAACCGATATTGTTTTAGAAAAAAAGAAACTTCGATTTCTTATATTATTCAATACATTTTTATTTAATATAAACTTTCTTTTTTGAATGCTCAAATTCAATTGAATGACAAAAATATGTTCTTAACGTTCAAGAATTAAAAAAAGAGCAAGATTTAAGAAGTATGAGGGGCTACCTTTTGTAAAAATTAAATGTAAAAATATTTCTTTTGTATATAAGAATCGAATGTACTCAATAACTTTATAAAAATTAATTAAAGCGCAAGTAGCAAAAGTTTTGAGTTAATGAGCAAACTAATATTATTCTAAAAACCGAAGTTATTACATAAACTCATCTTACATGAAGATATATCAAAGAGAAATACTCTGACTCTCGTTTTGTAAAGGCATTTTATATGAAATTTCAAAAAACTTACAGTGAGCAATAAAATAATACAAGTTATTTTTACATCATATTTTAAAACATTTTCGCTTTCAATGTTCAATTCCCAAATTTGTTGGAATTTTTACATCCACAATTTCTAATTACATTACTTTTTACATCCAAAACTAATTACGGTAAAGTCACTTTAAATAATACATTTTCTTGAAATGCATTTGTGCAAGCCTCTAGTACAGGTGTATGCACGTGCTTGCATTTGCAACTTTGTATAAAATGCTTTGCTGATCAAATAATAATTCACAAATTTTACTTGCGAAATATAGGACGCAGCTGATTTTTGAAATTCCAATCTTTACGTATATCTATAGTTTTATATACTTCTAACTTTTAAAATGCTTGGTATAACTTTCTTCGGAAGGATTATACAGTCGTACAATAGAGTTAATTAGTAGTTTGCTTTTTTAATTAGAGAAAACGAAAAAAGTAACATATTGTATTAATTGTTAGTTACTCAATAATTTAAGTAGTGACTTTGCAACAACATCGCTTAACGTATCAAAAGCTGCCCATTTACATACATATATTTTTGTTGCAAGGATTATTTATACTTATTCAGTACGAGCACCATATGTACAATTTATTTAAACGAATTTCTTAAAAACAGCTCGACACTATTTGACTATAACTACCTCAAATATGTTGTTGTTCTATTTTTTCTCAAAACATATTACTTGAAAATTTCCACCCGTATAAGTGCAAGGTTTTGTGTCAGCCTTCTTAAAAAAATAGGAAAATTAAATTAATGTAGTTTAATTACTTTTATAAAGTTAAACAATATTATTTAGACATTGTGGGCACATCTGAGTAATAATGTCCGTTTATGAATTTGAAATTCATTACACAAACGTTAAAATCTGCTAAAAAAAAAATGCTCAGTTAATAACCTTGAAACAATAAACATTATTTTCCTAACCATTTTTCGTAGGGTACCTTTTACATTCATGATAATTACAACGCAAACAAAAAAAAATAGCTGATAAGTAGTTTTTATCAACATTTAACGGAACACAGCCACTAATTAGGAAATGGCGCATTATGGTTTAGAAGTTGTTTTATTTTTTTTTTTTAATAATTTTTATGGCTTCCAGGCAAAATTTCCGTTTGTCCACAATAATTTTATATTTTTTCGTTGTCCAGCTTCACAACCTAAGCAAACAATTAAAAAATGAAACTAAAGAAATAAATATGTATTCTTAAGTTTAACATTAAGAAGATATTGGAAATTTTAAATTCGATGCATAGAAAAAAAAAAAACTCCAAAGTTTGTCAATTAAATTTAGTTAAGCAAGAAAATCGAGTACATTGTTGTTTACATAATAAAATTCTTGAAATACTTGAAAAATGAATTTGGACTCATATAATGTTTTACAGACCACAGTTTTTTACATAACAACAGCAATGGGGAGTTTATAAAGAGCTTAATCTTTACTTTACAATTTTTTTATTTATAGTATGTTACAGTAGTTTTGTAAATTGCATAGCAAAGAATAAATTTATTAAAGTATTTATTAAAATACAGGCGCAAAAAGCAAGCTCTTACTAAATCGAGCTTTTGCCTTAAAGAATATTCTGAAGATGTAATCATCATCTTTAAAAGATTTTTCTATCTCATTTTATTCCACCTTACATCTTTTGATAATTTTAGTGTCATCACTAGAAAAATGACAATAATTTCGATATTCTGATGGCATCACTGATAAAATGGCCTAAAAAACGTAAATAAATATTTTTAAACAAAAATAAGCGGCACACAGAGGTTTTTAAATATAAATATAAATAAATTATGGTATATTTTATTGTATTGAAAAAAACAAAAACAATAAAAGATATAATTATTGTTTGGTGATCTTGAGCTTGGAAAAATTTGGCATTTTTAATTAAATAAAAACAGTACATTAAAAATCAAATAATAAAAAAAATCTTTCTCCAAAATATAAATATTTGTTGAAATAAATGTTCATATTCCAGTGTATTGTGACCTAAAAACAGTCTTATCTCCACTAAAAACTTTTCTTCATCTTCCTCTCCTAGGATGGTTTTTCATTATTTCAATCTATCGGATTAATACTTGAGTTTGTTCTTTCAAAGTCACAATAAAACCAATTATTAATATGTCCATCTTATTTAAATCTTATTTTTCTACTAAAAACTATGCGTCGTTTAATTATAGGCTGTTAGTCTATTAATAATAATAAAAACAAAAATCTTTAGTTCATTTAAAATAATTGTGAAAGGTTTGCTAGAGTACTTAGTACTCGTAAGAGGTGGCGAAATGGCCACCGATACATGCTTTCACCTCCAATAATCAATATCGGGAAAATAGCACAATAAAATTAAAAAGTTTTTTTTTTTATTTTTTTTTATTTATAAAATTGTGTAATAAAAAGCCTCCAAAAAATATTACAATTAAAAAATATTTGTGTAAAATTTCATAGTAACCCTAAATAAGTTTGAGTTAATTTTAATATAATAAAAATTAACAATTTGTTATTCATGTAAATAAATTAATCTAAAACTAAACTAAATAGCCTTAAATTTGTAACATTTAAATACCTAACCAGTAATTATAAGGAAGAGAAAAAAAGATCCAAATCAACAATGGATTACAGTAAAATACTTCCTACCTCAACAATGATTTCCAACTAAATATGCCACTAATTTTTTCCGATATACATTGCAAGAAACAGAAAATGTTCTTAAATCAATCGGCAAGCGATTCCACATGCAAGCAATAACAATTAGAAAAGATTTTTCGAAAAGTGCAATTCTAATTGTGGGAATAATAATTTGGATATTCCTGGTCGAATGTGTAAAGTTAAAAAGTTTTAACAAAAATTGTGGTGTTGCATTTTTTATGATTTTGTAAAATGTCAGAAACTATCTCAAAATAACATAACTTTTAAGAGAACACCTTAAAAACGTTCAGCATATGGTGAAATATGATTATAGTTTTGCTGGTTATGATTGTATAGTCTTATACCAAACACAAAGCGAACAATTTTGTTGGTTATAAGTTTAATCTTTCTAATATTACTAGCGCATGTAGATAAATAGATTTCCATACAAAAAGATATCTGTGATATTAACAACGCATGGGCTACTATAAACCTGATATGGTATAGCATATAAAGAGTACAGTCGACGAAGTGTAAAGCTTACTCTTGAACATAAATTATCTATGTGGTGAGAAAAATCAAGTTTATCATCCAAAAGAATGCCTTATATCTTCATTCTGTCCACAATTTCTATTGCTCTTTCCCCTTTACGTATTACTGTATCATCTGGACGCAATAAACCAAATTTCATTATCTTAGATTTAGACGTATTTAGTTTTAAATAATTTAACGTCATCCAGGAATCAACTCGACCTAATACTCTTATAATATATGACTGCATATTGTCCCCTGAATTATTTCTTTTAAGTAGTAGTTAAATATCGTCAGCGAACGCATACACATTACAAAATTCTGATTCAATTACGTAAAAAAAATCATTTAAGTATATTGAAAACAATATTGGTCCCAACACTGACCACTGGGCCACACCTCGACTTATATCCCTTTGATGTGACATTTGACCATTAAATGACACGAATTGCCTCCTATGAGTTAAATAGGAAAAAATAAGTAAGCAAGATAGCCTTGAAAACCGAAGATTATCTCTTAGATTTCTTATAAGATTAATGTGATTTATACAATTAAAAGCCTTTTAAAGATCTAGTGAAATAAAAATGCTAGATATTTTCACATTCAGATTATTTCTTATCGAGTCTGTGATTCCTAGTAAGGCAGATGATGAGCAACAATTGCGACGATAACCCGTTTGTCGATCATTTAGTAAGGAATAAACCTCAATATGTTGAATGATTTGTTCTCTCATTACATGTTCAAATAATTTCGATAATATCGGTAAAATGCTTATTGGTCTTAAATTTTTCTTTTTTAATGATTTATTATTCTTCCGAATCGGAACTACCTTCGCCAGCTTCCAGTTTCTTGGACTGAAGTAGTTAGTATAGAATTAAACAAATGCAAAATTTGAGTACTTATTAATGGTAGAATGATCTTAATAATTTTAATGGTATATTATCAACACCGCATGCATTAGATTTAATATAACCAAATGCGGCTTGTAGTTCAGACATATTTATACATTTAAATAAAAATATCTCATGCTCCTTATTAAAATTCAGATTTTCAAATAACTCCGTCGAACTCGGTTCTATTCCATCCAAAAAATAGTCATTTAATTTATCAACATTCAAGTCATCATTCACATCATTAATGCTATCAGAAGTTGCCGTTCTTAGATGATTCCACATATCCTTCGTCTTTGCAGTAGCAAACACCTTGCCAAAAAAAAATTAGTTTTTTTTTTCTGCGAATAATTTTCTTGGCTCTGTTTCTATATTTACAAAATATATTCCATTTGAAAGGAGTAGGATTGGCCACATATCCCTTATAAGCTATATCCCTGAGGGATCTTGCATATGTTATTGCCGGAGATTTAATCCAATCCACATTTCGATGAATTTTAAAACGTGATATAGGTACGAGAGAAAACAATTTTAAAATCAAATCCTCGAGTACACATGTTTGTAAGTCAACATCAATCGTGCCGTAAAAGTCTGAAAAATCATACTGTAGTACACATTAAGACAATTCATTAGTGCTAACTAATGACTAATTCCGGTATTCAATATACTCTTTCAGGTTAATATTAGGAGAAAACAGTGTTAACTTAAATGAAGCGTAAATAAACGCGTGGTGTGATGATAGGAAGGGACATTGCATTTGACTTGTCTAATTTAGAGATGGCTGACCACTTAAAAGAAAGTAGTCTAGTAGTGTTGCTGTGTTACAACGTACGTCAAGATGTGTTGAAATTGAGTTGTGTCTAATAGTAAGATTCATGCGAATACATGCAGACCGGAATCTTTCTGCCTTTATCGGGTTAAAGAGGTTATTGTTGAAATCGCCAACTACAATAATATTGCTATATCTTTCAAATATGTCACAGGCAGTAGATTCGAATATGTCTATATTTCCTTTGGCAAGTAGACAACTCCTATCAGAATCACCATATTTTCAATCATTACCTTAAATGAAAAGTACTTCACATTCGTTATAGCATGACTGTGCTTTAATTTATTTATGCTTAATTGCTTTCGAAACATAAGGTCCTACACCACAGCCATGTCACAATGTCGGAGGCGGTCATTTCTACAAAAATTATAACCATCAATATTTACAGCCCCATTCGGTACTTCAGGCTTAAGCCACGTTTTAGTGAGAGCAACAATGTCAAAAGGCGTATTCGTCATAAAGTTACTAAATTCATCAAATTTAGTTGAATATGGTGCTGCTTTTCTACTCTGACAATTGCAGTGTCCTATTTTTATCCCTATTTTTTCCTAAGTGTATTTTTGCACTATACCCATTGTCAATAATTGGACCTAAATTCAAAGAATTAACTGCTATCATACCTCATTTATGTTACGGACCGGTTGACACGTCGAGGTTTCCGCCTAGCTCTTTTCTTTTTGCTCTCAGGTGGTCCCAACCCTTCCCGTCGGCCGCGTATCCAAGCACAAAAAAAATATTAAAAACGCAACTGTTGCTACCATCAATAACACCACAAGCAACAGTATTGTATGGGGACAGATGCTCATCCCCTAAATTTAGGCCGTAGTAGTAAAAATATTCTTATGACTAAAAGCAGTAACATAGTAATTATTCTCATAATATTAGACATAAAAATATTAATCATAATATTCCAGTCAACAAGCGTTACATTATTGACACTTACATAAGATGCACAAAGTATGTATATCCTATATGATTGTACATAAATAGTTATAAAAAATATGAAAGTTGTCAATATCATTTAATGGCCTCTCTTTTTTCTTTTTTGTATTCTTGCATACTCTATTAATGTAATTTATTGAGAACAAATATGTCTCTCTTTTTTTAATTATCAAAAGTATAACAATAATTCTTCATTTTAGAAATAAGGCAATTCTACCGAGACAGTAGCAGATACGTTAGACGTTTTTATTACTTAATTGTTGTCAATGTTAAAAAATTATAATATGTACATAGGTCATTTTACTGCCACAGTTATATATCACATGATAATCTAAAGTTGTAACAAAGAAAAAACAAACAAAAATATGTAAGTAATCAAAATTGAATAGCATGCAAATAATACGAATACAGATATGTAGCAAAATAAATTGATTTTTTTCCTTCTGTACGAGATATACATGTAAAATGAAATATATGTATGAAGTTTTTTTTTTTTAATTCATGCATAAAAACACATACATATGTAAATATAATAAATAGTTTATAAGAGAAAAATAAGCTTCTACATCTTTTGGTATTATTTACACAATTCCTGGTATTTCTCCATTATATTAAATACATCCAGTGTCTCTTCGGCTCCACTATTGAGCTTGATGACAGCTTGTGGAACATTACAATTGCAGAATTTGAAACTAGAAGCAGAAAAACACAACCTCTGCCTCTAATTTTTCCATATCATTTGCAAGACATCTAGTTTAGTGAAGTAACTCCAATCAAAAATAAATAAATTTATGGGGCGATAGAGAATTTAGAAAAAAGCAAAATCGGCGCTAGAGTTATGGGCCCCTGAACTTTTCATAGAAAAGTATGGGTATCATTTACAAGCCTTTGAAAAGACCTTTTAGGAAAAACTTCAATTTTTTTTAAATGCTTGACCTAATAAAAGCCGATGTAATTTTTATGTAAAATTATATATAGTACTTAATTTTTTTTAACTCTCTGTCACTCCAAAATTCGTTTTTTTTATTTCGGCATAGCCGAATATACTTACTTATTTTAATTAAAATTATTAATAAACAAATTAAAAATTGGATTTTGCACAGATTTTTATAATTTCCGCAAACGTGAGAACGTTTATATGGTGAACAAAAGTGAAAGTGCAAAAATTAAAAATGTGTTTTTTCTGTTTAATGGTATAAATACATATTCAGAATTAACATTAAAACATGCAGCCTCCTTCGTCGGTACTTCTTCATAGCATATTCGCCGGCGAAGTAAAATAACTAATAAAATGTTCTTTTCTCTTCACTATCCCTTTCCTAAAGAATGTAGCATGGTTACACACTAATTAAACAGGCATTGTTGCCTGAAGTGCTACTTCTCTTTATAAAAAAAAAAAAAAAAAAAAAAAAGTAAGCGGTAGTCAAATGGCCATCGAGGCTTGCTTTCGCCCTCAATAGTCAAATTTATTAATTTTGATCGGGATAACAGTACGATTTAATTAAAGTTTAATTAATTCAAAATTCCAATTTTTAATTTAAACTCATTTATATTAATTTTTTGTTCATATTGTGTTTATTCGGAAAATAAATTTTTTTTAATTCTTTAATTTATTTGGCAAATAAACGTTCATCTTTTAATTTGTTTTTCGACTTCTATTTGAACTCAACCTTAGTAAAGACTAGTAGAGCCCACGACTTCGTCTTTGAGTCATTTCAATTTTTTTTTAATTTTAATTTTGGAAAAATGTGTTTTTAAATATTTATTACAGTGCTCTGTAAACAGTGTTTAAAATTTTTAATTTACAAAAATATAATGTAATGATACCTCTTTTATACGGGTAAAATTGGGTGCTTCCACATTTTATTCTCTAATTTCTCTACGAAGTGACATACTTTTACGAAAAAAAAATACTGTATATTGGAACCAAGGTTCTAAAAGACCCGCTCACAAAATTTTATTTAACTCCATTCAGCAGGTTTAACGCGATGCGATCACATACAGACTAACAAGCAGACAGACGGACAGGCAGCAAGCAAAATTTCAATAAATATGTGTTTTGTATTCCATATCGGTTACTAAAACACCAACATAAAAATTAAAAAAACATTTCATGTACAATTTTATTATATGTATAGCTTATTGGTCTAAGGATATTTTACATATCCTAATAACTTATCAAATTTTTAACTATGGCATTAGTTCCTCGTTATTTGGTTTCATTTTGCTTTACATCGTTTTCTTTACAAACGGACATCCATCAATTTTCTTAAAATATTAATTTTTTTTATTTTTTTCGTGTCGTTCTAATTTACATATTAAAGCAAACAAAGCGTAACATCTTTTTGGGTCTATTTAACATTCTGTCGGTTGGATAAAAGGGTACCCGGCATACATAGCAACGCAAAGAGCAAATATCTGAGGAAAATACATAAGTCAAATATATCCCTGCAATCAATAAGGTCCGGATTATGCATCACTTGTGTTTACATTTAGCATTCACCGCCTTATAAATCTCCAGGTCTCTGAACCACATTGCATTCTTCTAAGGCGAATTTCATATACCCGTCACGTTGAATAGTTCCTTAGACTGAGAAAATTATACAGTTCATCCGATCTTATGGTTCTTGCGTTTCGCACTTTTAATATCTTCATATTTGACTAAGTCTATATTCAGAGTTAAGCCTAAAAATTTACACTTCCTGGAGACATTAACATTGTTTGCAAACATCATTAAGAAGTCAACCTCTCTAACATTTTATTTTGGTTAAAAAGGTTATAATTGCGATGGTTTTTTGCACAATTTTATTTGGGGCTCTTGATCGAAATCGCTGTCCACTGCAAATGAGGGTACGTCTAAATTATATATATGAACATTTATGCAGAGTTTTCATACCACAGACTAACTTATCATTTGGCCATGCACATTGGCGTATAGTGATCCTTCGAGGCATAAAATATAGAGAGTAAAACGCTCTTCGCTGAACTTATTTTGGAGAGATATCACGTTTCTGCCAGGAGATTATACCAGCCGCTAATCCGGGGAGGAATGAGTTAGCTTCTAGCTGTTTCCATATGTGGTGATTAATTCATAATAGTAATCATTAAAGAATTTTAGACTATACGTACAAGTCAAACGGAATGTCAAAATTGCTATCTATATGTAATTTCGTCTGTATGTAAAATCAGTGTTTAACATGCGGTTTATAATTTTTACGTTCAAACGTGCATATGGCATAACCTCCTATCGTTGAAAAGAAAACTTAAAACAGTTATTTTTGAAAGTTCTATGAGGAAAAAGCAAAAACTGAGCATAATTGCATTAGCAATTGCAATTAATCCTTTCATTACCATTCTGATTGCCGTTTCTTTTAATTTTTTTAATCTTTGTTTTATGCAGTGTGCAGCCCTATTTGTAAGGAAAGCTTGTAGCTGTTTGTTATATTCTTAGCTATGCACGTATATATTCAGTAGGAGTTCTTGGAAGTTTGAAATATTCAAGAGTGATTTTTGGTAAAATCCTATGTATTTAAAATGTTTAAAATGATTAAAATAATATTAATATGGCAAAAACAAATGAAAAATATAATTTTATAACGGCAATATTATTATTTAGAAGAAAGAGATTTTTAAAAAGTTTTTAGTTTTTGTTTAATAATTTTTTAAAATTGCTGTTGCCTATAGGCAACATTGGCCCATTGTGATACTTTTCTAACGTTGTTGCTTTTTTTTTTAATAATAATATTAAGATGCGTCCAATAGGCCTAACACAGGTAGAAATTGAAAGAATTGTTGAATTTTGCTTGGATGATCCCGCGTATAGAAAAATGAAGAAGGAGCAACCAATTTCGAAAACGTCATAGAAGAAACCTGAAGGCATAAGTGATAAACGCAAAGTTATGGACGTTGATAGGATTGAAGATCTTATTTCAAGAAGAAATTACGAAAACGAAATTGAACATAAAGAATTCGTACCGAATGTAGTTCAGAAAATTGATCTGGATAGTTTAAGGTGGAGAAGTGCAGAATTAATTAAAAATAATACCAGTTGAAAGGGCAATGTGGTCTGCAACGAAGTGAAACAACCTATCGAATATTTCGCTGATTTTACAGATGAAATATTGCAAAACATCAAAACGAAACAATTGCGGATGCGGTACAAACCAATGGGACAGATCTTAAAGTAATATACATGCTGATGGAATTGTAAAAAATGAACTACCGCTCTGCGGTATAAACACTTCTATTATTAATAGTTGGCTGTTGGGTAACAAAGACCTGAAAAATAATAACGGTGAAATTAAACATAGGCCTCTTATTTAGTCTTAGTTAGATATCGCTAAAGAGCTTATGCAAGAATTACAAACAGCAGGTTCATCTAAAAAAAAAGACGCCCATCATCACTTATTTCAGTGGCGGAGGAAACTCCTCCCGCTACATCATAACTACCATTATAACTTTCTCTTTCAATGGCTTCTGAATCAAATTCCCATAACAGCACCAGCTAGCTCCTTAAGATTTGATAGTTTAGGTCACTGTGTAGAATAGGGAGCCAAAGGCAGATGTAGGCTATGCCACACTGGTTTTATATGGTCGCAATGTAAGGCATATTTGTGCTGCGATCCACAAAAAAAGTGCTTTGTTTCCTTTCATACGTAATTTTTAATAAAACAACGCTTTAAAAGTAAATAACGTGTTTTTTAACTCACTACAATTGACCAATGTTGCCTATACGCAACATTCTGTAACTACCGAACCATGATACCTAGGACTCGGAAATTTTTATCAGCGCAATGTTGAGTCATACTTAACACAAATACACCCTAAAATATTTTTTTGCTCCGTCCATTTTAATTCGGGCATGAGAGGGTTAAAAAGAAAAATGTTGGAAAGGAGTTGGTCTTTGTAGAGCCAAAAGTGGTTTTACGTCAATGGTTATAGGCTTGAAATCTATTTGTTATAAATATTTACATTTAAAATTTAATTTTTTTCGGTTACGTATACTCGTATTA
Source organism: Cistogaster globosa (assembly GCA_937654795.1). Taxonomy (NCBI): domain Eukaryota; kingdom Metazoa; phylum Arthropoda; class Insecta; order Diptera; family Tachinidae; genus Cistogaster; species Cistogaster globosa. The sequence goes on along the minus strand of OW569404.1, from coordinate 46,537,421 downwards.
TAACGAATATTTATAAGAAATATTCAAATACTTGTAGCCCAAAAAGAAAAACGGATCATGATTTTTAAAGTACACTTCTACAACAAAAAAAAAAAAAAAAAAATCAATTAAAAGAAAGTAATAGCACAATAATTCAGATATTAATTAATTTTTACTATAGACTTTGGCGCTGAGTTCAAATTGTCGCCGAATCCTAAATATTAATATTTCTTTTTTTATTATAACAAAAAAGTTTTTGGTGGTTGACATATTCACGGAAATACCTAAATAATACTGTTTAGCTTATGATATACTGATATATTATCTACTAAAGTAAAAAAAATTAATTTTTTTTTTGCATCTTAAGATTTTGAGTAAAAATTTAAAAAGTAAAAGTTGGCATAACTGAAAACATCTCTTGTCAGTCTTACATATCAAATATAACGTGCTCTAAATAAAAAAAGTAAAACATGCTATAACGCATCGGAAAATATCATGAGGTTTACAGTATATTCGTTGGCTTATATATAGAATATGTTACAATCCATATGACTTGTTCACGTAGTCTAAACACACCTTTACAAATTCACCGCCCTAGAGAAAAAATCTAATGTTTTTTTTTCACAAACTTAAATATTGAAAATATTATTAGTTGATTCTTAATTCACTTAATTCTGATACAAAAGGTATTTCGCACAGCTTTAGAAATTTTTGACTCTTAAAGTAAAGGTCAATTTGATCAATCGTATGTGGCAATTAAATCAATTTGTAAACATTTTATTAAATTGTTCCTCCTTGCTAACACAACATTACAACAATAGTTAAGCATACAATTATTTTCTGAGTGCAAATACAATCAAAAAAGTTGTGCACAAAAATAATATATAAACAAATTTTTAAACTGTGTTTGTTTCTAACTTGATTTAATAGAAAACTTTCATATTTATTCTAAAGCAATATTAAATTTATAAGACTAACTTATTATGAACTACACATCCAATTGTCAATTTCATTAACATTAAACAAACTATACTGCTAATGATTTTTTTAATATTAGCATTATTTACAGTAATGGAAATGCTTTTCAGTGATGATTTTTCATAGATAATTATTTAAAAAAACAAATCGTTATCGTTGAATAATGTTTAAATCGTTTCAAAGCATTTTTGCCTTTGTACACTTAATAAACACCTTAAATTATAGTTAAGTATTTTTTTTTTCATTGTAATAATTTTTGTTGCAGGTTTTGTTGTTTCCGATTATTAAATTAATTGCTTCGACTTTCCTTTTCCATGGTTTGTTTACCATATTTTAGTCTTACGCTTACCTTACTACAAAGCCTTTCCTAACTAAAGTAAGTAAATATTAAATTAGGAATTTTGTGTGTAAGTTTATGATTTATAATACTGCAATGCATTCATGTTCTAATTAAAAGATACAGCAACCATATTGTACATTTAAATTTTTCTGCACACCTACAAGCGCAGTATATTAACTGGATAAGTTAGCAATTCTTTGTAGACTTGTCTACTTAGCTTTTAATGGCAGATCAAATGTTTCTATACAAATGTTTGAATAGTCCCCACAAAGGGAGACAATTTGCTCACCATTTTTTTACACACATTTGAAATTTGCATAACTTTGAAAGTTGGACATTTCTAAAAATATTAGTTGTTGCGTCAGAGGTGACTGTAAACATAACAATTTTATCCGAAGTAATCACTTTTTTGCACATAGGCACACACCGATATTATACCCTTTACCATCTATGTAAATCTAGTTTGGTGAAGTAACTCCAATCAAACAAGCAAATATTAGGGTGAAGGAGAATTAAAAAAAAAATAAGAAAAAAATTTTTTAAGTGGCATCAGCTCTTAATGGGTTAAGCATTTTTATAATTTTAGTATATTGTTAAAGATCTCTACAAAAGCTTTAAAATGATGCCCATAGAGAAATTGGCGAGTGCCAATTTTTTCATTTGATGTTTTTTTTTCTTATTTTGTAAATCTCTATTGACCCATACATTTGATTTTGTTAATTGGAGTTACTTTATTGTTCTAAATGATACAGAAAAATTAGAGGTAGGCGTGGTATTTTGCTCCCTGCGTCGAAGGACATGGACCGATCTTGCTGATTTTTAATAGCATTTTTTTCAATACTATGTCTGATCAATTGATGTATTTAAATTTTTTCTAGCTAAACAAGTGCCTTGGTAAACTTGACTTAACACTGGATGGCCAGACGGACAGACGGAATTCAGAATATATATGGGGTCGGAAATGGATATTGTAGAAATTACAAATGGAATAACAATATTAGTTATACCCCTTTTCCACTTTTTGTGGTAAGAGGTATAAAAGGAAGAATAACAAAAATAATATTAAAAAATAAGGCAATAATTTGCAATAACTAATGTTTCAATTAAAATCAACAAATGTTGAATAAATAAAAATTTTCAACATATTCAATGAACGCTATCTTACAACAGTTAAAATGATAAAATCTGAAATACTCTTCTAATATGCTGATGCTGATCTCAACTTAGGCCTGACCTCTTAAGATGAGAAAAGTTTGGAGTTCGGATCGGGCTCTGTATCGTTTCCACGGGATAAACAGCATAAGGTTTGGTGGTAAAGATAACGAACTTTGTAAAAATTCTCTTAATTATATCTTGTACCAACATCTACTTTCATAAAAAATTTACACTAATGCTCAAAACAACTAACAAACTTTTCCGACCGTTAACTGCAATTGTTTCTGATTGAACACTGCTCACAGAGTTAAAATAAAAAGTTTTCTTTTCTATTCAAATTTTTTGTTTCAGAGTACGTGTATGTTCCATAGTAAACAATTACATTAGTGATGGACAGTGTTGCCACAAAAATTCTGGCTCTTGTCCCTATTTGAAGAATGATGTCCCCAAAAATCCCCATTTCTAAACGAAAATCCCCAATTTTGTCCCAAAAAGAATTACTTCAAAATACGCATCTTTATTTAAAAAATTAATAAAAAATCTTTTAATTTATCGATTGTGTATACATAATATACCACAGACATATGTATACGTCAGTAACTTTAATATTTTGAACTAAATGGTATATTATACAGAAAAAGTAAATTCAAAATTCAAAAGTATATCGAAAGCTAAATTAAAAAAAAAAAAAAACGCATAACAAACAAAAAATTCAAAATTGTTTTCTTGATTGCAGTGAGGTAAATATTTATTTAAAACACTAATTCAATAGGAAAATTAATTTGAAAATTTTTTATTAGTTACAAAGTTTTTTATTTTAACTTACGACATGTATGTATTATATCTTTTCAAATGATAAACAAATATGTATGTATTTTGCTTATTTATATTTAATTTAGTAGCAAAGTAAATTTATATTTTGAGAAATAATTTAAAGGTTGACAAAATATATTTTGGGTTTTGTAAATTATTTAAAACAGTTTATACCGTTTGTTATTACGTCAAGAATTCAAGATTTTAAATACGTCAAGTTCATTTTGGTCTTCTTAAAGTCTTTTGTATATATTTTCAGATAATAACGTTTTTACCATTGCTTCAGGAACTTTTAAGTCAATAGATGTTGTTAAAATTCTGTACGCGAAGTAAAATTTATTATTCTTTTTAATATTCTTAAACTGTAAAATTGAAAAAAGTTCGTGAGTTTTAATATTTTTGGGGAATCTTTAAAGCATTTCCTTTGCTAATGCGGTTATATATTGTAAACAATTTTTTTAAATATTTGGCAAACAACAATTTATGTCAACATCTATATAGGTGATATCCTAATAATTGCCTTTATAACTAACTAAAATGCGTATTTTCTTAACATCGAATGTAATGGAAAGTGCGAGGAGTAGTTAAACAATTCCAAATTTGCCATTTCTTAGCTGCACAATTGAAATGAAAGGAAAATGCTTTTACTAATTTTATAATTAACTTTTCCTCTCTAAGCAAAACATAAAAACTTGCTTGTTCCAAGCAAATGGCAGTTATATTATTAAGACTGCTCTGTCATTACTTTCACCACTTTTTTGTTTAAATACAGAATGAAAATTTCTTTTCATTTAATCCACTCATCAATCAGTTATGATTACACTTACCGGCATTCCATATTAACATTCAATATTTACTGTTTTAATAAAGCGGGCGCTATAACAAATGTCGAATAATTCGTCTTATGCATTTTTAGTGTTATGGCATTGATCTTAATTTGCAAACTTCTTAAAAGTGATTCACAATAATGATCGATTTAGTTTTAGAATACGTTGGTATGTATTTGGCCACTTTAATTTGCCATATAAAAATATTCAACCCAATATCCAATGTCCACACATACAATTTTATATCGTACAGGTAGAATAAACAGCTAAAATATAAAATGCAATGACAATAAATTAAACAAGTGCTAACAACAAAATATTTAAGAATGAAAAGTCCCCATTAATTTCTGTCCCCAAACTTATGTTGAAATCCCCAGTTTGGGGAAAACTCCTTTTATCTGGTTACTATGGTGATGGCAACGAGACGTGGACATGTCTCACTCACTTCTAAAATAAGGGTATCTATTTTGAACATATAAAATAACGTTAATTTTTATTTATATTTTTAAGCATAAAAAAAACCTAAAGAAATCAAAAACACCATGCCTCTAATTTTTCCATGTCTTTTTTTAAATATTTAATTACTACACTTACATATTTAATTACTACAATTACACTAAACAAAACTTTTAAATTTTTCCGCTTGTTTTGAACAGATGAACTTAATGGCAGAAAAGATTTTCTTACTTTTTTTGTTGTTGGAAATTAAAAGTGTACCTGTGCAAGAATAAGACTATAGGTCATGTGAATTTTATGCAATATAGGGAAAGAGTCTAAGTATTTCGACTTCTACAGTCAGTTTATTCAAGATGGCAAGTACCAGCCATTAAAATCTTGACATATAAATCTTTAATTGAAAAAGTAGAATGCACAAAAAATGACACTGCAAAAACCAATTCAGTTTCCATAGATTTAAAAATGATTTTTAGCCTGAATATGTTAACGATGTAGCTGAGGTGCATGACTTGTTTCCGGCTTCTGATCAAGTTACTTAGAGAGGCCACCCATTCAGAAGAGAAGATGGCTAGAGATAAGTTCTGCAGATGCATTACCGTCGAGAGCAATTTCGGTTGTGCCCAAAATACATAATATACCTTAAATATATACACACGTAAGTAAGTCCCGACATGGTGACAGTCAATAACAAAACCTTTTATTTACTTAAAGTTTGGTGTTAAAGTTGCCAAAAGGATATTCCAGATGCTATATGTATCGCATTTTTTGTCAGCTACATTTATCTTGGAAATTCTAGTTAGATTTAGAAATATTTTTCTTTAACACAACTGTATTTTAAGTTTAAAGGCAGTTATCATCCTGATTTATAAAATGAAATCTACATATCTGTAACCTTCTATGTTGTTTGCTGCAAAGAGTGGTCGTAGAATAGCTACTCTTCAATGAAACATTGCAAGAGTACAGTAGTATGTAGTAGTTTTAAACTTTACCCTACAGGTCTTAATATGAAATTTAATAACTAATAAAAACAATAAAAAAGTTTGAAGGAGTTTTTCTTTTCAAAAATTGATCACTCCTTTCATTAGCTTAATTCGGTAGCTATGTCTCCAGTAATTTCTTTAGAAAAAATCATTATTCTACAACAGGTACATTAATTTGGCCTAGCAAAATTAAGATAATTTAAAAATTATTAAAGATTTTTAAATAGCGAATAATCTTGATATCTTATCATGTATGCTCATAACTTACTTGTGTGTATTTAATGATGTTTTTTATTTCTAAATGATGGTTTACTTACACTTGCAGGGTATGTGCTTACCACAAATCTCACATGCACGTATGTACATATATTGTTTAACTGTATTCTACTCTGATTAAAGAATATTTAGTCAAAGAGCTGTGCTTTGCAACGCCTTTCTAATGTTGTATGATTCAATTAATCATTAGGTTGCAAATGTTGTTGTGTGCAATTGGGTGACAATTTTGAATCGATAACTTTTTGGTTCGTAATTTTTTAAATAGCTAAAGAATAAGAGCTACATCGTTAACTGAAACAAATTCGTCAATAAAAAAAGGGGTTTCGTACACAAAGTGTGAAAACGTTACCGTAACGGATACCAAGAGTCTGGCTAATCTAACCTAGTTTTAGACGAAGTGGGAACTACTCCTCCTGTATGCAGGCATTAGATCTGGATAGGCAAGTCGGGTATTTTCGAAGGACTGAACAGTGTCCTTAGTTACATGGATACACGGGAACCAGCAGCCCATACAGAGAGTCGCCCATCTCTGAAGCCGGTTACTTTTGAGATCCCTTAGGGATACATTTGGTGGCTGTTGGAAGAGGTCGGTGTCTGCAGGAAAGGTGCGGTGCCGTTTCGAGTGTGGTGTTGCGCCTTTAACAGACGGGGTTGGATAGTCTCCAAGCTTCGAGCAAGGGTTAGTTTTAGGTCCTGACAGCCACGTTCTTAGATTTGCAACTCTGTTGGCTACGCCACTGAAGGGTGCGAATCGACGCCTTGTGTTTCACTCAGTGGTAAGAGCACTTTCATGTAAGGCTATCGTGGCAGGTACTGATGTGAATCTGTATCACAATTGTTACAGTCCTCTATTTCTGGAACAGTAAAAGGTAGGCTCTTGAAAGTTTTACGGTAGATGCATTACTATACACGCGAACAACAAAGGGTTTTTCGAAAGTGATTTGATATCCATAAAAATTATGTTATTTTTTTAACTGTGATAGCCAAAAAGCCTAAAAATTCTTTTTTCGTTGAACCAGGCAGAGAAAGGTTACGTTATTTTCCCAGAGCCTTATTTTAATTTACCCAAAGTGTGTTTTACTATGTCCGCTGTAACAAATTAAAAACAATTAAGAAGTTAGCTGTGCATGGTGCGAAACCCTTCGTGTGTGAGCAAAACACCAATTTGGCGGATTTGCCTTGTTTACTATTAAAAGAATTTAATATTTTCACATTGAACTTAGCAAAACTCAGGTTTAGTCAGACTGTAAATTGCTTCTTAAGAAGACGTAAAACGAAAAAATTCTTCGTACCCGTTAAGATAATAAATAAGTTATACAAAGGTCTACCTACTGGAAAGTTTGAAAGATTTATGTTTTTCTTATGTTTGTGAATATTTTGTGTTTAAATTGAATTGAATTTTAATCAGGTGATGTGTAAACTTAAGGGTTTAAGAGAGAACTAAAAGCTCATGGGTAGAACCAAAGAACAACCAAATCACATACCTAAAACATTCAGTTTTTATTTACATGAGTATTTAATTTTAATTTCTTTTTTTTATACCTAACACAATTTATGATCACAGCGGAAAAAGCCGAGGCGCAGTGCGTTGCTTTTCCGAGCATTCAAAGAGTTTCATTTCCGTTTGAAAATTTTTTAAAATTAAAATTTTACTTCTCATCAGGTCAGGCTATTTTTCATTTTCAGTACCGCTTTCATCAAATTATTGTTACTATGGCGTATTATACTTTTACATATTCTTACCATATTTTACAGTTCTAGAAAATGTGAAATATTATAAGCTATATTGTATAAAATAACTTCTGAGACGTAAACGTTTTTTTTTAACATCAAAATAATACTGCAATTGCATTCAATTAATTCAAAAAAGCATGTTAAAAAAGTCCAGAAAAAGATAACTGAACATAGATAACAAGCAGAAAAAATTACACAAAGATCATGACACAACACTTAACTTGTCACTTGTAAGTATAACAACAGTAATTGTTATAAGCTTAGAAAAAAGGTTTTGACGAAATATATGCGCCACTTGACGCAGAAATTAAGTGTACAATGTCGCCTATGGTCCGCTAAAGATTAAATGAATATATAATTCACAATACTTCAGAGATAGAACTACATATTTTCATAATAAACTAAAATGCAATACAAAAACTAGTAAGAGTACTATATCCGGCTATGCTTCATCTTATATACCCTTCATTATGTATGTATGTAAAGTAACTCCAATCAAAGAAACCAAGTATTTGGATGACAAAGTAAAGTACCTTACATAATTTTACATAAAAATGCCATTGACTCTTAATTGGCTAAGCATTTATAAACAAAGATCTCTTCAAACGATTTAATATGATACCCCGATATTGACCATATTGATATTCGAAATTTTTTATGAAAATTTCAGAGGCTCATAATTCGAAAAATATGGGCGAGCGCTTATTTTTGCACTGAGTATTTTTTCTTATTTCTTAATTCTTCATCGCCCTATATATTTGTTTTATTGGTTTGGAGTTACTATATTGTTCCGCATGATAGAGAAAAATTAGAGGCAGGGGTGGTAGGTTGCTCGCTGCCTCGAAGAACTTGGACCGATCTTGTTTGAATTTGTAAAAGAACATTTAAGTGAAGCCAATCTAGTGTGTGCGTGTAATTTGCTTGGGTTAGATCACAACAAACAAAACTTATTTCATTACATTTTCATTAACTTGCGTAAAGGACAGTTGCTATGTTCAATGCTAGAAGACGACGTTGAAGACGACGACGATAATCAAGACGAATGTGGTGATGATGCGGATAACACAATGATTCAGAACAGCAACAGACCAACAGCGGCAGAGGCCAACATGAGCAAAGTATGTGTGAGAACAGACAATGTATGTGATCATAATAACGGCAGCGGACAGCAGACATTGCAAAGGCAACACAACGACAACTACAGGCGATTCAATGAAAACTTTAATAATTATAACGACGACTATGAACAGCAACTTAATTAACATGGCTCTAACTACAATTTGTCCAAATTTTCAATGAGTTTCAGGGATATAGAAGATTCTGTTAGAAGTTTCGACGGTAATAATACTTTTCCTATTAATGTATAGACTGAAGAGTTTGAGGAAACAGCAGCAGTAATAGGATGGAATGAGTTTCAAAAATATGTTTTTGCCAAAAAATCATTAAAGAGCGTAGCAAAACATTTTATTTCAAGCGAAAAAGGCATAACCACTTACGAAAAGCTAAAAAAAGCATTACTGGAAGAATTTGAGACTTGCACCAGCAGTATTAAAATACATAGAATGCTGTTTGAACGACGTATGAAAAAAGATAAAAATGTGCACGAGTATTATTTAAAAATGAAGGAACTAGCTGGCAGAGATAATATTGATTATAGTTCTTTAATGCAATATGTCATAGACGAAATAAACGACAACGAAGCAAATATCATAATTTTGTACGGCGCTGGGGATTCAAAAGGATTTAAAGAGAAATTGCGTTGTTACGAAACTATGGAAAAATCTGCTAGAACACGTATGAATCTACCCAAACGGCATGAGAAAGATTTTCTAAAAACAAAAAACAAAAAAATAAAAATAAAGTGTTTTAATTGTGGTAATAATGGTCATAAATCTTTCGAATGTCAAAAAAAAACTAGAGGTACGAAATGTTTTAATTGTGATAGATTCAGTCATATATCAAAAGATTGCCCACAAAAAAAGGTGAGTCAAACGTAAGATTTTTAAACGACTATGATGATATTATGATGAAGGAAATTGAAATTGGTAAAATAAAGATAAATGCGTTTTTCGATACAGGAAGTAAGTTCAACATTATGAATAAATCAATTTTCAATAAAATTGAGAACTCACAAAGTGTTATCTTGACGGAGTCTAATTTTTATTTGAGTGGTATTGGTAATACTGAATTTTTTATAACTATCGATCAAGAGGTATTTAAGCTTACTTTTCACGTCGTACCAGATAATTGTATGGATGTCAGCATAATTCTCGATAAATCCATTTGTTTACAAGCTAATGGACGAATTACACCGGATGGGCTTATTACTAAAAAATTAGCAATGGCGATGATATCCACACGATGATAAAAATATATCTTACTGACGAACCAGTTTTGAATATCGAAGAAACAGCTAGCGAAGAATCAAAGGAAATTGTTGCCAATATGATAAGAACACACAAGCCTGAAAAATCCAAAACAACAAATGTAGAAATGCGCAAAGTCCTAAAGGATGAAACCCCTATATAGTGTAATCCACGACGACTCCATTTAAAAGAAAGAATCATCGCTGATGACCAAATTGAACAGTGGCTAGTGGAGGGAATAATCGAGCCATCCGAATCTGAATTTTGTAGCCCAATAGTTTTAGCAAAAAAACGTGACTCAACAGCTAGACTTTGTGTAGATTTCAGACGCATAAACAAAGTAATAGTCAAAGACAGATACCCCCTTCCTCTGACCGAAGATCAATTAGACCGTCTGTAAAACGCCAAGATTTTTAGCACTATACATCTTTGCAATGGCTTCTCCCATGTGTCGGTACATGATGACAGTAGAAAATATACGTTGTTCATTACACATAGTGGACAGTACCAGTCTTTCAGCGACATGTGAACGCTAGTTTTAGAGAGCTAACTCGTGAAGGTATCGCATTACCCTATATTGACGATGTTATTATACCAGCTGAAAATGAAGACGACGCGTTAAGTAATTTAAAAACAGTTTTAGAATCGTGTAAAGAGTTTGGACTCGACATCAACGTGAAGAAATACCCACTATTGAGAAAGCGCATTCAATTCTTAGGGCATGTTATCGAGAACCAACAAATCTCTCCAAGTCAGGAAAAGACAAAGGCATTGGTTAACTATCCAGTACCACAAACCGTTAAACAATTAGAAGGCTTCCTCGGTCTCGCCGGATACTTCAGGAAATTTATACCGAACTATTAAATAGTTTCAAAACCACTAACAGATCTGAAGAAGAAGAATGTTAAATTTAAATTTGAAGAAGACCAAATGATTTCGTTTAATAAGTTAAAGACGGCGGTGAGTACTGCTCTAGCTTTAAAGACTTACAATCCAAATTATGAGACAGAAGTGCATACGGATGCTTCAATCGATGGTTACGGGGCTGTACTTATCCAAAAAAATCCAGATGATGGTCTCTTACATCCTGTCTATTTTATGAGTAAAAGAACAACCGAACCTGAACGATAGTACACTAGTTATGAATTAGAAGTTTTAGCTATTATTGAAGCGCTTAAGAAGTTCCGCGTGTATCTCATTGGTTCAAAATTCAAGTTGATCACCGATTGTAATGCGTTTACGAAAACTTTAAAAGAAAAGGACCGGTCTACTAGAGTTACCAGATTGATATTGTTTCTGCAGGAATACGACTATGTTTTTGAGCATCGTCCTGGAACACAGATGAAACACGTAGATGCACTCAGCCGTTACCCTGTTATGGTAATCAGGACAGATAATTTGATAAGCAAAATTACAAGACTACAAACACAAGATGAAGACTTAAAAACGATAAAAGATATATTGCAAGAAAAATATACGTAAAAGGATTACTTTCTAAGGGCTGGCGTTCTGTACAAAATTGTGGATGACTACGAGTTACTAGTTTTACCAAAAGGAATGCAGAGTGTAATTATCCACAAAGCACATGATAAGGAACATTTTTCGACGAAGAACACAAAAGAATTAATCTGCAAAGAATATTTTATACCAAAGTGAGATGAAAAGATTCAAAGGCATATAGCAAACTGTATTCCATGTGTAATAAGCAACCTAAAGCGAGGTAAGCAAGAGGAAAAGCTTTATTCTATACCCAAAGAGGACGTAAAGCTACATACCTACCACATAGAATACCTCGGTCCCCTTGAATCGCCAAACAAAATGTACCATCACATTTTCGCTGCTCTATCCGACTAAGACGACATCATCAAAAGATGCTATTTCACGCCTGCAAATGCAAAGTGCAATATTTGGGAACCCATTTCGCATTGTATCTGATCGTGGTTCGGCGTTTACCAGAGAAGAATTTAAAACCTATTGTGAAGACGAACAAATTAACCATATTTTAATAACCACCGGATTGCCACGTGCTAGTGGTCAAATTAAGAGACTTAATAGCGTCGTGATTGCAGTCTTATCCAAGCTCAGCGTGGAAGATCCCAGCAAATGGTATAAGTTTGTTAGCAACGTCCAACAAGTGACAAATTCAACGTATCATCGAAGTATAAACACGACTCCATTTGAATTGTTAATTGGTTCAAAGAATGTAAGAATGAATAGAAAGGTACAACGATCAACGCAACGAACTACAGAAAGCAGCTAAGCAACAGATTCTGAAAGTCCAGAGAACACAACCCATAAATTACAAGATAGGTGATCTCGTGGCTATTAAAAGGACGCAGCTGGGAGGAAATCTTAAGTTGAAAGCTAACAACACGTATGACGTAGTAAAACAAAATAACAACACGTATGACGTAGTAAAACATGCAGATAGTGAAGGCCCTAGGCGTACCACCACTTGTGCCGAATATATGAAACCATGGCCCAGTGTCAACATCAACTCTTTTGCCGATGATGAAAGCCTTGATGAAGATGTCCAGATAGATGACCCGCAGGATGGCCGAGATGTGAAATTGAATTCGCCTTAGATAGCAAAAGTATTATAAACATGTCCATTCGCTTTTTCAGTTGAGCTAACGACGGGAAGACGGTATTCCGAAGAAAGATTAAAGAAATATAATTAATATGGGTTTTTTTAATTTTATTAAAAATTACTATATATATATATATATAATATATATAATAGAAATGACCTATATTTTACTGCTTGTGATTAAGTTAAGAATCAAACTATTTTGGATACAACTTAGCCACTTGTACAGGGCTAGGCCCCTTGTGGTCTCAACTTTGGATATCTCGCACCTACAAACTTTCAATTTTGCCTGATTTAAAAAAAAATTTTATATGATTTGAAATGCCTAGTCAATACCTACAATATAGTTTTTTAATCTGCATGTTTAAGTTTTAGAATGATCGAGTTGTATGTATGCGGCTTAAAATAAACACCGTACATCGTAAATTTCAAAGATCTAATTGCGAATATTGAAAAATGTTTGTAGAAATCATGAAATATTCCATGTTGCTCAACAACTACTATAGATTTTAACGGGGCCCAGGCTTCATTTTGTAAAACTCAATAATTAGTGATAAAGAAATTGAGAGAGAAAATGTTTTAAATTCTTGTTAAAATTTTTTTGTTACAAAAATTTCAATCTTTTAATATTACAAAAAAACATCACTTACATATTCATCCTTATTGTGGTTGGCGTTTTTAAAAAGTCTTGTAACAGTTATAATTAATCTATTACAAAATTGTCGTAGTCGAAATACGCTTACGCCAAATACGATAGGGTGATTCTTTTATCGTCTCTATAATGTTCAAAAAGCATTTTTGTTAGACCCTTTGTCGTAAGTAACTTTTAGCTAATCCTCTCGTTTTTGTCATCATATGCAATAAAATACTTTCTTCCAGCACACAAGTAGGGCAGTTGAAAGACACGAGAACGGACCAACCAAATTTTAACTTTGTTGGTAACTAAAATTTTAAAGCTTATTTACAAACTAACGTACAGAGATAATCAAAGGTAAAAATGTAAATAACATAAAGAAGAAAGAAAAAGAGACAATGTCATTACAATTTATATATGTCGCAGCACTGTCGCTATTAACTACTTGACTTGCAAACCTTTCATCACTTTCATCACATTTTTCAGTGTTCAAGCCAGACTACCAATCGCACGTAACCGTAACTACGCGTAAAGGTATTTATTATTTCAACACCATTCAATTCACTTGATATGCAGGTGGGTAGTGATAGCGAAAAAACTAACCAAAAGTCAAGTGCCAAAGTCAAAGATAGATGTTCAGACGCCTTTAGCCTTACGATCCCTTGATTTCACCCTGCTGGAGTCTTACTTTAAGCGGTTCCCCTGCGGTTTAATGCAACATTAAACATTTTTTATTAACCTATCGTTTTGTACCGCAAAAGTCCTATCGACAACGCCCAAAGATTCGTAACACGACTTTAACCATCAAGTAATAGTACAGCTGCTGTCGTAAAACCGTTTAACGCGAGCAACCTTTTGCTAATCCCATACAACAATTTTCCGATATAACAATAATTTCATCGTGCGGTATCGTGCGTATCGCATAGGATCGAAGCTACAGGGCAAGCAGTTTTTCGCCGTCAATGTCATCTTTCTTCTAAAGAGTTGGAAACTGCTGACGCCGACCGTCAAAACGCAATGGGTCTATCCCACTTCATCTTTTGAAGAAGAGTGATGGGACATGGAGATCTTTTGAGACTACCGTGCCCTAAATGCGCTTAGGTACCCATTATCGTAACTGACAAACTAGTGAGTACACCCGAAGCACGTGCCAAAAATAACCATCAGCATGCCTTTCGGCCTTTACAAATTTAACATTTATCGACGAAACTTTACGAAGCTTATATTTAGTTTTTTCCTACAGTGCCGTGAAATACAAAAAAATGGAATAAAAATCTGGAACTTCTTAACTATTATCTGATTTTCATAAAACAAACTGCGATTTATACACCATGTTTACATTTCACATTGCAGTCATGACAATAACAATACATATTATATCCTTTTTACTAAACAAGTATAATTTTTTCTGAATTACTGTCTTCAATATTTTAAAGAAAGTAAATAAGACAGCGACTTTACGTAAGCCGACAATTTTATTATAATTGTTTTAAGTAAATGAATGATTTATGTTATCATTTTAATAACAATAATTTTTTTGCATATAGCAATATAAATGGAAAAGTAGCAAAAAGAAAAAAATCTAAACCTATTTGCACTTTTGCGAGAACGTGAGGTTTTTTGCTCATAATGAATTGCCATAATTATTGTCTAGACGCCTTTACTACAAAAGCAATTTTCGTCACTTTTTTAAAACTTATACGTATTCTTTTATTATTATGTTTTAAACTTTAAGAGAAATTCGACTTTTAAATTTAAAATACAAATTTCTTACCTTGGCATTTTTTTCTCTGCATACAATACAATATAGAACTAATGATGCACAAGCAGCTTTCGAACAACGCAAAAAGAAAGTTGGAATGTACCAATGTTAGCACACCTAGCACTGACACTCAACTAGTAATTTTTCTAGGTGCCTCTGCTACGGCTGTTGAGGCAGCCCCACATACAACCATTGGCTTTCTACTTAAAAAAAAGTTGACAAGTACACAAAAAATAAAAATATTCAACAAACGATAGAGATCTTAAAACCGCTTACCAAGCTGAAGCCTATTTCGTTTCCCCTGAATTAGGTACCTGGACTTCATCAGCCGATTTTCCACTGACATTCGCCATTTACTAGGATAAGTAAACGCTACGGCTAACGCGCTTCCTCGAATCGGTTCTATAAATACTGATGTTGAGTACTCTCATCCGCACCGCGAGATTTAGCTGGCCCAGCGTTTTTTTCTTCTGTTTTTCACCAATTAACTAGCGATTTCCTCTCTGAATTTCACAAAACTTAAACCGAGTGACACCGCAATTCAAATTTCGTCTCAAAACACCTTAAAACTTAACACATGTTTTTGTGCTCAACGATTACGTAAAACCATCTTTTGCGCATCCTTGCGATAGACCATATGAAATGTTGAAAGATTCGACCAAATAGCTCACTAATCAGATCCGTTAACGAAAAACAACATCAGTATCGACTGTCCGAAACCGGCCTTTATCTCAAACTATGATCTCAAAAATGCAGCAATCGCGGTTAAAAGACTAACCTAATTTTAGTAAAACTTAAAACATGGGCGGATATTATACTCATGATAAATAAGGGTTTCTATATTTTCAAATAGAGCGTGAGGAGTGGAGAAAAGCTTCCCCCTTTTCCGGAATTTTTATGCGTCCGAATCTACTTACAAAACTAAATCTTATTTTAATGAAATTCAAAACAAAAATTGATTCTCATCTAGAGCCCAATATTTATCTGTTTCTATTGCAAGGAACTAGTTGTGAGAAAACGATAATTACGGCTATAGCGATTTTAAAAACCAAAAATAATTAGATATTTATGTACAAGATAAAATATTCTATGTTTATTTTAAATGGGACTAGGAGGGAGGAGAGGGGAAACGTGTGTGACTTACTTTATCATCTATACATATATCATAACTGTAGCGAGATCATTCCTGTACATGAAATATAATTTTTTTAAATTTTGTTTACGGTGTAGATAATAATCGATATGGAATGAATCTGTCTTTTCGCATCTGTTTGTATTCGCATCACGTAAAAACTACCGGATGGATTTTAATACAATTTTGTGAGGAGGTCCCTTAAAACCTTGGTTCATATACAGAATACCTTTTTTTCGTAAAAATAAGTCATTTCGTAAAAAAATAAAGGTACAATATTAATAGTGACCAATTTTAATTGTCTAATGGTACTAAGACACTTGTAGGCACACTTATTTTCAGAACTCTATAATTAATATTTAAAATTACACATTTCCTAATTTAAATTTTAGAAAAACTAGAAATTAGACGCTGACGAAGTCGGTGGCACTGCTTGTTTATTATAAACTCATGTTTGTACACAGAGTTGCAAAATAAAATTTATTTATAAATTATTTAAAATTGCGGAATCGAGCAATACAAATATTAAAATAAGCAATTTCGATAAATAAAAACGGAAATTTAATGACGGAAATAAATACAAAATCGTTATACTATCACAGTCAAATTTATTTATTTGCGTACCTTTGGGCACTTGATAGATTGGACCCTATAAGTGCTTCTCTTCTTAGTTTTGTCTTTGAAATTACTTCCTCGATTAAAAAATAATGTTTCTCATGTCTTCGTAGTGGAGCACCATAGTAAACAAGGCTATATTAGGCCACATCTTGTACAATAAACTAACGTATAAAAGAGGAAATGTGAATTAAATTTTAAGAGTGTTAATATTCTAAGCAAAACAAGACCAAACAAAGCTGTAATATTTAAAAAATACAAGATCTTTTACGTGTGTTTACATTGTGTGTACAAGTCATATGGAATGTGAGATTTTACATATGTAAATCAACACACATAGCGTAAACCTCATGAAACATAACATATGTTATTTCACTATGTGTTATAACATGTGTTAGTTTTTTATTTATAGCACGCTCTATTTTATATGTAAAACCTTATGACAACAGATGTTTTCAGTGATGATAACTTTTATTTTTAAAATTACCACTCAAAATCCTAAGACGATAAAAGTTAGATTTTTAAACAAAAAAAATTTTTTAACTTTTGTTGTTATAAGGCCTGTACAGTATTTTTACTAGCAAAAACAGAAGTTTTCAGAATTATTCTCCCAAATAAAAAAAGCCAAGATACAGTTTAATTGCAAAAATTAGCAAAGAAAATTGTTGTGGCTTTGGTAATGAAATGTAAAACTTAAAAACTGTACGGTATGACTATTAATAGTCCCTTTTTTTAAAGAAAATGTGCACGAGTGGCAAAATGTGTAAAATAAATATCACTAAAAGCTAGCAAACTGATAACCACACAAAAAAAAATTAAAATAATGCTCCAAGTAACTAAATAAAAAAATATTTACATAAAATGTTTTCCTTTCTTTATTTATTAGTTAATTTTCAAACATGTTTATAATATTTAAGCGCATCATGAATATAACATTTTTTCTGCTCAAGTTCTAAAAAACATTCTTATTGTGATTTATATATAAAAATATTTATATTAAAAATAATTTTACACGTGTACAGCTTATTTATAATTATAATAATTCTTTTACACTTCTACGCCGTGTACTTCTGTAGCAAAATTAAAGCAAAATAACAAAATAATATTATTTTTACATTTTTTAAATTGCCAAATACTTGTATTTTCTTTAATCTTACAAAAAAAATTTTTATCAGGCTTTTTTAAAGTCAATTTTCTTTGTAAACAAAATTAAGAAACAGCTGTTTGGCTAATTCTTGCTAGTAAAAATTGCCCTTATTACCTCCTATTTGGTATTTTTTTTTTTCTTAGTGGAAGTGTACTTGAAAAATCATGATCACTTTTTTTGGTGCAACGAGTATTTAACAATTATTCTTAAGTATTTGTATGTATGTAAAGGAAAAAATAATAATTTTAAATTTTACATGTTAATACCTAAAAGAAATAAAAAGAAGGTTTCTTGGATATAATAAGCTTTTATTTGTTTTAAATAATCATATATTGGTTTTTCAGTGTTTTAAATTTTTTTAGCGTTCTATGTTTTTTTTTATTTAAAAGTGTGTGTGCATCTTTCAGGTAGAAAACATCCTAAAATTTAAATTGTTTACAACAATCCTTTCTTCAATGGAAATTTTTGAAATGTTTTTTTTTTACAATTGTATGTGAATTACTTTATCAAGGCAATTAACAATTTCAAATTTGTGAGATTTTTCCGTGATTAAATCGTATGATTGTGTATGATAGTGAATCCTGGCCTTAAGATGTACTTAACACGAACTCCGCCACGTACCTGAAAACTTGTAGTTTTGAGCTCGTGTATTTTAAAAGGAACATATCCAAGTAACTAAGTGTAGGCCTTTATTATATTTTATAGCAGTTTTTAGTATTTATGTTTTCTTTTCGACGACAAAAGGTTATGTCATATGTACATAACAAATGCAAGTTTGAACATGAAAATTATAAACTGTATGTCAAACACTGTGTATGTCAAAACACTTGAAATATCATATGGACAGTAATTTTTACATTCTATATGAATTGCACATATAATGTTAACACACCTTTACTACTCTAAAAGTGTTATCAAAGGTTGCGTTTTGTAACGTTTGAATAAAAATTGCCAGGGCAATAAGGAAAACCTTTAAGGATAAAAAAGGTGGCTGAGTATAATAATTCTAATGCAATAGATTGCATGTACCAAATAAAATTTTACTAATAAATTGCCTAACTTGGAGTACAAATTAAAGTGTCAAGTTCAAGTTTAAAGCATATGCTAGCTTTTTGCCCTGATATTTAGGAATTACTTTGGAATTCTCTAGAAATTCCCTAATTGAGCACTGGCAAGCTGTGAAGCGAAAAAGCTAAGATTTAACGCTGCAAATGCAAAATTTTTGTTGTTTATGCTTATGCTAGTTGCATGTGTATGGCATCAAACGTTATGAAAGAAATCTAAACATGTGATGTGATATAAGTGATAACACGGAAAAAGGGTAATCACAATAAATTCTATGAAAATGGCAGAAGAACTGTCTTTAGCTAATAGTAGATTTATTTTAATTATTAGTTATTAATTGAAAAATTATTTATTCATTTATTCTCTTAAAAACCTTTTTAATTTCTTAATTAAAATTTTTAGTAATTTTTTACTCGTAGACTCGTCGTTTGAGAACTTCTGCTGTTTGTTAAGACAAAATGTTTATTGTTTATATCTTGTATAAAAAATATAATAAAACATGAAGCAAAGACGGCTAAAGGAAGTAGAATTTTTGTTCAGTAATTATGATGAAAATAAAACATCTGATACTTTGTGCACACAAAAGTTAACACTGTTTGTATTTGCCATTCATGTTTTTCTTTTAGGTAATTCTAGCTTAGTTGTCGTTAAAGTACAGCTAGCAGATTTCTATTATAATAGTGCCATTTCTATTATATAAGTCCGATTAAGTTTTGTGTATAAGAAAAAATTGGTCTTCAATGAACTGAAATGTAATTGGTTAATTGAAGGATTGCCGCGAATAACGTTGCAAATGACAAAATAATAATTTTTCAGGAGAGCAAAAAAACTTTGATTATCTCTTATTTTTTTTATTTTTTTATTTTATCAAAAATGAAATAAAAATGCACAAAATCAAGAAATTCAAGTTCCAAATAAGGTATAAATAAACTGTTTTTATGTAAGTATCAGGCCTGCACTACTGTATGGGTTCGCGGTGTTGTTCCCCGTTTCTTCTATGGTAGCTAAGAAACTTGAGATTGTTTAACGTAGTGTCCTTAGATTATGTATTAATGGTAATTATCAGTCATTTAATAAAAAAATTATCTAACAAATTCATTTATAAGGAGTCCAAAGTAACTCTCTCATGTTTTTATGCCCTGAATCTCTTGCAAAACTTTTCTCGAAAACTTTTAGTTTCTGATGTTTCCAATCGGGAAATTTGTTTAAGCTGGTCAGATTGTTTATATGTTTCACCAATTGGTGTTCTTAATAAGGATATTAATACGTCGAATCTTTCACTCTTACCTGAAATTTTTAGACATAGCTACCATAATTACCATCCTGACTAATTAATTATAAATGCGATTAAATTTTTTTTACGATTAGCTTTATATTTTAAATTCTTTCCTTGGAAATATTGTATTTTTTAGTAATAAGTAGATTAAGATTATGCGTGATAAGTTTTTGAAATAGTTTTAATCATTGATTTTAATCTCACATTTTAAGTAAATCATATTTATCTTTCGTTTTCCATATCATTTTTTCTCTTATTATTAATGTTGCTATTATAATTAGAATTTTGTTTTTATTTATTTTTAATTTGGTTGTGTATTTTTTTTCTTTTTTCAACATTCCTGTTATTGTAGTGCCGGAAGCAAGCACATTTCTCTTCATTATCTTGACAGCTTTTTGTATCCAAACTTTTTCTTATAGCATGACCCGGTTTTCTGTTTAAATCATTTGAATCATACACATAGTTCCAAGTTTTTATTTCTTACCTATAAAATTTTATAGAATCAAGTCTGTAATATTAATTTTTCAATTCCCAGTTTAACTTAACTATTTTTATTTTTTCGAGTTAAAAAATATTTCATATCCAAAGCGCGGTTGCAGTGTAAACTTCTTTCCACAACAAAAAGTATCATGAATTGAGGCTTTTAAACGTTATTCCACGTACAAAAAAAAACCCAAATGACATTTTAAATGTAATTTGTTTTTTTTTTTTTTTTTTGGTATATCTACTATAAATAAGGGTACATTTTAGCACTTAAGAAATATGACTAAATACATACATATGTATGTATTTGTTTATAAGCAAAAATTAATTCAAAATACAAAACAAAAATTTATTTTAAGAACTCTTCTAAAAATTCAACAAAATACATATGTATATGTATGTGTATTGGTTTCATTTCAAACACAAGCTTTATACATATTTTCTTTCACCTAACACAATGTCTACAAGTGCGATTAACTCTGATATAAGATGAGAGAAAACATTGGCAGAGAATTTCTCCATCATAATCTTAAAATCGTACAAGGGGAACACGTATTTCTCTTAATCAGTGGCTTACTAATAACCGCGTAGAAAACACCTGCTTGCAACTAGTTGAAAATATTCTTATATATACATGTGCATAAATATTTCCAACCAATTTTGTTGAATAACTAATTATTTTCTTTTTACCAAATCGTTTTATATACAATTGAACTCTTGAGGCAGATATTTTTAATAATTTGTGCATCAGATTTGTAATGGCAGCATTTTCTTTACAAATACATAGTTGTTGTTTTGATATTTGACAGTTAATCTCATAAGATTGTTCCTATAAAATATCTCATAACAACGCTCTCATAAGAACCCTTATAAGATTGCAATAACACTAATTTTAAGTCTACACGTAACAAAATGGAATTTGACGCTCTCATCTTAGATGTTATCTCTAATGTAGACTCCAAGTAACCGCAAATGGATTTATAGAAATCGGCGTACTTTTTAGGCAAAAATGATGCCATTGCAAGGAGATCTTTGTACTTTTCCTCACTTACTTTTATGGGTTCCCCACGAAGTTGCAAAAGCATTTGCTGCATAGCGACACAAATAACAAAAACATGATCGAAATTAAGGTTAGCCTTGAAATCGTCTCTAAGTTGAGCATAGCCTTTTTCCGCTTTTTCGTTATGTGCAGTGGCAGATTTTTCTATTGTAACAAATTGTTCATTTTCTGTGGCTGCAACCATTTGAATGAAAAGCTTATCACAAGCCTTACAAGTATCGCTTCTTGGAAAACCAAATCGTAACATGTGCTCCGTATTAAAAATAATCCGGTATGTTTTATAAGATATTTAAGAGTAGGGATATTATACTTTGAATAACTAATACATTGTACTGATGTTTAAATCGGGGCTTAAGCAATCTTTCTTTGAATAGGAACGACTATAATGGCTTTCTTGTCTAGGAAAGCTTAGTATGTGTTTCACAAAATTTTTTTCCTCCTCTACGATTTTATGAGGACGATTTTCATGCTTGCCACGTTGGACAGTTAAATTAATTCCAATTTTTAACATTTCAACCAGTCTTTGTATTACGCGCTGCGTTATCTATAAGTTGCATTAAACAAATTATTGATAAGAAAATAAATTTGTAGATTGCAAACAGTTGGTAAATGAACTTCGAGCGTTGAGAATAAAATTTCTTTTTGCATGGGCTCTTTTCACTCCTTCTGAATAAAAAAAAAAAACATTACAAAGTTAGTATTACTTCCATTCGTGAAATGTTGAAAATGTGTTGGTACAAGAAGGAATTAAATATAACCGATGCAAGCTCTTCATATCATAATATCTTTGCTTAGCCGAAATTTACCTAATATGTGTGGCAAATCATCTTTTTACATACTCTATCTCTTTTACCGTTTTGACTCAGCAAAAAACTATTGACCGTAACATTTCGATAAGAAATATCTTTTTTAACTCTTCATCTTTGAGGCTCACTCAACTCAATTAAGATGATATAGAATATGTATCCCAAATTTTTGGCAAATATAGTATCATTTGATATTACAGATACACTTTTACTCTTTCTTGTTACGTATGACCTTCCACTATTTTGAACCTTTTACTTTTATTGTTCTTCCTATTTTTGACAAATACTTTACTTATCACTTATCAATCACTTTCGACAATTCCACTCGTAGCATTTTGTTTATAACTGACGCGATAAAATTCGTAATCATGATATTTTGGTGTTTAAACAAATGTAAAAGGTAATTTTAATGGTAATCTGCAAAAAAAAACCAGGATTTGCAAAATTTGTCTTTTACAACGTTACTTGCGGATTTGCTTCAATTACTCAAATAAAATAATGTTTTTACGCATTATACTTTATACTATCTACTTGTAATAACAAAACTGTTTATTGTGTAATCTTAAGATAATTACTAACTTTAGTCCTGTTTATTTACAACTTCTAGGCAAGCTATTTCCTGAATTGGCACCAAAATTTTGAAAGCAATGTACAGAACATATCCATATTTTTTACTTCCACGTTAATATGCTGATGGCTGCAAGCTGCAAGACTGCAAAGCTGCCAGTAAATGGAATTGCTACTGACTTCAAAATTAATCGGTGTCCTGTTATTATAATTATAAGAGATATATCAGTAAAATATCGTTGGCTATAGTAGACTACTAATAACAATAAAAATCTCAAAATGAAAAATCTCGTCAACTTAAGGGTTTTTTACATAGTGAATTCTTCCGTTTCTGATAAAAATTTTCGCTTAAGTACTAAAACTATCGTAGAGTGGCAGAAGATTGGAGCAAAACATGCTAATTAATAATAGTGATACTAAAGAATCTTGCTCCGAATACTTTTCACATTTGCCAAAAACAAATGTTACGTTTTTCGCTCTTACAAAAACATAAGGGGTTTTTTGATTGGAAATACCAGCAAGGAATTTTTTATTGTACTACACTGTACCACATTTAAAATTCTCAGTTTCTTACTCTGTGGCTCTGGATATTGTCAGTCCTAAGGCCTTCTGCCTAATAAACATGCGTATCACGTTGCATTACTGTGTTATACGAGACACGAATTGCTCGATGTTCGTTGTAATCTTTAGTAAACTTAATCATTCAAAAACACTATCCTGTTACCCCGGCAGAGACCTTTTCCAAATCAACCTTTTTTTTATTATAAAGAAATGGCGAAAATATCTTTAAAGCTATAATTTGAAAATTTTTCATTCATGCATGCATAGAAGGTGGGTCATTCATAATATCAAGCTTTTTTTTTATTCCAAAAATTAAATAACTTTTTTAACTTTATGGAACATTTTCTTTCAAAAATGCAATTACGGTTCCATAGGTCCCTGATACATAAATTAATTATTTAATTTAATTTCTTAATTTAAAAAATTTTAATTCTTATAAGCAATATTTAAATAAAAACAAAATGGAGCTCCATAACAACTTAAAGAACAAGATTAAAGAAAAATCAAGTGTTAAATACCTCAAATAAAAATTTTATTTTTTTTTAATTACTTACATTTTGCCATTTGATGTACGTTAGAACTGTGAGCTTGGGTTTTTCTAAAATTCGAACAATTTTTAAACTTATTCTTTCTACTCGGAAATACTGCTTGTTCTAATAATACAAAGTTTGCTTTTTAATTTAGTTAAACATACATAAATAAAATTATAATTCCGAATTTTTTCTTTATTCCACACAATTTGTTACGAGTCACTATTGCACTTGGATGTGTTCCTCAACTAGCTCGAGTTCAGAAGAAGTAAGGGCTGGAGTTCTCAACCTTCACCCAAGCCAAATGTGTTGCAGCAATTATAAAAAAAAAACAAAAACTAACGGCTGGTTTACATACGCACAATATTAGGGAAGATAGATGTTCCTTCCGGTTGCCCGTTCCCTACCGTGATCATATCCATTTCCTATATTCTTTCGCTGTCTGATCCCCAACTCATTTGCCGCACACTTACCTTAAATAACACCTATACCCAAATAAAAATATAATTTATCCACTTATGCTTGCGTTTAACAAAGTTTAATATACAGTAAATTTATTTAAATTTCGGTTACTTAATCTATACAATATGCTAATTCTTATACTAAAAAAAAATCACAATCCACGCATGACCTGCCTCCACAACAGGAAAAAAAAATCAAATTAAATAAAAACAAGATTCTGGACTTTCAACTTTCCTTCAACTCAAGAAATAGTACCTTCTACTCGTTAGCTTTGTTCCCCCTTTTTTATACTCAGTTAACCTGCCCGAAGGAACTCCCTAAGGTAGTACTTGAACCTGCCACTGTGCAGGGAGTAACTTATTTAAAAAAAAACAAACTGTCTCTTTAAATCTGCTGAGGATTAAATGCTTAACGCTATCATATTTCGTTTTGAATTTTTTAATTTTTTATTTTCTTTTTTCTTCTTTAGGAGATAAGTTTCACAAAAAAATTTGCTTGGGCGTAATTTTTTTAACAAGATAAGTACATTTTTTAAAATTTTTTTGTTCGACTAATAATACAGTAAATCTTCCAAAAAAAAATTTAAGACTAACAAAAGAAAAAAATATCGAGCAATTAACAAACAGAAAATCTCTCTTAATATTATTTTTATTCAAGAACTTATTCTAATATCTGGACTTATCTTCTTCTCCTTTTCAGGTACTTGCATGGGTGGATACCACCAAATTTTTCAGTATAACGCACGATCTTCTTTTCTCTCTTGCTGCTTTTTACGGTAGGACTGGCCCTATTTGAACACTGCAGGACTTTACACTTTGGGATTTCTCATATACACTCTTTGTGTGCCAGAGATACAAAAAAACCATATATACAGTATTATTCGAAACCTTAGCAACTTTTTCCCTCTAACTAATAATAAACTCATATCTTCTCTTTAAATAAATTTATAGAAAATATTTTTTTATTTACTATTACACTATGTGTCTATAACATAAAAATAACAACAAAAATTAAATTCAATTTTTTTTGGAAGTTATAATAAAATAAAAACAAAATTAACTTAAAAATTCGCTGTTCAAAACCTAAGCAATTTTTAATATTTGGTATGATATTTCTTACGACCTTAGCGCATCTTTTGGGCATATATTCAATAAGATTTTTGACAGTTCATCAGCTCCTGTTTATTTTTAAAGCGCCGAGTTCCAACTCTCCGTTTTAATATTCCAAAGAGGTTCTCTATGGGATTCAAGTCTGGCGATTGAGGTGGCTAATCCAAAACTTGAACCCCATTAGCTGATAACCAATCCTTGACTAACTTCGATGAGTGTTTTGGGTCATTATCGTGTTGAAACACCCATCGAAGTGGTATTTACCACTCAGCATAGTTAAGTATGTGACTTGCTAAAATGTCTCTGTAAACAAAACGGTCCATTTTTTTTTGATTTTCCACAAAGGGACCAACACCGCTGACCGACAAACAAGTCCAAAGCATCACATTTCCACCCCCATGCTTTATTGTGGCTTTTGAGTACCGAGGATGTAGCCGCTTTCCTTTTGGTCTGCTCACGTGGCAAACTCCATCTGAATTTAGTAAGTTAAATTTAGATTCATCACTTAACAAAACAGTTCTCCATTTGGATATAGTCCAATCCATATGTGCTTTAGCAAAATCCAACCTAAAACAATCAGAGACTACGTAGCAATCAATCAAACGAACCTCTTTTTTAAAGGCATAGTCCGCATAGGCTTCTTAGATGGCATGAAGCTCCTTAAGTTTTGTTTCAATAAACGTTTTCTTACTGTGGAGGAACTAATCTGAAGTTCAAGCTCATTCACCATGTCTTTCGACGAAATAAATGGATTTTTTTTAACTAGCCGAAAATTTTCTGGTCTGTTCGCTCAAAAGTTTTTCGAGGTCGCTTTATACTTTCTTATAAGTCGGGAAACTATTGACTTATTAATATTCAATTGGTTTGCTGTAGTAATTTGGGATTTATCGTTATTAAAAAGTTCAATAATCTTTAGCTTAAAAGCTGATCCATAACGTGTTCGCGTCATGGTTGCACTTCTAAAGAATTAGTACTACTTAAATGCATAAAATCAACCAAAATTATTTTTTTCAATAGCAATCATAACGGGACTAAAATTTTTGTTTAACATTTTTGTTATTGTTTTAGTTAATATTTCGCAACAAATGCAACAATGTAAAAGTTGCTTAGGTTTCGAACAATACTGTATATTGTTATTTTTTTTTTTCATCAGTAAAAAATTCTTTTCTTTTTTATATTTGTTTAGGTTTAATTTGCATATGAATATAGTACTCTCTTTTTTTACAATAAAAAAAACGTAATGAGTTCTCGACTCAAACACACATTTGCTCTGACCTTCTTGGTTTGTCCTTTTTTATTTTTTGCTTTTCTTTTTTTGAATTCTTGATAATTTCTTTAAGCAAGAATTTTACGTTTATTATTAATCGCTTTATCATTTGTTGGTCAACGTTATTTTTCTTAAGTTATCAATCGCTTTCCTTACCAAAGTTGCTACAAAGTTCCTTTCTTTTTTATTTCTGTGTTTTTCTACAGTTTTCAAACATTTGGTTTTTGTGTTTTTTTTCCACCATCAACCGCTGTCACAAAAACCTTTTTTCCTTCTCCTCTTTTTTTTTTTTTGAAGCCACTCGCCTTTATACGTTTCCTTTTCCATTAATTCCATTATTTTATGATACATATACTGCTCATATTAGCCTTGAAAGTATACAATTAATAAAAATACATAAAATAAATGTTTGAAATTATTCCCGCTCAAACTCCATCTTTTTCTGCCATTATTTTTTTTCAATTCCCTCCAAATCTCATTGTCTTATCCAGCTTCTCCTTGTTCAGACCCCGACGTATCAATTTTGTCGCGCCCCATTACTATCAGGAAATCATAAAATTAGTAGCATGACGCTCATCCGTTTAGTAATATTTATTTACTGTTATCGGTATTTACAATTTGCATACTACAATAGCCGTTTACGCAAATTAAATGTGTTACCAACTATATTCTACCCTTGTACTTCCTTCATTCATTAAAGGGTGTTAACTCTCTCAGCTGTTAAAAACATAAAGAAATTCATTTTCATTGACACATGGTAAGTAACACGGCGAATCCATCAATTTGTTCTGATAAATAAAGCACGCATACATTTATTTCTATTAAAGATTTAAACATTGAAATTCATATTTCCGCTCATTTGTTTTTCTTTTTAGGTCAATATGGTGCTTGGAGTGGAGGTACCGGGTAAAGTATCGTTCCAAAAAGTTCTTACCATTTTCACTAAACTATTTCATCTAATTTTTAGGCCATGAAATGAGCATTCATCATTTGCTCAGCCGCCTGACCATTATTGGTCATATATATGGTTCCACCGCGGTGGATCAACCGCACGCTTGAAGTGTACCAAAAAAAAATACTATCAACTTACTAATACTAACATAAATAAAACAATCTAAAAGAATAAAACTAATACATACTAACAAGTTACCGAACCGGGACATGGGCAGGAGAGTGGTTCCTTCATATCACAAAAAGCCCATCCCTCGTTGGTTCAATGAGGGACTCGAGGCATAATTTGCAGGTCTGGCCTCCTCCTGACGCCTTTAGTAAGGTTCCGGCACGCAAAAATTTTTTTTCTTATCATTGACCCTTTCTTCTTTTGTGATCTCCCCGCAACAAAACACCATGGTTGTCAACCAGGATGGACAAGAATGGTGTGCTTAAACTCGTGACTATGCCACGTGGGTAACTCCCACACACTGAGATAGTAGCCGGGCATTTCACTATTATAGTGATTAATACCGAACGTGTTAAAGGTGTCTTATTACTGTTGAACTTCGTAATTAGGACTACAGGCCGGGGCACATAGAATCCGTCATACGTTAAACTTTGACAAATTCAACTGACAAGTAAGTTAAAATACATGTTTTCTTATGAGCGTTGTCACAATCAATACGTGTCCGTCAACACAAAGTACGAAAGTTGGTCAACTTTTAACTTTTGAATACTTTGACAACTATCAACTGCTTCTTCTTCTCTGTTTTCTTTTAACTCTTGCTGTGTTTCAATTGTGTTTTGTGATTTTAATAAAACAATTTTGGTGGCAAACAATAAAATACAAATTTAATTAATTTAAAAAGTGAATAAAATACAAATTAAATTTAAAAGTGAATAAAAACAGAGAGCAAGCTTTGGTTTAACATCCGTCAGCAAAGTATTCATTGTGCCAACCTTATCCGTCGTTACCTTGACTTTAGTTGAATCTTTAAAAGTTTAACGTATGACGGATTCTATGTGCCCCGGCCTTACTTCTATTGTTTCTTTTTTTTTTATCAGGCATTGGATGTTAAATAATTAACGAGTTGACGAATCTAACCTAAAAAAATATTGCACAAGAGGACTTGGTAAGTAATCATTCTTATGGTGTAAATATTTTCAATTTGTAATAAAATCGGGTACTTAACTACATATATTAGTTAGTATATATATATATATATATATATATATATATATATATATATATATATATATATATATATATATATATATATTGTGTTTTTTATCCTTTAATTCCACAGTTCATCACAGTTCTAACTAATTTATTACACCATTTATATTTTAGTATCTTTGGCATGAAAAATACCTATACTCTTTCCCTGTAGATCTTCTAATTTAAACACATTGTTTCCTATAGGCCTCACAATACGACATTTAACAAATTTTTTGCACAATTTTGCATTTCGGTTACTTCTGTTTCTTCGATATACCTCTTGCCCAGGACTAAGTTTTACCTTTCTCGCCCGTTTGTTATATCTTTCTGCTGAGCGAACGTACACCTCATGCATAGTTCTTCTCATCTTGTCCCTCATTATAGCCATTTTGTCGCCCTTTCGTAGACTATTAATTTCGTAGTCGCTTAATGATTGTAGTGTTCTTTCAGTACTACTAGTGAACATATGGTATCCAAATAGAGCAAAGAATGGCGTAACACCGGTTGCTGAATGTACAGTGCACATTCGATTTCCGAAAGATAAAAGTCCCAGTCACGGTGATCCTCCTCTAAATAGGCCCTTATTGCTGCTAAAACAGATTGTTTAACTCTTTCTAATGCATTGGCCTGTGGGGACTAAACAGCAGTTTCTAAATGTTTATCTTATACGTTTCTATCATAGCTGAAAAAATTTTTGACGTAAATTGAGAACCGTTCTCGTTATGAATTATTTTCGGCACACCGAATTTATAAAAGATTTCATTTATTAAAAATCGTATTACATTACCGGTTGTAGCTTCTCGCATGGCTTTTAAAAATGTAGATTTTGAAAAGTGATCAACGACTATAAACACGTAGCAATTTCCACTTTTCGATCTGGGGTATTTTCCCAGAAAGTCAACATAAAGTTTTTGAAACGGTCGTTCCGTTATTACTTCCTGACCTGTATTGCCATTCGGGGCCAATAATAGAATCGTCTTAACTTCTCTAAGGTTTTCGCGATTCTGCCATGAGCGGATGTGTTGCTAGAATGAACTTTTTCTATTAGTTTCGAAGTTAAGGTAATTGGTACCCATATTTTCCATTGAAGGTGTTCATCAGTGTCTGGTTCGAAGTAAACCGCTTTAAATATTACGTTGTTTTCAACTTTTAAATCTGGCAATTATTTTGAGTTTTCCCCTATTACGACAATTAGTTTTTTATATTCGTCATCTTGAATTTGGCCTGATTCAAAATCTAGTAATAGTTCGATTTCAGCTTCCTCTACCTCAATTTCTAGTGGACTTCTTGAGAGCATGTCCGCTACAATATTTTTGGAGCCTTTTCTGTGTTGTATATTAAAATTTTATGTTTGTAATTGCAATGACCATCGTGCCAATCTGCCGCTAAGATCTTTTAGCCCCAATAACCATTTTAAGCTAGCGTAGTCCGTAATCACCGTGAATGGCATAAGTTCTACGTACGTTCGAAACTTCTTAATAGCCAATACTAACGCTAAACCCTCTTTTTCTGTAACGCTATAGTTTTTTTTGGCACGCGTTAAGTTTTTGGGAATAAAAAGCTAAAGGGTGATCTTCGTTCTGGTCAATAAACTGAAATAGCACTGCGCCAATTCCGTAGTTCGAAGTGTCACGCTGTATGTGAAAGCGTTTTGAAAAATCACCGTGCTTAAGTACTGGAGCGGAAGTAAGAGCTATTTTCAGCTTTTCGAATGCCTCAATGGCTTCGGGTGTCATAACGATTTTTTTTGTTTTCTACAGGGGGGTGCTGAGATGCTTAAAAAATTGTCTAAAAATCGTCTATACTAACCCGCGGTTCCTTGAAAGCTTCTTACTTCTCTAGTGGTTTTTGAAACTCTTATGCTTTTGATTGCAAGTATTTTCTCAGAATCCGTTTTTAAAGTACCACCTTCAATATAAACCTCAAATATTTTAGCTCTTGGTAACGAAATTGTGATTTCTTTAACCCTATTGTTAGATCGTCATCTTTTAGGCATTTAGCTACTTCTTTTAGCAAACTGACGTGCTTATTGAAATCACTAGAGATTATCACAAATCGGCCATATATATAAAAATATTGTCTTTGATCTTACTAGGCACCACCTT
Organism: Cistogaster globosa; assembly: GCA_937654795.1. Lineage (NCBI taxonomy): Eukaryota > Metazoa > Arthropoda > Insecta > Diptera > Tachinidae > Cistogaster > Cistogaster globosa. Next base: position 46,506,194 of record OW569404.1, on the reverse strand, counting down.
ATCCATCAGCCTGCATAACCGTTGCGCCGCGTTACACAGCAAATGCTGAGTACGGCTTACTCTTCTCGTCGAGCTCTACTTGCCAAAAGGGGTACTTCAGGTCCACGCTACTTATGTAGAAAGTTTCATATATTCGGCTTAAAATGCCTTCTATGTTCTGTAATGGGTACGCGTCCTTAATAGTAAGATCATTTAATTTCCGAGCGTCTAGACAAAAATATCGGGATTATTTTGAAGTTTTTATTTAAGGCAAATTCTTTGCAATTTCTCCCTAGTATACCTACAGAAGCACCTGTATCTAGCAATCTAGTTAATCTGTGACCATTCATTTCAACGTCGACAACAACTCTAGGATCATTTTCACATACGCTTGCTCTGCCTACCGGTTCCATTAAAAAACTTTCTATTTTTACGGCGTTCCTTAAATTATTCTCTTATTTTCGAAATACGTTTTGATGGTTGTTTTTTTGGATGACGGCTCATTTCGAATATACGTGATTTAACTTTTTCATAGTTTTGCTTTCTTATTTCGGTGGGTAAGTAGTGTCTTAGCTGTGGTATATACGCTGTTATTCTTTTATTATTTATTTTCATTAAGTTATTTATTAAATTGTTTTTATTTTCATCTAGTTTCTGGCGTTTTGAATTTGACGCAGATCCTCCGAAAATCCTACGCCTCCCCTGCGATTTTCCGGATGGCAGTCGGGACATTTTGGCGTGACTACGTTTGCCTTACCACATCTATAACAGAAAAGCCTTCGCTCTAAGGATTCACAATCACGAAACGAAGGGTCGCCTTTGTTGGCTGTTATTGAATGCCGCTACTTTTTCACAAGGTACCTGATTTTCTGTCCCGATGTTTCAACTCCTAGTTCGTTAATAGTTCTTACAGATCGTTGATGTTTTTACTTCTTTTTTTAAAAAGTCGCATTTTCTTCAATATATTCCAGACGTAATTGTTCTACCGACGAGACAGGAATAGGGTAAACAATTCGGGCTATGATATCTTTAACATTGCTTTTTATGATCTTGATTATAACGTATTCGGATATTGGTTGCACTAACCCAAAGCGTAATTTATTCATGTTATAGAAAAATGTATCTGTTGCCTTACTAAACTGTTGTTTTCTTTCTACTAAGTCACGCATGATTTCGAAATTTGATGTGTTCGCTTGATACTGACACAATAACTCGCATTTCAAGGTGGGCCATTTCATGATCCCATGGGTACGAACCCGAAGCCAGTACCAATCGTTCGCAGTACCAGTTACCAGAAGGTGAAAATCTCTCAGGATTTCATCCCATGGAACATCGTAGTGAGCCTGTAAGTGTTCTAATCGAAATATAAAGTTCTCACTCATTTGAGCATTATTTCTATTAAATAATAAGCCCCATTTATCTACTCTTATAGAAATTTTTTCGCCATTTCTATTCTTTTTTGTTGTCATTCCCGGAGTGTGACATTCATTGTATTATTTTCTACCCCAGAAGTAATTGGTACTGAGTCAGTTTGGCCCAGTTTGACCCGCGTTTTCCCCCATACGGTTGTTCATCTCATTTTGCTATTGTTCTATATTTGCTAATTTTCGTACGGCCGTAGATAATTCTCCCACTACCTTCCTAAGGTCCCCCACTTCACTTTGAACCATCCGTCTCATTTTTTCTCCAACGATCTCTGAACGTTAAGAGTTCCATCAATTAGTAGTTCCCTGACCTCCGAATCAATACCTGTCTGTGTCCGCGACATTTCGATTGCCCTCTTGTTCAAAACCCTGTACAATTCCCGGCGCTTTCGCTGATTGTTGTAGGCGTGTATTAATCGATTGTAACTTATCAATAAAATTGTTGTTATTACTATTATTCGCCATTTTTGAGTGTAACTTTTCTTTGTTTTCGTGGTATTGTAAGAGAAGTGTTACGCTCAGAATGTTCTTGACTTTCCCTTTTCCGGTTATATAATCTGGTCGACCTGTTCACTACTTTTCGACCCTAACTGCTTTAAGTTCTACCCTGCTTCTAGCCTACAGTTATAATATGAACAAATAATTGCATAAATTAATACAATTTAAATAAATAAATGTCTTAATGCACAAAACAAAACAGCCACCAACAAAAATGTTCGAACTATACAAATAAATTTAAAGAAAAAGGTAATTATTTGAATAAGCAAAAAAAAAAAAAATAATAAAAACAAACAAAATTAAATTAGTATATGTACCTTAAATGTTCCTCAAAGATTATAATTTTAAGAGAATAATAATAAAAAAAATTCGATAAAAAAGTTAATTATATGCAGAATATGATATTTTGTACTATTTGGAGTTCGGAGGCTAATTGAAATTATTATGTGTGGCAAAATCATATTTATTTGAATCCTCTTTAAAAGAGCTAATATCATGCGTATGAATTTAAAATAAACTATTGCATAAACTGTATTCGTTTGTACTTTAATGAAATGTTACTCTAAACGATTCCGATAGAGGCAATAAAAAAAATTGTCTTCTCTCCAAATCCATATGTAATATCTAGTGAGATGGGTTTTCGTCCAAATATGCATCCATTACATATCGTAGTATTAAATCCAACACATGGTGCTGACATCCAATGTACTACGGTGGTTGCAGAGAAATTGATTAAAAATGGATCTGTAGAAATGTTACAACACTTTTAGTTTTTCTGTATTTACACTGGTTGTGTCACAAATGATCATTTTTATTGAATAAATTGATACAATAATAGGTCTGTTCATTTACTAAAAATTGTCACGAATTTGTAACAATTGTTACTGGAAAGTGTTCATTAACCAAAAAAAATTTGCAACGAGAGAGTGTAAACAGAGAGTAAAAAAATGAGATACAAAAAATATCTTGCAAATACTTGCTGGTAAAATTTTTACTTGCAAGAATTAGCCAAACAGCTGTTTCTTACTTTTGTTTACAAAATAATTTACTCTAATAATGCCTGATAAAAGAAATCTTTGTAACATTAAAGATAATGAAAGGATTTGGGAATTAAAAGAATAAAAAATAATATTATTTTGTTATTTTTCATTAATTTAGCTATGAAAGTGTGCAGCAAAAAAGTGTAAAACAGCAGAAATTTGGTTTAGAATCTTCGAGCTTTGCAGAAGTCTGTGTTGTTCTTAGAATTAAAAGTAAAAAAACCAGTGATGACACATTCAATGCAATGTACTTTTTTTCGGTGCAATTTAAAGAAGAGTAGTGCAGTTCTTATGTATAATTATTAACATGTATGAAGTTGCAATTATTTTGAATATAAATATTTTTTACATCTAATTCACAATTAGAATGTTTTTTAGAACTAACTGAAAAAAAATACATTCATGATGCCCTTAAAATCATAAAACGCTTTTGCAAATTACCTTATAATTATAAGAGAATTTAAAACATTTTATGTACATATTTTTTCACTCTAGTACATTTTCTTTAAAAATGGTACTATTAAGTGGTCATAACGTACAGTTTTTAAGTCTTACATATCATTTCCAAAGCCGCTTTGCAAATTTTTGCTAGTGAAGCGTTCATTTATTTTTTTACATTTGGGAGAATAATTTTGAAAATTTCTGTTTTACTCTCTCGTTGCTAGTTTGTGCTAGTAAAGTTACTGAACAGACCTAATGTACTGCGAGTTCACAAGCATATAAACAGAAAGTGTATTTAATAAAATATACACCATACAATATTTTGTGAATTAAGCAAATATTTCGCAAATTTGCATAAGACAGCGTAGGTAAGTTGCAATATTTTATCACGATTAATTGAATTTATGCAAAATATTATTCAATATTTAATGGAAAAACTTATAATTTATTTATCGATTTAATGAACTTATAAAGAAAATATTTTTATTTTTTTTCAACATACTGATCCCAAACTTAATTGTATTTGACGCGGAACCTTTTTTAACGATATCGAAAATCTAAAGATGCAGTTCTTATTGTTTTTTTATGCACTAGATGGTATGGATAGGGCCATTTTGATATTTTCAAAAATTGCAAAAAAGTTGTTCCCCTAATGTTATGTAAAAGAATATGCTTTTTTATAATCTTCACCACAAAAAGTGACAAGAGGTTATATCTAAGTTTGTTATTTCGTTCGTAATTTCTATAATATCCCTTTCTGTCCCCAATAAGTATATATATTCTGAAATCTTATACGTAGCATAGTATATTGCGCGAGGTCCGTCCGTGTTAGTGTTTAAATCAATTCTGCCTAGTCACTAGACGACATAGTTTCGAAAATTTTGAACAATGAAGTAATTCGAATACAAAAAAAAAACAAATATATGGAGCGATAGAATTTTAAAAAATAAGAAAAAAACATTAAATGAAAAAACTTGTGCTCGTCCATATTTTCCGAATTATGGGCCTCTGAACTGTGTATAGAGAAGTACCGTTGTGCATAATATTTTATAAAATATTAAAAAGTTTTTGAATAGATCTTTCAGAAAATACCAAAATTTTTTAAAAATGCAGAACTCATTTAGGATCGATAATGTTTTAAGGAAATATTTTTTTAAATTTTTTTTAAATTTTTAATTTTCGTCCACCCCAATAATTGTTTTCTTATTTGGAGTTACTTCACTAAACTAGATTTACACATATGGTGAAAGGCAAAGACCAGCGTCGACGAATTTTATCGGCGGCGGCTGGTACAAAAAATTTTAACGGCGAAAAATTTTCGACTCCTGAAGTACAAGTAAAAGTGCACTTTTTTATTTGTTTATTTAATTATTTATTTTATAAGATCAATACAATACAACAAGAGCAAGTCTTATATTACAGTACTGGGTAGATATTTGGCATAAGATGATTACAATTAAACATTTAAGCAATTGAAAATTTATAAAACAATAATTATTAAGGTACAATGGATACTAAAATTTATTTATTACAAAAACAAACAAAAAGTTATAAATTAGCTGAGTTTAAGTGAATAATAATTAAAATAGTATCAATAATATAATAATAATAATAATAATAATAATAATAATAATAATAATAATAATAATAATAATAATAATAACAATTATATTAATAATAACAACTATTTCTGCTCATGAGTGTAAGTGAACAGATTAGGAGAAAAAGTTAAAAATTGCAGATTTAAATTTGTTTGCATTGTGTATAGTTTGTATTTCAGGGGATAATTGGCTCCAAAGGTGATCCGAATTGATAAAAAATGTTGCGCAGATATCCCTTTGTTGTATTTCATGTTATTTATCTTGTTACCTCTGTTCGATCTGGAAAATGTTAGCCTATTGTATAGGTATTCAGGTTGTCGTGTATGGAAGATTAGAGTACGGCATCTTAAGAGGTTGTCAAAGGTTACATTATAAATTTGTTTAGCCAACTGTGAAATGCTTCTCATTCTTTTAACGCAAAAAACATATCTAGCAATATTATTATTCGTAACATTCAGCCTGCGCCTGCTTACAGCATCGAAGGCAATAAATACGTTTTAGCCAATAGCATACGTATATGTGTTGGTGTGTAGTACTGGGACATCCAAAGGTTCCTCAGCATTAAGAAGTTCCTCCACAGTTCATTTTAATGTGATTTGACCAATCAAGTTTTTTGTAGTATCTACAAAATTTTTTGTAGTATCTACAAAACTTATAATTCTGTTATTAATAATTATTGGTGGATAACACGTGTCTTTGTCTGATGGACCAATAATGAAAGCTGCTGATTTTGTTAGGTTAGTACTTAAGCCATTTGCAGATGCCCAAAGAAGAATTTGATGCAGGTCATGATTTATTAACCGTATACAGTTAAGAGCTTCTATATATGTTATAGCTTGCCTAGTGTTGCACTTCATCAGCATACATTTGTATTTTACAATGTTTTACTTGCAAGGAAAGATCATTGGCATGAATGAAATATAATAGAGGACCAAGTATCGAACCTTGAGGTATCCCTCTAGGCATTAAGCACCATCTAGAAACATTAGTATCGTGACAGACACTTTGACTTCTATCACTAAGATACGATGGTAATAGTTTTAGTGAAGTTGGGGAAAAATAGCCTATGTGTTTTAGTTTTAGACAAAAAATCGAATGGTGAACAATGTCAAATGCTTTAGAATGGTCAAGTAATATTAAGAATGATATAATGTGACGTTTGTCCATTTGGCACCTTATTTCCTCAGTGACGACAATCAATGTTATGATGCAGCTATGTGTTGTTCTGAACCCAGATTGCCTACTATTTAACAAGGAATTTGCATACAGATAACGACTTATCTGTAAATGAAGTAGCTTCTCAAAAACTTTTGACAGATATAGTAGTACTGCAATAGATCGATAGCTTCTGTCGGGTTTTATAATCGGTATCACTTTGGCATGTTTCCACCTCGTTGGGTACTTAGAAGTTGTTATAATCATATTAAAAAAAATGAGTTAGATAAGTCAGTGTGTGTAGAAGTGTAAGTTTGATGAAACTTGGATGCAGTCCATCAAAACTAACAGAATTCGATTTGATGTAAAGAATTGCCTCAATTCCATCCTCTTGCATAAAAGGTTGGAAGTTGAAGAGAATTTTTTCTGCTGATTTGAACCGAAGTTATAATACTTTTCGTTTATTTGGGGCATGAGAATACTTAAAAATGTATGGTTTAATTGATTAACATCAATGTTAGGAGTATCATCATTACATTAATTAACTATGCCCATTTTACCTATTTCCCTCCATTTACCTCGAGAGTCAATAGATGTTTGAAATTTTTTTTATAAAAAATAGACTTGGCCCTTTTTATTTTTGAGTTATCAGGCGTTCTAAAACGCTTCCACCTTTTATACGTAAGATTTCTTTCCTCAATCAGGGTTTTTATCTCGAAGGTAAACCACGGCTTCTCATTCCTTATGACTCTTGTTTTCGTAGGCTCATATTTTTCATAAAGATATCGCAGATTTTGCGTGAGAAAATTTAATTTTTCATCAGCAGTAGGTAACAAGAAAACATTACTCCAATTTATGGACCACAATTCGACATCGAGTGAGTGATAGTCAATATTTTTAAAGTCCCTAAATTTCAGAATGCGTGGTTCCATGCTATGAACAACTTTAAATTCATACGCCAAAAACAACAAATCATGCTTTGAAAACATGGATGCTGACAACTGATCAAATCGCAGTAGGTGGGAGTTGTGGGTTATAAAACAAAGATCAATTAGTGCATTGGAAGTCGACGTAAGTGAGTTGGTGTGTATTTGTTGGCCAAGCTCATGTCATCAACTAGGCAGTTGTCTTGAAGTATATTTGCGTTAAAATCACCAATTAATATAACATGGTCATAACCAAAAGTAAAAGTACTCAGCTTTTCAAAAAGAAGATTCATATTGACGTTCCTATTAGGCCTGTATATAGTCCCAACTAACAACTTTTCACTGTGATTTGCGTACGTTAGACACGTAAAAGTATATTTAATAGGTAAAAATCGGTTTTAAATTTAAAACCAATTTTTTTGGTTTTTAAATGACAGTTCTGAATATATCAAAATAATTCTTTGACATAAACTTACATTTTAGTTTTATGTTTTGGAATCTATTTATTTTACAATTTTTATAACAAAATGCACAAATTCAACTAATTTTTTTATATTTCAAATTAACAAATTTACTTTTTTATATTTATTTATTTGTTTATCTTATAATTATTATTAAAACTACAAGATACGAGATAAAGA